>JAGFMF010012056.1:125121-136702 GCA_019455555.1 Galemys pyrenaicus
ACACTGCTGAGGGGAGCAGCGGGCACAGCAGGAGAGGTCTGCTGCGCCATGTGGGTGCCCTCCCTGGCCGGCAGCAGGGATCGAACTCGTGCTGCAGTGACTGAGGTTTGCTTCACAGTGCGTTGCTTAACCCACTGCGCCACCAGGGAGGCCCCTCTTTTTTTTTTTTTTTTTTTAAAATGATGTATTTATACATACAAGAACTGGGGTACAGACCAGAGTTGTGGGGGGTGAATGGAGTCACCAGAGACAGAGTGGGGAGCAGAGCAGGTGGATCTCCTGAAATACACTGCTGATGGGAGCAGTGGGTGAGAAAGGAGAGGTCTGCCAGGCCATGTAGGTTACTTCCCTGGCCAGGGATGGAACTTGTGCTGCAGTGGCTGTGGATAGCGTCATGGTGCTGCATCTTAACCCCTTGTACCACGAGGGAGGCCCCCATATTTTCTTTTTTCACCTGACAGTATGTTATGGACAGTTTTTCATTATATGAGTATTCAGCATGTGATCTTGTTTTAGTAAAATCTGTTCATACAAATTGTATATATATATTTTTATCACATTCATCCTATGTGACGCAGAAAGTCAAAAACAGATGAATGTCATCATGAATGTTTCTGGGGGGAAAATATGAATTTCCATTTTGTTTTTAAAAATGGAAAATTTTTAAGGGAGGGAGATTGTCCAGTGTTGTCATTTGACATTTCATTTCTATGAAAATACTGTTCTATTGCTCAAGTTTTCCTTAAATTTGATAGGAAAAAGACTTACGATAGCCTTAACTTATTAATCTTCTTCTCTTACAGTACTGTATTGAGCACTAGATAGTGATACAACATTTTGGCATAAGGCAGCATCTCACTGAAACTGCTATACCTGTGATGAATGAATTAGTATAATACACCAGTAAGCAAATACACATCAGAAATGCTTATTTTAAGAAGTCTACAACAAAGGCAACATTTTAAAAAATATTACTTGGGAAGATGGATTGTTATTTATTAAGGAGACACAGGAACATGAGCTTTCAACACTGGAGTTTCTGTAATGTATTTTCAAGGCAATTCTGTGGTGCCAAGATAAATAAAACAGAACTTTACCATATAGGAATTAAATCATGTTAACTTTCCCCATGTTTACTCTATGTAAATTATTGTAGTTAGTTTTGGGCAGAATATAAAAAGAAAAATGGATACAATTATAGTGCCCTGAATCTAAGGCTTGATATAAGCATGAGGGCAGGAACTGTGTCTGCCTTATATCCTTAGTGCTTAAGATAATGATTGTCACATAGTAGACACTCGGTAAATATCAAATGAATGGAATGGTCAAAGAGAGAGATGCAGCACCAGCAAAGAGTAAAGAATGGTGCTGTAAAAGCTAGAGCATTAGAGTTTCAAGGAAGAAGTGAATGGCAGTTGCAAATAATAACAGTTATTCTAGGCTCAAGTCTAAAGAAATTTTCACTGGATTTGACAGCATGTCACTGTTGACTTAATGAGAAAAATTTAAATGAAGTGTTCTTTAACACTCATTTTCTAATGTAGTTGCTTCTTTCTATATACTTACTGATATTTTTAGTTTGTATATATGTATCTTCCATGAGGTCATGAAGGGCATCAAGAAGAACAAGGACCTGTTGTTCTGTTTTGTTTTTTATTTTTCATCTTTGTGAACAAGATTGTGGCAGTGTACCTGGCTCATAGTAGGTACTTAAAAATGAAGAGTCAGGGGCCTCCCTGGTGGCACAGTGGGTTGAGCCCAGCACTGTGAAGCATCCACGACACAGCAGCGCTAGTTCAATCCCCGGCCAGGGAGGGTACCCAGATGGTGCAGCAGACCTCTCCTCTCTCACCCCTGCTCCCCTCAGCAGTGTATTTCAGTGGATCTGCCTGTTCTGTTCCCCACTGTCTCTGGTGAATCCTCTCACTTCCCGTGACTCTGGCCTGTACCCCAGCTCTTGTATGCATAAATAAATGTCTTTTTTAAAATAATGAAGAGTCAAGGGCCTCCCTCGTGGTGCAGGGGTTAAAGTCTCAGTGCTGTTAAGCTATTGCCAGCCCCTGTGGCATGAGTTTGATCCATGGCCAGGGAGCTGACCCACAATGTGGCAAAGCAGACCTCTCTTGTCTCACCCACTGCTCCCCTTAGCAGTGTATTTCAGTAGATTCACCTGTTCTGCTCCCCACTCTGTCTCTGGTGAATTTTCTCACCTCCCGCACCTCTGGCCTATACCCTGGTTCTTCTGTGCAAAAGTAAATTTAAAAAGCAAATCTTTAAAAAAATGAAGAGTCAAGCTCTGTCATAAGTTTTATTCTACAAGAAAAAGTGTTTTGAGGTATTTATATTGTTATTTTTGTAACTATTGTAGAGATAATGAGATAGTTAGCCAATAAGTATTTGGCCAAGACTGTATTTATATATAAAGTTACTAAATGGAATAATGGTTCATTTGGGGAAATATAAACACTTTCAGGTTTTTGGGGACTGTATCAGATAGGTCCTAAACATAAATCCTACTTGCCCAGTGATATTTATTACCCCAGATCCCTTCTGAATAGTTTCTAGCTGCTTGAGTCTCTAGTCCATTCAGAGTTTGAGCAACCAAACCTTTTTATCTTGGAAACTAAACATCTTAATTTGCATTTGATTCACATATTATATAATGTGAGAACCTACATACTGCCTGAAAGATTCACTCCTCTTTTCACCTTTCTGGACCTAGTTTGAGGTAAAATATCTTAAAAAATTGAGGGTGCAGGGCCTCCCTGGTGGTGCAATGGATTAAGCAGCACACTATGAAGCAAACTGCAGCCACTGCAGCACGAGTTCAGTCCCTTCTGCCGGCCAGGGAGGGGACCCACATGGTGAGGCAGACCCCTCCTGCCTTGCCCACTGCTCCCCTTAGCAGTGTGCTTCGGTCAGTCTACCTGTTCTTCTTTCCACTGTCTCTGGTGAATCCTCTCACCGCCCTGGACTCTGGCCTGTACTCCAGCTCTTGTATGTATGAATTAAATAAATCTTTAAAAAAAAATTGAGGGTGCCCTAGGTTTATCTCTTTGAGATTTATGACATATGTATAGTTAAATTTAGTAATTCTAATTCCTTTACAACTTCACTGTGCAGATTTTTTTCCTTTTTTAATGTGGCACTGATTTTTTACTTTTATAGATTTATTTTTATTTATGCATGCAAGAACTGGGGTGTAGGCCAGAGGTGGAAGGGGGTTGTTGAGAGGATTTACAAGAGACACAGTGGGGAGCAGAACAGGCAGATCTACTGAATTGAAATACAGTGCTGAGGAGAACAGCAGGCAAGACAGGAGAGGTCTACTGTACCATGCGTGTTAGCTCCCTGGCCTAGGATCGAACTTACGCTGCAGTGGCTGGCAATAGCTTGATAGCAGTGAGACAAACCCTGTGCCACCAGGAGGCCCCTGGCACTGACTTTTTTTTTCAAAAGCTTTCTACTGCTACTGAGATTTTATTTTTTAATTTTAATGATATTCATTGGAATACATGCATATGCTTTGGACAATTCACTGTCAAATAGGAATTTATGCTTGTTTGGCAGAGTGCATTTTCTGAAGAGGAAGGTTATTTTCAGTATTTGTGGAAGGTCCTCAAAGGAAGTGTGAGCGTGGGAGATTCACAGACTACCTTCTCACCTTGGTTGTGCCAGACCAACTTATCTGGTTTTTTGTTGTTTTTTTTTTTTTTTTCCTGAAATCTTTCGGATACCAACACTTGCTTTGCCTCTCTCACTAGGATCATAAAGTTTGTAACTTTCCTTCTCCTCACATCACTAAAGAGGTAAATTAACTTAGAAACAATAGTTTTCTTAATTTCAGTGAAATAATCAGTTTCCCAAATTTGTCATTGGAATTACCACTGTTTAGGGGCATTTGGATTTTATGTTTCTGTAGGCATATTTGAAATGATGCAAAGTATAAGTAAGTATATTTCTCTGATGAGACTTTTGCAGTTACTTTGCCACGATTGAATGAGAGGGAATGAAAGCAAAATATATTCAGAAAAAGAAACTTGTTAATGAATGAGTAGCTTATTCTACTGGGCACAGTGATAATTCACAGGTGGATTCATCTTCCAAATTTACTTTTCAGTGACCATGACAGTCATTCTGAAAATTACTCTTTAAAAACTAATTCTGATTTTCTGTTTAGTGACCTTTAGGGACTCTGAAATCAGCACTAAGTTTCTGCCTGATATTTTTTTTTTACCCCCACAATATGCCTAGCACTTTTATTACTCTTACAGAGACTCTGCTATCTTTGTATATCTCTTCATTGGTCTCCTTTTTTTTCCTAAGCTGTGAAACCTAACACTGTTCATCCTACTTTTAGTAAGTTCCTGATTGCTGTAGAATATAGAGCACTATTTTTAGTTTCATGGAGGTGAGTGGTTATGGACTCTGGAGAGACAAATGAAAAAAAATGGATCTTCTACCCAGAAAACATATTACATACAGAATTTTTTTTACCTTAAGGATGTTCATGAATCTTTTCTCATTACCACCACATTCAAGAATCCCTGGTATAGTAAGGGTAAAAAAAATATCTGGGTATTATCTTTTTTTTGGTGCTGTTAACAGTGGTTTGCCACCTCCATCCCCATTTTTTCATTAAAAGTATTCAGTGCTGCTTTACATGTAGTGGAGTAACAGTTAAATAGTTGTATCCCTTGTAACTCTTGAACATGGATTGCCAAAAACTTAAGAGCAGATATAAATAGCTGGTAATCAAAACACATAGGCAAGTATATTATCTGTGTAAATAAATATATTTTAGTTTTGGGTATACACCATAATGATTTGATATTTATAAATATTGCAAAATGATCACAGTAAGTCTAGTTAACATCTATCACCATATACATTAAGTCCTCACTTAACTAACTTTAAGTGAAACAATGTACTGATATAATGAAAGTAGGTCTTCATAGTCAGGTCCTCAAATAACATCATTTTGTTCAACATTATATCAAAGTAGTAGTGAACTAGACAGTGTTATGTGAGGATCAGCTATGTAGTTATAAAAGTCTTTTTCTAGTGATGAAAACTTTAAAGATCTGTTCTCTGAACAACTTTAAATACACATTATAGTGTTAACTATACTCACTATCCTGTACATTACATTCCTGTGACTATTTCATAACTAGAAGTGTGCCTTCTGATCCCCCTTCATTTGTTTTGCCCACCCTCCATACTTGTATCTTGCAATCACCAATGTGTTCTCTGTATCTATGAGCTTTTTTTTTCTTTTTTAAAGATAGCTCATGTAAGTGAGATCTTAGGGTATTTGTCTTTTCTCTGTCTGACTTATTTCACTTAGCATAATACCCTCGAGGTCCATCCATGTTGTCTCAAATAGCAAGATTTCATTATGTTTTATGGCTGAATAATTCTGTATGTGTGTGCACACGCACACACACGACATTTTCTTTATCCATTCATCCTTTAGTGAGCATTTAGGTTGTTGTCCGTATCTTGGCTATTATAAATAATGCTGCAGTGACCATGACAGTGCATATATCTGAATTAATGTTTCATTTTCTTTGGATGTATACCTAGAAGTGGGATTACTGGATCATATTTCAATTTTTTGAGGAACCTCCATACTGTCTTCTATAGAGCATGTACCAATTTACTTTCCCACCTACAATTCATAAGGGTTCCCTTTTCTCCACATCTTGCCATATTTGTTATTTCTTGTCTTTTAAATAAAGCCATTCTAACATGAGTGGGGTGATATCTTACTATAGTTTTGATTTACATTACCCTGGTGATTAGTGATATTGAACATCTTTTCATGTACATGCTGACCATCTGTGTGTCTTTAGAAAAATGTCTATTTAGATCTGCCCATCTTTTAATCAGATTGATTTTTCGTATTGAGTTGTTTGAGTTAGTGGATGTTCCTTTTAGTTCTCTAAGTTCTAGAAAATGAGGAGGTGGCCTCCCTGGTGGCCTAGAGGTTAAATATCAGTGCGAGCGCTGCACCTGCCCACCTGATGACCTGAGTTCCATCTCCTGCCAGAGAGTTAACCAACATGGTGTAGTAGACATCTCCTTTTTCGCCTACTTCTCCCCTCAGCAATGTATTTCAGTAGATCCCATCTGTTCTGCTCCCCAACTCTGTGTCTGCTGAATCCTCACACCCCCCCATACCTCTGGCCTACACCTCAGTTCTTCTATGCAAAAATTAATTTAAAAATCTTACAATCATTCTTTTAAAAAAGAGAAAATTAATTAAAAACTTTGCAAATATGTCAAACCAACTTGTCCCTGTATTATAAATGAGAGCATTGAAATGTTGAGAGGTTTATACCTAGGTTTCAGAACTGAAGTGTAGAGTAAGGGCTCAATTCTTATAGACTGGGCATTTATTCATGAGGCAAGTCTGTGTAGTTAGAAGAGCCAGTTAACTGTAAGAAATTGACCTTATACTGACTCAGTTTAGTAGACCTGTAACCTGTGTGTAGTCTGTTCTCTATCGCGTGTTACTGTCAATTGAAATCTTGCCTGATAGTTTTTGTAGTCTGTCTCTTTCAGTATCCCAAGGGCCAACCTGTTAGTGACCCTAAGAGAGTAGAACCCTAGAAACTTGAGCTGCAGTCTTATCACTCAAATAATTCTTGATTGTGAGCCAGCTCACAATCTTTAAATGTGTTCTAAATGTAATGAAGGTCAGCTTTCTTCCTGGTTTATGTTTGTATTGTAGCAGGTTATATGAAAACTAAACTTAATATTTTACATCTTTTAAAGAATAGATGGCCTGCACTTGTCAGAGGTTTTACCTGAAGGGGACTTATTTATTGATATTTAGGGACCAACTCTTCTGTGAAGCCTTTCCTAATTCTTTCCCTCATACCTTCTAGAATTGGCACTTCTTTCTTGGTTTATATAATATATACATGTTTTTTTAATATTATGTTTATAATAAACATGTATAGTATGTTTTTTTCCTCTTTACTACACTGTATTACCCTATTTCTTTATAGTCAATATTATTGTAATAGGCTGTAAACTTTTTGAAGATATGGTCTATATCTTATTCATCTCTGTGTGTTGTTTGGCATATAGAAGATACCCAAATGTTTTATGAATGAATGGGTCAGTGGATAGTATGTTAAATAATGTAGTAAAGTACTTAAGGAGAGATTAAAAACTCAGATACCTTCAGGATCCAGATATAAATGAGTTAAGCAGATCTGGTAGGACTACAGTAACCTAGAGAATAGTCACCTTATATAAAAGAGGCAGCTATGACTTAGCTCCAGTGTATTTGTCTTGTGGAAATGCTTGTCACATCCTTTTTAAAATTTTTTAAGAGAAACCAGGCATTTGGGGTTTTATGTGAAATCTCTTGATTGTAAAATGTTGACTAAGGTTTTTTTTTTAAGGTTTTTATTTTTGTTATAATTTGTATTATTAAAAATATGTTATGTGAATTGCTCGATCCATTTTCACAAACTGAACTCACTTTTTATGTGGTCTAGATTGACCTGGAAGTCACTAGTTTGCAACTTGTAAGTAGACCAGTTGGGGAATTGTATAGTTAAGACCAACTAATGGGTAAAAGTATCCTAGAGATATCAGCCAGATATAATGTGTAGGCCTTATTTGGATTATGGTTCAGAAAAATTAAGAAAAACATTTATGAAGCAACTGAACAATTTTGAATGTTGACTGACAGTATTTTAAAGAATTATTGTTAATTTTTTTAGCTGTAATAGTTTTTTTTGTAGACTTTATTTTTTAGAGCAGTTTTAGGTTCACAACAAAATTGAGTGGAGGTACAGAGAATTCTCATATACTGTATACCTCTACAAATGCATAGACTGCCCTCTACATTTGTTACAATCAGTGAACCTACATTGGCATACAATTTCATCCAAAGCCCAAAATAGTTTACATTATTAAGCTTCAGTCTTGGTTTGTATATTTTATGCATTTTGGCAACTGTATAATGTCTCATATCTGCCATTATAGATAGTATCATAAGTGGTTAAATTTTGAGTCCTTAAAGACATGTACTGAACCATTTATGCATGAAATTATAGGGTGCAGGGATTTGTTTCAAAATAATTTGGGAAGAGTGTGAAAGTTGAAGTTTAAATGAAACATGATTGGCCATGTGTTGATAGTAACAGAAGATGGATAATTGGGCATATGGGAGGTCATTATATTAGTGTCTCTGGTTTTGTATGTATTTGAATATTTGAATTTTTTCACTTCCAAAAGGAGAGCAAGAATTCAAGTTAAAGCTGAAACAAGACCTTTTTTGGGCTTAGGATAATGGGATACCACTACTGTGGTGACAGAACATAAAATTTTGGAATTTAAGTCTACAAAGGTAATAGTATATCCTGTTATTCATTTTATAGGGCCTGAAAGTCAATATACTAAGACTGCTCAGGAGATTGTGAACGTCTGTTACCAGACACTGACTGAGGTAGGTGATAGAGGAGGTCCCCTTGGGACCAGCTTTCTGGAATCCTTTTGGTCCCTTGGGTGAGGAGGCCTTCCCTGCCTGTCCTATTTTAAAATGTAGTATCCCATCCCTACCTCACCCTGCGTCTTTTATTTCCTCTCTGCTTTATTTTCCTACCTAGTGCTGTTTTTAATCAACTATACAATTATTTATTATAATTACTTGTGCTTTACTTTCCTACCTAGTACTGTTTTTAACCAACTATACAATTATTTATTATAATTACTTGTGCCCTGCCACTAGAATAGAAACTCCACAAAGACAGGAGTTTCTGTCTACTTTATATACTTTTTTATCACCAGTGAATGAATTCATTAAATTTATTTCTCAGTACGATGAGCATTTGACTCAACTCGAGAAGGATATTTGTACAGCTAAAGAAGCAGCTTTGGAGGAAGCAGAATTAGAGAGCTTGGACCCAATGACTCCAGGGCCCTACACACCTCAGGTGGGTCTGAGGACTAGAAAACTCCTCTTAACTGTTTTTTAATTGGTTTGGGATATTGGGAGCATGTTAACAGATGTGTTTACTGAGATACCCTTCTTCTCTGTCCTTCCTCTTCATATGCCTTTCGTGTGCTTTCTTGTCTTCTCAAAGGCTAAGGTGAGTGAGGACCAGTGGGTCTTGGTGGCCTTGTTGAATTCAGAAGAGGCAGGTGTGGGATGTTTGAGTGGAATGGGGTCTTAGTTGTTTAGGCAGTATTTGGGAATACTAAATTCCTGACTGCTATGGCCAGATGCATCCTCTGAGTCTCTGGTGCTCCCTTGTCCATGAATTAAGGCAATAAGACATCCCTAGAGTATAGACTTCTCAGTTACAAACATAGACCACATTGTTCCTGTGCCTTATAGACACCTGGTTATTCATTCCCTCAGAGATATCTCAGTGTAACTCATGTGTCATCCATTTTTCTGAGTTAACATGACAGGTAATACTTGTAATCTAACTCAACATGGTAAAAGATACGTGAGCAGATGAATTAAGACATTTTTTCTTCCTGTTCTGACCCTTGAATGCCGAGTATATTTCGTTTCTATTATACTCTTATTTAGAGGGTGGGCATATTTAAAGAATAGGACTTAACTAGAATTTAGGTGGTGCTTGGTTTCTGTATTGAAGGCACTATGGCAAAGTGGAAAGTACTTGAAGTTTGGTATAAAATAGGCCTGGGTTTGAATCTTAACTCTGCTAATATATGGCTTTGTGAACCTGAAAATTTAACTTAACCTCTCTAGCTCAGTTTCCTTTTCTCTAAAATGAACTTTTTAAGACTTCTGGACATTAGATGAATTAGTTTTTCTTGGCACATAGACGTTCAATAAATGTTTCCTTGTCTGTATGAAAATTGTCTATAGAGTCCTCACAGGTGCTATCAAATTCAAGCAAATATTTTAAAGCAAAATTCTCCTAATCCCCACAAGAAATTATTTTTTTCATTCTACTTAGGTTTTGCTCTGAATCAATAGTGTGAAACCTTTTAAGTTGTTGCTATTTCTCATTCGTGTACTCTATCTTTTACTTATTCTTTTGTCCCAAAACCTAGGTTACTGAGGGGCCAAATATATATATATATATATACTTCATATATATATATACTATTTTTAAATAGTATATATATATATATACTAGTGTATATATATATAGTATAAATATATATACTATTTTTAAATAGTAAGTCCAGTTTTACCGTGTCTCAATATGAAGAAGATGGAAGTGCCTGACCATCCTTACCCATTACTATTCTCAAATCCAAATGTTTAGAGAGTATTTATGTAAGTTTAACTTACACAATTCTGGTTGCAGCATAACAGTAATCATACTTTATTTCTACCTAGCTTGTATTGCATCATAATTCAGTTTAACAATTTAGCTGAAACTATTCACCTTGCAATTCCCTATATAGCCTTTCATTTCCTGATTTTCTCCTGTGTTCCACAATTAGTTTCTCTGCTCTGTGATGCTTTGAATTCTGTTTAGCCTTTCTTTCTTCTAGCTCTCTTCTAAATCATCCTTGCCCATTTGCTTAAAAAAAAAAAGACAAACAGAAGGTAACACACATGTGAGTTTTTATTGATAGTAACGTGGTCATTGAGGAAGATTGGAAAATATAAACAAGAAATAAATTACCTAAAATCAAGTTCACCAATCAGTGAACCTACCACTGTGAGCATTTTGGTTATTTCAAATATGTGGTGTGTGCATAAGTGTGCGCACATAAGTGTGCGCTCATGCATATTTTCCTTTTTTTTAAGGTAACATTAGTTTGCAGTACCACATAGGAATCAAGATTACATTTTCCTACGACACCTACTACCAAATGTCCAGCTACCATCCACCTAGACACTTTTACTTATTTATTTTTAAAATTATTTTATTTGTTTTTTTTTTTTTTGTTAAAGTGTTTACTTTCTTTTCTAGGTGTAGTCCCCAAAGAATTTCCACCACCAAGTTACTCGTGCACCATCACCATAGTCTCTTGTGCTCTTCCTGTCTTGATCCCAATCCTTCCGTTTCCTGTAGAATGTCTCTGATTTGTAGTTGTATGTTTATTTTTGTTTGTTGTGTTTCTTTGTTATTGTTAATGTTACTATTTTATTCCCCTTGATCCCCTATATTCCTCCTATAAGTGAGACCATCTGGTATTTTCCTTTGTCCTTCTGACTTATTTCACTGAACATAATCCCTTCAAGTGAATGGCATTAGTTTATCTCTTTTGATTGCTGAATAGTATTCCCTTGTGTGTATATACCACATCTTCTTGATCCAGTCATCTATTTTTGGGCATCTGGGTTGATTCCAAGTCCTACCTATTATAAATAGCGCCTGCAATAAACATAGGGGTGCATGTATTCTTTTTTTTTTAAGATTTATTTATTTATGCATACAAGAGCTGGGGTACAGGCCAGAGTCGCGGGCAGTGAGAGGATTCACCAGAGACAGAGTGGGGAGCACAACAGGCAGATGTACTGAAATACACTGCTGAGGGGAGCAGCGGGCGAGGCAGGAGAGGTCTGCTGCGCCATGTGGGTCCCCTCCCTGGCCAGCGGCAGGGATCGAACTCGTGCTGCAGT
>JAGFMF010012056.1:142651-154739 GCA_019455555.1 Galemys pyrenaicus
GAATTTCCATTTTTAATTTTCTTTTTTTTAAAGATTTATTTATTTATGCATACAAGAGCTAGGGTACAGGCCAGAGTCCAGGGAGGTGAGAGGATTCACCAGAGCCAGAGCAGGGAGCAGAACAGGCAGATGGACTGAAACACACTGCTGAGGGGAGCAGCGGGCAAGGCAGGAGAGGTCTGCTGCGTCATGTGGGTCCCCCCCTGGCTGGCAGCAGGGATCGAACTCGTGCTACAGTGGCTGCGGTTTGCTTCATAGTGCGTTGCTTAACCCACAGCGCCACCAGGGAGGCCCCATTTTTAATTTTCTTTAGAAATCTCCATACTGTTTTCCACCGGGCCTGCACCAGCATGCGTTCCCACGAATGGTGGATAGGAGTTCCTTTTTCACTGCATCCTCACCTGCATTTGTTGATTTCATTCTTTCATTTTATACAGGCCATTCTCACATAGGCGAGGTGCTAGCTCATTGTGGTTTTGATTTGCATTTCCCTTACATTGGGGGAACAATTTTTCATATGTTTGTGGACCATCTGAATGTCTTCTTTAGAACAATGTCTATTTAAGTCTTTTGCCTATTTTTTGATTGTATGTTTTTTTTTGTTGTTGGATCATGTAAGAACTTTGTAACTTTTGGAGATTAGCCCCTTGTAAGATGTGTGCTGTGCAAATATTTTTTCTTATCCTGTAGATTGCCTTTTGGTTTTTGTGATGGTTTATTTTGAGAAACGAAATCTTTTGTTTCTCTTGTCATTGGGGTTGAATCTTCTGGATACATTTCTCTGGTAGATAACCTGTAGTGTGTCCCCTGTGTCTTCTTTCAAGTACTTCATGGTTTCGGTTCTTATGTCCATATCTTTAATCCAGTTGAATTATTTTTTTGTGTATGGATCTTGTTTCCTTTTTTTTTTTTTTTTTGCACGTGGCTATCCATGTTTGCCAGCACCATCATTTATTAGAGACACTATCTTTTTTCCATTGAATGACAGTAGCTCCTTTGTCAAAGATTAATTGTCCCTATGTGTGGGTTTATCTCTGGACTTATCTCTGTTCTATTCCATTGGTCTGAGTTTCTGTTTTTGTTCCAGTGCCATATTGTTCTGATTACTTTTGCTGTGTAATATATTAATAGTTTGAAATACAGAAGTGTGATATCGTCTTCGTTTTTCTTTTCTCTCAGGATTGCTTTAACTATTTGGAGTCTTTTGTAGTTCCATATAAATTTTATTCTTGTTAATTTCCTTGAAAATAGTCATTGGAATTTGATAGGTATTGCATTAAATCTTAAGTTGCTTTAGGTTATATGGCCCATTTTAATGTAAGTCTTCCAATCTTTCCATTTCTTAGTGTTTTTATTTAACAGAGTCTTTTAGTTTTAATATATAGGTCCTTCACCTCTATCGTTAAGTTTACTCCCAAGGTTTTCATTCTTTTTCGGGTGAATGAAAGTGGGATTGTCGTCCTTATTTCTTTTTCTTCTATGCATTGTTAACGTAGAGAAATGCAGCTGATTATTGTGCATTGATTTTTGTATCCTGCCTCTTTACTGTATTTGTTTCTTCTAGTAGTTTTTCTTGTAGTCTTTTGATTTCTCTAGGTATATTAATATGTCATCTGCAAATAGTAACAGTTTTACTTCTCCAATTTGGATTCCTTTTACGTCTTTTTCTTGCTTAATTGCTTCAGCTAGGACTTCCAGGACTCTGTTGAATAACAGTGGTGACATCTTTGCCTTGTTCCTGATCTTATTAGAAATGTTTTTCGCTTTTCACCCCTGAATATGATGTTAGCTGTGTGTCATATATGACTTTTATAATGTTTAGTTAGATAAGTTCCATTTATTCCCATTTTACTGTGTGTTTTATCATAAATGGATGTTGAATCTTGTCAAATGCTTTTCAGCATCTATTGAAATGATCACATAGTTTTTATTTTCCTTTTTGTTGATCTGGTGATTGACGTTGATTTGCATTGTTTGAGCCGCCCTTGCATTTCTGGGATGAAGCCTACTTGATTATTGTGGATGATTCTCTTGATACGTTGCTTATTCAGTTTGCTAGGATTTTATTGAGGATTTTTGCATCTGTATTCATCAGAGATATTGGTCTATAGTTTTCTTTTTTTGTACTGTCTTTGGTTTTAGGATCAGGGCATTGTTGGTCAGAGGGAATATGTTGGGGAATTTTCCTTCCTCTTCCATATTTTTGAAGAGTTTGAGTAGGATAGATATTAGATCTTCTTTGATGGTTTGGTAGAATTCACTGTAAAAGCCATTTGGTTCTGGGCTTTTGTTCTTAGGGTGGTTTTTTATTACTTTTTCAATTTTAACACTTGTGTTTAAGCTGTCTATTTCATCCCTCTTGATTCAAAAATTAATCCATTTCTTCTACGTTGTCCAGTTTGATTGTAGAGAGACTTTTGTAATAGGTTCTTATGATCATATGTATTTCTGCAATTTGATAGACTTTCACCTCTTTTATTTCTGTTTGATTAGTAGGATTTCTCTCTTATTTTGTAAGCTTAGCTAATGGCTTGTTAATCTTTTTTTTTTTTCCCCAAAGAAACAGCTCTTGGTTTTACTGATCCTTTAGACTTTTTGTTTTCTATTTCATTTATTCTCGAATTTTTATCATTACTTTCCTTCTGGTTTTTGGATGCTTTTCTTCTTTTTCAAGTTCCTTCAGGTGTAAAGGTAGAGTGCTTATTTGAGATATTTGTGGGTTTTTTCCCCCTTTTTATCTGGGTCTGTATTGCTATAAACTTTTAATGTGGTTCTGCCTTTAGAGCACCATATTAGGGTCTGGTAACTTGTCTCTCCATTTTCTTTTTTTTTTTAATATTTATTTATTTTTGCATACAAGAGTTGGGAGGGTAGGCCAGAGATGCGGGGCATGAGAGGATTCACCAGAGACAGAGTGGGGAGCAGAACAGGCAGATGGACCAAAAGACACTGTTGAGGGGAGCAATAAGAGAGGCAGGGAAAGGTCTTCTACGCTGTGTGGGTCCCTTCCCTGGCTGGGGATTGAACTCGTGCTGTTCTGCCATGGATGCTTCACAGTATGGTGTTCAACCCCTTGCCCCACCAGGGAGGCCCCCCTTTTTTTTAAAAATATATTTATGCATACAAGAACCCAGAGGTATGGAGGGGTGAGAGGATTCACCAGAGACAGAGTGGAGAACAGAACAGGTGGATTGACTGAAATACACTGCTGAGGGGAGCAGCTGGTGAGGCAGGAGAGGTCTGCCCCATGTGGGTCACCTCCCTGGCCAGGGAACGAACCCATGCTGCAGTGACTGTAGATGCTACATAGTACTTCCTCTTAATCCCTTTTGCCACCAGGGAGGCCCCTGTCTTTCCATCTTCATTACTCTCCAGATACTTTTTGATCTTTGATTTCTTTACTGATCCAGGAGTTGTTCAGAAGCATTTTGTTTATTCTCCACGTTTGGCTTATTCCAAGCTTCTTTTTGTGATTGATTTTTAGCTTTATAACATTGTGGTCTGTGAAGATGCTTGACATCATTTCTTTTTTGTGTATTTTCTGAGACATGGTTTATGTCCTATTATATGATCTATTCTTGAGACTGTTCCATGTAAACTAGAGAAGAAAGTGGATTCTATTTCCTTGGAATAGAAAGCTCTAAAAATGTACAATAAATCCATCTGTTCTAACACTTTATTTAAGTCCTATATTTCTTTGTTAATTTACTGTCTGCATGATCTATTCCTTTCTGTCTGTGGTGTGTGGAGGTCTCTTGACAATGATCATATTTTTGTTGATATATTTTTTAGATATGCTAAATAGTTGCTTTATGTAACTAGGTGCTCCTGTGTTAGGTGCATAAATATTAATAACAGTTATACCTTTGTGAATTGTTCCCTTAATCATTTTATAGTGTCCATCTTTGTCCCTAATTAGTTTTCATTGTTGAAAATTTATTTCTATGGTATGAGGATAGCAGTTCTTCCTTTTCTCTTTGAATTACTAGCATGTATGAATTTGCTCTAATCTTTTATTTTTAGTTTTTTGTTGTCTTTTGGTGTTAAATGGGTCTCTTGCAAACAAAGTATGAATGGCAAAACTTTTTCACCCACATTGTTAGTATGTGTCTTTTTATTGATAAATTCAGACCATTCAGATTTAGAGTATTGATATAAACTGTTTATTATCAGTCATTTTTTTTTGATCATTTTATTTTTTGTGGGGTTTTTTCCCCATTTTTGTCTCCTCTTTCTGGTTGACCTTTCCTTAGTATTGTCCATCAGTTTCTTTATTTCTCTTATCTGAGGATCTCTATTCTGGATTTTTTTAAATTATTTATTTATGCATACAAGTACAGACCAGAGTTGTGGGAGGTGAGAGGATTCACCAGAGACAGAGTGGGGATCAGAACAGGCAGACTGACTGAAATATACTGCTGAGGGGAGCAGCGGGCGAGGCAGGAGAGGGCAAGGCGAATGCTTCACAGTGCAGTGCTCAACCCGCTGCACCACCAGGGAGGCCCTCTATTATGGATTTTTGGTTAATGATAGCCATGAGGGTTTTATTTAAATTCTTATTTCATGGGTCCTCTGTCTTTCTCTGACATTTTTACTATACAGTTTCTGTCCATTTCTTCCTTCCCTTTAGTGTTTTGTTGTTGACTGATAATATTCTTGCTCATGCTTCTGGTTCTGTAGTCCTATTCTCATTTTGCTTGGGAATTTGTATTTCACTTTTTCTTGTAGAAGAACTCCTTCCAACATTTCTTGAAGGGCAGACCTGATGGCAATAAACTCTACTAGCTTCTGTTTGTCTGGGAAGACCTTTATTTCACCTTCATACCTGAATGATAATTTTACAGTATGCAGTATTCTTGGCTGACAGTTCTTAATCTTTTAGCATTGTGAACACTTCTCTCCACTCTCTTGCCTGGAGAGTATCTGGGTTGAATTTCAGGGGAAACCTCATTTGTGAAACTTTGTAAGTTATTTTTTTCCCTGCTTCCTGCAAAATTTTTTTCTGTATCTTTGATTCTTGATAGTTTGACAATAATGTGTCTAGATGTAGACCTTCTTTCATTTAAAAATGGGTGTTCTCTTTGCTTCCTGAACATCCATATTTGATTCTTTCTTTAGGTTTGGGAAATTTTCAGTTATTATTTCTTTAAATAGCATTTCTGCTTCCATTCCTGTCTCTTTACCTTATGTTTCCTCTTCTACTTGAGTCTGATATTTCTTGTGGAATTTCCTCATTTTTCCTTTGTCTTCATGCTATCTCTTTTGAGTCTTCTATATCTGAAATTCTTCTGTCAGTTTAATTCTATTTAAAGTTTAGCCTTCTAAATTTGTCTGCGATGCATTTAGAGTCTCTTTTTGTGATCTTTTTATATATTCAGTATCTTCTGTGAAGAATTCTCTTTGTTCCCGGATCTCCTTTCTAAGATCTCATACCTGTCTACCTGCCTTTGATTAACCTTTCTGTAGCTCATTTAGCATTTTTAATACCATTGTTTTGAAATCTGTCTGATAGATTTTCTATTTCTGTATCCTTTATATTTGCCTCAGGATTCTTATTATTCTCAGTGTACTTTTCCATCTTGTTTTCAGATGTTCTTGCTTCCTAGGTATATGTGCTACCTTTTTTTTTTTTTTTACTTTTTTGGTATATGTGTTTTTGTATATGTGTGGTTGGGGAGCTGGGGACTTAATTTATTTTCTTTTCTTAGTTTACCTGGGTGTGAAGTGGGGAAGGAGAGGAGTCTGGGCCTTTAATACTTGATCTCAGTTTGAGGGGTGAAGATAGTCACCTCTGCATCCTCTTCTTTCATTCCACAGCAAGCTGTATTCTGTGTTTTAATTGTCTTAACTTCCCATCCTAACTCCCTGCTGCTCCTTTCTGCCTCAGATCATGATCTATGAAACTTCAGATCATGAGTCTATTGGTGGTAGGAGTTAGGTCTGGACTGCCAGACTCAGGTTCAGGACTAAGTTGTGCTTGGCAGGCAGGTGCTGCTGCATCTGAATTTGGTGTACACTGCCTTGTTGGTGTGGCCAGCAGCAGTGGCCATTACCTCACCACCCCCGCCTCTACAGCTGCTTCTGTAGGACTGCAATACCTACATGTCATTTGTTTACTTTCCTAAGGGACTTGTGTGTTATCTCATAAGTCCTTCTCTCTGCTATTGGGCTTTTGATGGAGTCTAGCCTGACTCAGCCTGGCATTTCTTTGATCTCTTCTGGGAGGGTGGTAGGGAGAGAATTTTTGGTGCTCACACCAACAGTGGAGTTCACAATCTCCTAGGTCTGCATCTGGAGTTCCCACTGCCCTGGGTCAGGTCTGCATCTACTTGAGCTTCAGCAAAGTTTATCCAGGAAGTTTTACAGTAAACCAGGTTGCCCCAGTGTGGCTTGGGTGGTTGACCCACAGCCATTTCTTCCAGTTGGGATATCTACTGTCACACTCCCTTCTGGTTCCTTCCCCTCTGCAGTCACCAACCTTAATTTGAGATCTCTATGGGAAAATCCTGGTACTCTGTTGACGAAATGGAGTATCTAGGTCTTCCTATAAGCAAATACTGTTATTTTTTGTAGTTGTTTTTAGGGGAGATAGTGATCCCAATCTCTATTCTGCTGTGTTGTGGGTGGGCCTAGAGTCTTCTGATTCTAGGCCATAGATGTTAATTCTGTCAAGTTTACCTCAGGATCTGTTTCATTTCACAGCTATCCAGCTGAGTGAGAGTGGCAGTGACTCCGATGTGGGATCTGGTGGGATAAGACCCAAGCAGCCACGCGTGCTTCAGGAGAACACAAGAATGGGCATGGAAAATGAAGAAAGCATGATGTCCTATGAGGGAGACGGTGGGGAGGCTTCCCATGGTTTGGAGGATAGCAACATCAGGTAATCGGCAGCAACATGTTACAGGGCTGTGGCAGCAGTGCCCAGCTATGATGTCAAAGGGCTCAGCATCAGATTACTTTCATCCATCAAACATTTCCTGAGCGCCTAGTAGGGCCAGGCACTGTGCTAGTCTCTTGGGGATACAGAGGAGCAAGACATATCCTGCCTTTGAGGAGCTCACAGTCTAGTGGAAGAGACTGATACAGCAAAATCATTACAAATGTAATGTGATGAGTGCCATAGCATAAGTTAAAGTCAAAGTGCCAAGTCACCACTGAGGAGGGAATGTCTCACTCTGCTTGGAGTAATCAGGGAAGGTTTCACAGATGGGAGAACATTTGAAATTGAACTAGGCCTTACAGAAGTAATAGGAGTCTACTAAGTAAATATGGTGGCAACAGATGAGGTCTTAGGAGATGGAACAGTATGTTCAAAGGCACAGAAATATAACAAAGTATGGTTGAGGGCAACCAGAAATAGCAACGGACTGTATTGTAGAGTACTTAAATGGCATTTAGATTTTGGGTAATGGGAAACATCACTTTAAGGAAAAGGATGTAACATCAAATCTGTGTGTTGAATAACTCTAGGGCAATGAGAAGGATATCATCTGGGATCCATCTGTTAGGAATGGGTAGGTGGGAGGAAGAGACATGTTCACTAACTGTCTAGAAGGGTACATCAGTTGAATTCAGGTAAGATCACATATATAATGAATGGGATTGTCACTGAGATAAGAAAGAAGAACAGGTATTAGCTGGGGGTAACAAAGGAGGGAAAACATGAATTTGTCTTTGGGCATGTTGGATTTAAGATGGTACATTTAGCCAGAGGTATCCCGCAAGCAGTTGATCTTTATTCAGCAAATATTTATCACAAATATAAAAGCAACTAAGTTGCAGGTCTCTTTCTTCAAGAGTTCAGTCTACTGGGAAATCTAAAACAGGTAAACAGACTGTAACATTAATAAAAGTGCTATGATAGGCAGCCATGGGATTTTTTCGGACTTGAGTGGGAATAGGGTAGGGAAACTGATTAGAAAAAGAAAACCAATCTGAATCAGAATGGGAATTGGATAAATACAAAAACAAAGGTCGTTCTAGAAAGCAAGGACAGTTTATATGGAGACACAGAAGCAAGAGCACCGCTAGCTCAGTGTTGCTAGAATTTTTGCTTGATCTACCTATGGTCATGGGAACCATATGATTTTTAAAGAGGTAAGCACCAAATCATGAACGGTCTAAAAATTTGGGCAGACATTGAGTGAGAATAGTATGATGAAATAACTTCCCTAAGAATCAGAGAAATGCAATAAAACTATGAAATGCAATTTTTAACCTATTAGATTGGCAGTAATTAAAATGAATGATAATACCTAATGTTATAAAAGGTATAAGAAGAAAGGTATTTTCAAATGGCTGGTAATGTAAATTGATAAAATGGGGGTGGATGAGATAAAAGTATAGTAATTTATCATTATAAATTAAAAATTTAAAATGTGCACCCCCTATAGCCCCAAAATTCCATGTCTAGGAAATTATTTTATGAGAATAATAGAACACCATCAAGTTGTTTGTACAAGGATGTTTATCACAGCATTGTTTTTAATAGTGGGAAAATTGGAGAGAGCTTATATGTCCTAGTGACAGACTGTTAATAAATCATGTTAGAGCCATGTAGTGGAATACCATAGCTTTCAAAATGATACTATAGATGTATGTTTATTGACATGGAAAGATGTTCATTATAATCACTAGTGAAAAAAGCAGATTCTTGAAAAATATGTAGAGTATTCCAATTTTGTAAATAAAAATATGTTTAACCATCTAAGTGAAGTACATACATAGAAAAAAATTTGGAAGCTCATAAAAAGATTATCTCTGGGCGCTGGAAGTTATTGGTGATTTTTTCCCCCTTTTTCTCTGGTGTATATTCCTCCCCTCCCCCTCCCACCAGTGAACATGCATTACTTGTGTGATTTTTTTTTTGAGTAAAATTAAGAATAAACAAACAAACAAAAAATAAAGAGCACTCTGGCAGAAGTGTGAAGAATTAATTGGAGAGCAAGACTGGAGGCAAATGAAGAATGATTTCAGTAGTGTAGACCAGAGATAATAAAGTACTAAGTCAAAGTAGGCAGAGTAAGGGTGGAAAGGTGGGGATACTGTAAAGAAGCAAAATCTTAAGGACTGTTGACTAACTGGATATGTAGATGAGTGAAGCTGTAAGTGGTAGGTGAAACTATGAGGTTATCAGAGCATTTATGGTCATGTAAGTTGGCAGTGTGTTGTTCAGGTTATAGGAAGTTTCTTTCAGGTTCTTGTGTATATGAAGTTGGCAAGTTGAGGTTTTTGGACAGGATCATTTTTTTTCTTGGGAAACTGTAGAACAGTCTAGAACCAGACATTTTAGTGTCCAGGGGAGGTGAGATGGGATTATCCCTTGGTGGCATCAGAGAATGGGAATGGTCAGCTAGAGCATGGTGCCCGAGCTTGAGAGATGACATGTTTCTCTTCTCAGTTATGGGAGCTATGAGGAGCCTGATCCCAAGTCGAACACCCAAGACACAAGCTTCAGCAGCATCGGTGGGTATGAGGTATCAGAGGAGGAAGAAGATGAGGAGGAAGAGCAGCGCTCTGGGCCGAGTGTACTAAGCCAGGTCCACCTGTCAGAGGACGAGGAGGACAGTGAGGATTTCCACTCCATTGCTGGGGACAGTGATTTGGACTCTGATGAATGAGGCTTCCTTTGGGCCTCCTTGGTCAGCCTTCCCTGTTCTCCAGCCTAGGTGGTTCACCTTTCCCCAATATGTTTATATTTGTACAGTGTCTGATCATGAAATCACCTTAGCCTTTAAAAAAATATAGTAGATGATAATCGCCTCTCCTGATTTCCTGGGGCAATTCTACCCTTTGACTTAAAACCAAGCAACCCTTTTCCACTAATAAAAAGAGAGCAAGCTCCTTCTCTAGTGCCCTCCTTTAACTCCATTTATTGCTCTTGGTATCATTTTGTTTCCCCTGGGGGAGAAAGGAGAAATTATGAAAGGACTAATACCTTTATGTCCTCTTGATGTGTTAGAAATTTTCCAAGCACGGTATCATCTCAGTTTTCTAATTTGTAGGCCAGAACAAGTGACATTCCCTGCTGGGACAGCAAATTTGGTTCTGGTGGACTCTGTGCCACACTGAAAACATAAACCTATTGGACAAACTGCCCATTATTTTATTATTTATTTGGTTATACAATGCCTTGTTCCTAAATGGATTTGAGGCAAATGACTATAAATTTTTGAAACTGCCTATTATGCCAGAAATTATATGTTGCCATGTAAATGTGTTCTGTCCCTCTCCCACCCCTCCCCTGGTGAAATGGTAGGAAAATGGTAAGTTCCTTAAGGCAAACTGTGTCTTCGGTTTCTTTTCATGCTTAGGATATGGTTCTGTGCATAGTAGGTACTCAGTTAATATTTCTAAATTATAAAATCCTCAACAGATTTGTTGTTGAATATCTTCTCTATTATAAGCACTCTATCAGATCCTTGGGATGCAAAGGTTAATGAGACACAATTCTTTTACCCAAAGAGCTCACCATCAAGTTGGGGGAGGGGATGGAATTCCAAACATGTTAATATATCATTACAGTACTGTCAGATTAGTGCAATTAAGGAATTAGCTATAAAGTGTAGGGGAAAATAGAGGAGTGATACTGTCTGAAAAAGTGAGAGATGTCTTCCTAGAGGTCATTTTTAAGCTGCTTGTTGAAGAATTAGAAGTTTGCCAGATGAAAAAGTCAGGCAGTGTAACAAAGTGAAAAGGCCAAAGTCTAGAAATGGCAGAGTGTGTTCCTAGTTTGTTTGTTTGTTTGTTTGTTTGTACCTGCCTTGTTCCAGAGAGAATTTAAGGTGGTTTATGTTCTAGTCCTTCAATGCTGGAATGGTTAGAGATGATACTGAAAGATGGGCAGAAAACATAGCATAAAGAGCTTTGCATTTGATGCTCATGAGTGAATTTCATATTTTGGGGAATGAGGAACTCTGTTGGAGTGATATAATCAGATACATGTTCTAGAAATGTTCTGTCTAGAATAAAGAAATGGAAGAATCATATGCAACAGACAAGTACGATCCCATTTTTGTAAAAGACAAAACTATATATATTTATATGTGTTTATATATGTTTGTAAATGGAAGATCTGAAAGGATATATGCTAAACTGTTAATAGTGATAACCTCTGGGACATGGGATTGGAGGAGTGTTATATGATTGTGTGTATCCTGAGTGGGGTATTGTGCTTTTATTTCTGTATTGTTTAAATTTTTTACAAGTATGTGTTATTTTTGTAATAAAATTTTATTTTAAAGTCCAGCAGTAGTGTGGAGAATGGTTTGGAGGGGAGCAAATCTAGTTCAAGTAAAGGGTAATGGAGCCTGAACTGTCATATAATATTAAGGTGGGGAAGAAGGGGTGAATTTGAGAAATCTTTAGAAGGTAGAATAAACAGAAGTTGATTGGCATTTGGGGATGGAGAAAGAGGAATGGAAGATGACTTCAAAAATTTTGGTTTGGGAGATTGGGTGGATACATGGTTTCATTCATTCATTCAATGTTTTATCAAGTCACCTGTTTTTATCAAGTAGTCCACGAGATAATGACACAGAAATAATAGTTCCTGATTGCAGTAACTTAAGGTCTAGGATGAAAGATAGACAATAAAAAGTGGTTATTGCAGTAAATATTTGCAAGTTTCCATGTTGAGAAGGAATACCAATTCTGATTATAGAATAAGTACCTGTTCCAAAGGAGGCCTTTAGATAGCTTACGAAGAATAGGGAGAGTTAGCCATAGTTACAGGGAAGAGGGAAGAGGGAAGGTAGGAGGGCATTCTAAGCAGAGGAAACAAAATGTAACTAAATGATCTGGAGCATGGAACTAAATGATCTGTTCATAGAACAACAGGTAGTTCTGGATTGGGTGGATTACAGGGAACATATGTAATACAGTGATTACAAAGCTCAGGATCAAAGCCTCATTTTGGAGAGATGTCTGGTAGTATGAAAATGGGTAGAGTAGGGAAGGGTGATGCCAGATGAAAGATAAAGAAGACACTGGGCCTCCCTGGTGGCGCAGTGGGTTAAGCAACGCACTATGAAGCAAACCGCAGCCACTGCAGCATGAGTTCGATCCCTGCCGCCGGCCAGAGAGGGGA
>JAGFMF010012056.1:197339-223096 GCA_019455555.1 Galemys pyrenaicus
GTCTGATCACAAAGATATACAAAGAACTCATAAGACTCAAGAAAAATAAAGTAAAAAACCCAATCAAAAAATGGGCAGAAGAACTTAAAAGACACCTCTCCAAAGAGAACATACACATGGCCAACAGGCACATGAGAAAATGTTCAACATCCCTCATAATCAGGGAAATGCAAATCAAGACCACAATGAGGTAACACCTTACACCGGTAAGAATGGCATACATCAAAAAAACCACCAACAACAAATGCTGGAGAAGATGTGGAGAAAAAGGAACCCACACTGCTGGTGGGAATGCAAGCTAATCCAACCATTATGGAAGACCGCATGGAGGTTCCTCAGTCTACTAGAAATGGAACTACCATATGATCTGGCAATCCCACTCCTAGGAATCTACCCAAAGGACACAAAAACACCGATCCAAAAGAGCACCTGTACTCCTATGTTCATTGCAGCACTATTTGTAATTGGTAAGACCTGGAAACCCAAATGCCCAAAAGTAGAGGACTGGATCAAGAAGATGTCGTACATATACACAATGGAATATTATTCAGCAATCAAAAGTGAGAAACTAGGGACATTTATAGAAACACGGATGGAGCTAGAAGGAATTATACTCAGTGAAACAAGTCAGAAGGCAAGAGAAAAATATCGGATGGCTTCACTATTAGGAGGAATATGAAAGAGCAGCAACAACAACAAAGAAAAATAAGCTCAAGGAATTGGGCAATTATAACCAAAAGCAAACAAAAAACTCAACAAGACCAAAAAGCCAAGATAAACCAAATGGGCCATGGTGGGGGAGGGGAAGGAGGGGAGGGCAAAGACGGGGATGAGGGCAGAAAGAACACAAGGGACTGAGGTGATGGTGCACGGGTGGAATGGTGGTGGGTACTCCCTGGGGAATACAAACGATGTCAAATATAATTAATTAAATTTTTAAAAAGAATATGTTAAGTTCCATAACTTTGTGTTTTTTGTGATCTTTTCCTGATCTTTGACTCAGGGGATTTTTACAACTATGGTTCTTTGTTTAAATTTGAAAGTTCATGCTTGAGGGCCTCCCTGGTGGTACAGGTGGTTAAGTCTCAGTACTATGAAGCTCTCCGCAGCCACTGCAGCACAAGTTCAATCCCTGGCCAGGGAGCTGACCCACATGGTGCAGCAGATCGCTCCTGTCTCACCCGCAGCTCCCCTCAGCAGTGCATTTCAGTAGATCTGCCTGTTCTGCTCCCCACTCTGTCTGGTGAATCTTCTCACCTCCCTGCATCTCTGGCCTGTACCCCAGTTCTTGTGTACATAAATAAATAAATCTTTTTAAAAAAGAAAGAAGTTCATGCTTGGGACTGACAGCAAGTAAGGTAGATGAAGTCTCAGGATTGACAGGTAAACTGGCGATTATGACTGTAGACCTAATGGGTTTGGAGGTTCAAGATCTGGATCAGAAGAAAATAAGAGTGCTTTTATCTGGATTAAACTTGAAGGGGTTCACTACAGAGAAATTTTGACTACATGGTTTGGGGTACATTTGCCATTTAAATTCTTAGAGCTATTTGATTGCTGGTGAATGACAAGTTTCTAAGGCCCTGGTTTCCTACTAAGGAAGGTCTGTTTTGGAACTCACTCTATTTTCTATGAAACATTTTTGCATGAGGCAGTTACACCAGTTTTTGATACCTGTTATCATCCCTCCATAGTATGGTGCACTTGATTTGTACTTTGATTTTGACTTTTGTTCTTTCAGCTTCTGTAGCAAAAACCCTAGGATTGACTTCAATGAGCACTGTAAACCCTGAGATGTAAATTATACCAGGTGTCCCTCTTGGTAATTGCTCTAAATGAACTTTTTCCCCCTTTTCCCAAAGTCTAAGGTATTTAGGATAACAACTAGAACCACATGACCTTACTCACAAGCTCTAAGAATTTGATTTTGATAACATGGGGAAAAAAACATTGATTTTGGCTTTTAAAAAGATTTTTATTTTTCTAGTTTTTTATGCTTTTTTTTTTTTTGGACTTACGTTTTGACTTTTCCCTTTGTCTCTTTGCAGAATATTTTTGCAGGTACATGTATGGTTTAGGTAAACAGATGGCCTAGGTAATTCAATCTGAGTAAAACTGCCTCTCTATCAGGCAACGGTGAAAATAATCTAGCCTCAGAATAGTAGGGTTTTGGGCCTCCCTGGTGGCCTAGGGATTAAGTCTCAGTGCTGTTACCATGACAGGCTAAGTTCGATACCCAGCCAGGGAGTTAACCTACATATGGTGCAACAGACCTCTCCTGCCTCGCCCACTGCTCCTCTTAGCAGTGTATTTCAGTAGATCTGCCTGCTCTGCACCCCCTCTGTCTCTGGTGAATCCTCTCACGCCCCCCTCCACACCCCTAGTTCACACCCCAGTTTTTCTATGCAAATAAATAAAAATAAAATTTTAAAGAAGCCCCTCCAAAACTAGAGTTTGTCTTCATAAGGAAGTAAAGAAAAAGAACTGTGTTTTTGTAAATATTAAGTAAAACTGCAGTCATGGGGCTTCCCTGGTGGCTCAGTGGATTAAGCAACGCACTATGAAGCAAATCACAGCCACTGCAGCATGAATTCGATCCCTGCCTCCGGCCAGGGAGGGGACCCATATGGTACAACAGACCTCTCCTGCTGTGCCCGCTGCTCCCCTCAGCAGTGTGTTTCAGTCTGCCTGTTCTGCTCCTAACTCTGTCTGGTGAATCCTCTCACCTCCCTGGACTCTGGCCTGTACCCCAGCTCTTGTATGCATAAATAAATGAATCTTTAAAAAAAACTGCAGTCATATAAGGTATTCCATGTGGCTTAAATGAAAACTGTGGGAGTTGTCTATGTCTATATGTTGTATGTCTGTATGCCTTCTCCTTTTAGGTCTAATTATTTTGGCTTCCAGGAATAAAAAAATTGGTATAAGAAATGACTAGAAATTTTGAACTCAGAAATATGATTGGAACGAATTTGAAATTTAATGTGTTGGTTTGAAACACATGCTTAGAAAGTTGTATTGAAAATAATTTTTATCTTCTATCTGGGTTATTTATGTTTGGTACATGAAGTCTTTCAACAGTAAATAAAATGGGAGCTGAAAAATTTCAGGTTTTTTTGAAAGTTAAAAACTCCAGGTATGGGATCAAAATGAATAAAAGTTCAAGGTTTGACTGTCAGCATTGTGCTGGTGTGCTTGTCTGGAGCTTTCACTGTAATCAGATGGATTTCTTTTAATACTATGACAAAACTTCCAGAACTATAAATTATGCAAATTGGTAGTCTTTTGTTTGGTTCCTCAATAGGAACTTTAAGAAACCTCAGTAGAGCTCCTGAAACACACAATAAAAATTCTCCCTCTCCTTGTGGGGGAGACAGTAGATGAATTTGACCTATTTGGTATTTATCTAGTAAATTGGAGCTTAATGAAAGACACTGTCACTTGGAAAAATGTTTAACCATGGCATATACATAAATATTAACATTGGTGTTTTAAATGAAACCTTTTAAGTGTCAGATATATAAATTGTCAATTTTGATTGTTATTATTCTGAAATATTGTAAGTTACAATGCTAGACAATTTCTTTGTCTACTACGTTATCAGATTTTCATTTTAGTTCACTTGTAGGAATTGTTTCTGGAGAAATTAAAAGGGAAAACACTGACTCATGCTAATTGATAGAACCCATCAAGAGTGGGACTCTTCTACACAGGACTGAATGGACTATTGGAAATGGACATACTATTGGTCAAGTTTTTTGTTTAAAATAATATTGGTTTTTATTTTTTTGTTTGTTTTGACTCAAGGAAAAAAGTTTTTTTTTAAGCTGAGCAGTATCTGTGGCAATGTTAAACTGCAATTTTGTGAGTAGAGCTAACTTGTGTTACTTTTTCTCTCTTCTTGATACCATTATAATATGGAAACATGGTAATAATTGCTATTACTCATGGCAGTGTGTCAGTCTTTACATGATCTCTTTTTTTTAAAGGTCTATTTATTTTTGCATATAAGAGCTGGAGTATGGACCAGAAGTTGGGGAGGGAGGAAGAAGATCCACCAGAGACAGAGTAGGGAACAGAACAGGTGAAACACACTGCTGAGGGCAGCAGCAGGCAAGACAGGAAAGGTCTGCTGTGCCATTTGGGCCCCCTCCCTGGCCAGGGATCAAGCTCAAGCTGCAGTGGCTACGTATAGCTTCATAGTGTTGGACTTTAACCCCTTGCACCACCAGGGAGGCCCTGTTTTGCATGATTTCAATAGGGAATTTTATTTGTCTCTCCTTAAGCTAGAGAATTGGAAATGTGTCTCATTATATGGTTTTTGACTGAAATTCTTCTGAGTGTTGAGTTTGACCTGAGCCAAGAAAAGTGCCTGCCACTTTCCTTGTAGGGTTCTGGAGACCTCCAACAGAAGTGGAAAAGTTTTCCTCCATTGAGAGGATTGGAAAACCTGGAATGCAAACGCCCTGAGAACCCTGAAGAGGAATTCTCAAGTGAAGTCTGGTTAAGACCATGGCCTTGATCCTAAAGCAAGTACCAACTGGATGTTGCGAACCCAATCTAAGATCTCTCATGGAGCATCCCAACAAATTGCTGCTTGGTTAGTCTGCCCTGTGTGTTTACACCAAAATGGGTCAAGTGGATTGGAATTATATTTACTTTACAGGGGGGCTTCCCTGGTGGCGCAAGGGGTTAAAGTCTCAGTACTACAAAGCTATCCACAGCCACTACACATGAGCTCAATCCCTGGCCAGGGAGGTGACCAACATCGCACAGCAGACCTCCCCTGTCTCTCCTGCTGCTCACCTCAGCAGAGTATTTCAGTAGATCTTCCTGTTCTGCTCCCACTCTGTCTCTGGTGAATCTTCTAACCCTCTCCCCCCCACCACACCTTTGGCCTACAACCCAGCTCTTGTATGCATAAATAAATAAATAAATAAATACAAAAAAGGATTTATTTTACAAATGCATTTTGCTATGCTATTGGATAGAATTGGAATGAAGGTGGAGAGAAAATGATTTTAGACAAGGAGAACCAGTTTTCTATTTTTTTTTAAAGAAGATTTATTTTATTTTATTTTTAAGATTTATTTATTTAAACATACAAGAACTGAGGTGTAGGCCAGTGGTGCAGAGAGGTGAAAGGATTCTCCAGAGACAGAGTGGGGAGCAGAACAGGCAGATCTGCTGAAACATACTGCTGAGGGCAGCAGCGGGTGAGGCAGGGGAGGTCTGCTACGCCATGTGGGTCCCCTCCCTGGTCGGGGATCGAACTAATGCTGCAGTGGCTATGGATAGCTTCATAGTGCTGAGACTAAAACCCCTTGTGCCACCAGGTAGACCCAAGGAGAACCAGTTTTAAGCATTTTTTTTTGGTATTCTGTTTTGCTATTTGTTTGACTAATGTCTCTAGTTTTTTTCCTTTTGGCTTGAACTCATCAACTATTTTCTAGAAATGGAGGACCTTGACACATTGGCCATCCATGGACAATGCCTCCAAATTGCATTTCCTTTGAACTGAATGCACTGGACCCTGAAAAATACTGTCTCCTTAAGCTGCACCCCCAGATATTCATCACCATAGGATTGGAGGCAAATGTGAAAAGGGAGTATTTTGTTAGAGACACACCTCCAGGATGGGGAGATACCGTTTTCCTCACCCTCACTTGAAGTGGACTATCTGAGTGGGGAAGCTACTGAGAACTAGGGGTGGAGTTAAGCAGTCATGCCCAGTACAAAACTGAGCACTTGAAGGCTCAGGTCTTCTTGCCTTTGAAGCCCCAACTTGGATCCTGGAACTCCTTATTAGCAAGATGACCACATGTTGACCAATTAACTTTCTCACATTCTTTCTCTGCTCCCTCCCCTCCAGCTGCCTTTGTAAACAAACTTTTTTTCTTAATTTCTTTCTGTATGTCTGCTTTGGGGATTTGTCCTGAATTCTTAAGCACGTGGGCGAGGACTCACTCAGGTCACCCCACTTCCTCTGGGGCTTCCCTGGAAAAGCACTAATTTGTGTGGTTTTGAGAATTTTTTTTTAGCAAGGCGCAAACACCCAGTAAGGAGAGGTGAGCTGGTTTGTGGTACAAACCCAAGGCTAGAGGTTTATGGGCCTGGTTTAGCAGATGGGGATGCAAAGGTAACGGAGGGTACTGGTGAGAGACTAGTGCAGGTGAGCAAGTATGGGGTTAGGAAAGTTCAGATGATAAGGAAAAGAGGCTAGGAGGGCTGACACATTGGGAGAAAGTGGAGGGCTCAAAGGACTGAAGGGAGACATATGAAGTAAAAGAGCAAATGTTATATGAGTGAATGCCCGAAGGAACAGGAAAGAGAGGAGACTGTGGTGAAAATGGAACACTGGAGGGGTAGCTGGGCCACAATAAAGATGTGGTGCATTGGGTGTGGGTGGATAAAACGGAATGGAGAAGGTAATTGAGAGAGTCAAGTGACCGAGAGACTGCTGGTTATATCATCTCCACAGACAATGAGACCCCTAATCTGAGAGCTGGGGATGATGGCAGAGAGGTGCCAGTATCTTTTCTTGAAGAGGGAGTTGAAGGAGGTATACGAATTTTCTAGGCAGACTGGGATAAAATGGATGGCTATTCTGGATAGAGGAGAAAGACTGGGAAAAGAATGGTTGGAAGTGTGAAACAGCCTGATCTTTTCAGGGAACTGAAATTCACCTTGTGAGTGTGAGTTTCAGGAACGTAGAAGCAGATGAGCCTGGATTATCAGGTGGAGTTGACATATGATGCATGACCACTGGGGTGGCAGGAGGTGGTGTAGAGGTGAGAAGAGTATTGGCTTAACTGAGTTATATTTTAGATTTTCTAAGGTAAAGTGTGCAAAATTAGGGTCAAGTTGGGCTAGAGTTCCAGAGAGCAGTTAAAGCACTGTTATGATCGCCCAGGCCAAGAGCAGGGGAGTGGCACTGGCAATGGAGGTGGAAGATGAATTCCAGAGCTATTTTGATATTACACATGTGTTCTTGCAGCTCTACACTCTTTTATCTATTTTCAGCTTGTAATATGAAGCCTGGTAGGTTTATTTTTCCAGTTTATGCTTTAATGGCCTAATTCTTCATCCCAGAAGCAGCTGTCAGGACCTTTGAGAAGGGATCCTTATCACTCATATCTCCACTCTGTCTGCTGTATAGGTCAGGGGATACAATTATCTAAAGCTTTCGGGCTCAGCTAACTTACTTTATTTGCTTTTGTTTCCCTCTACCAAGTCCTTCAGTTAATCTGAGGCAAAAATTTGATCTCTTGAACATTATGGGTTCTGGCTCTTCCTTTTTCAGCACTCGCTTGCTTGGAGGTACATGTGTGGCTAGTTGAAAGGGCTAGTACTTACAGAAAGTTGAACTCAGTATGTGGAACTATCTGACAGGCTCCAATCAATACCCTCCTTCCTTTCTCAAAGTTACTCATTGCCATTTCTAGTAGGCAGAATTATAACATGGCTCCCAAAGTCCTGCTTCCCTGGTGAACACACACCCTCTCCTAGTAATTTAGCCAAAACCACATTTAGGTGCTACTGTGAAGGGATTGTGCAGATATAATTAAGGTCCCAAATCAGCTAACTTGAAGAAATAGATTATCCTGGGTGAGCCTAACCTAATCAGGTGAGCTCTTAAATGGGGTCGGGACAAGTACTAGCTGATTTGATTTACAGGAGGCATGGAAAATAGCCAAAACATAGAAACAGAAAGTAGAATGGTGGTTACCCAGGGGAGGAGGGAATGGGGAATTATTTTTTGTGGATACAAAGTGTAGGGTAAAGGTTGATCAGGTATTTCCACCCTCCCATCACTGTGATGATGGACATCTGCGGTGCTGCGAGCACTCCAGGGTGGGCATGCGCAAGTGGGCGCACCTGAGTTGAACACGGGCATAAATGGGCGGCGTCATGAGGACGCCAGACCTGCGAGGACCAACCGACAGAACCAAGAGAACCAACAGGCCCGACAGCAGCAGCAGCAGAGAGAGAAGAAGCAGCTGAGAGGGTGAGATGCGCCAGGGGCTGGGAGGCCTGCCAGCCTCCCGGCCCCCCCGGCACCCCTGCCTGCCATGTACCTGGCCACCTCTACTAAATAAAGTATGAAAAGCCACCGAGGGCTCCAAGACTCTCCTTCCCTGACCCGTCTGCCAGAACCATCCCAACCTTGCTCCTGTGCCACCCCCATCCTGCCACTACACAAAGTTTCAGTTTTGCAAGATGAAAAAGTTCTGGAGATCTGTTGTACAACAATGCAAATATACTTACTATTACTGACCTGCACATTTAAAACTGCCTTCGGTGGGAAATTTTATGTTATCTTTAAAAACCACAATTTTTAAAAGGTGAGAGGAAGGACTGTGCTCTTTCTGGTGAGATTCAAAGTGTGAGGAATTTGCCCAAGGGAGATTCTCCATTGCTGACCTTGAAGATGGAAGGACTACCTGACAAGGAATGTGGGTCGCCTCTAAATGCTGAGAGACAGGATATGGGAGACTCAGTCCTTTTGACCACAAGGAACTAAATCCAAGACAACCATAGGGGTTTGGAAGAAACCTAAGCCCCACATGAGTTTGCTACTTGACTGACACCTTCATTTCAGTCTGCTAGACCCTGAGCAGGGGACCCAGTTAACCTGTGCTTTGATTGCAAGTCCATGGAAACCAAGAAGATAGATGTGTGTGTGCACATGTGTGCACGTGTGTTTTGTGTGTATGTTGAGGAAATTTTTATTTAACAATTGTATCTAGAAGCAGATACACAAAATTTTATATAATTTATTTCCAGAAATATAAAAGCACTTTTAATAATTTGTTTATAAACAAACTATGTATTACAACCAATAGAGTTGAAACATTGATCATTCTTGGAGTTCTGAGCATAAATGGCACACATCTCATTCAAAACATACCAAAAAAGTATAAACTATAGGAGTCTGAATTACAAACATAAATTTCATGACACTCCAACATGACTATAAAATTCTTGAACCCAACATGTAAACTTATTTAAAAATTTTGGAAGAAATATCATCTCTAGGTGCAGAGTTTGCAACACTTTTCAGAAAAGTTATGTGTGGAACTGTCAATTGTTCCTTACTAGACTGTTCAATAAAGTGGTCTATTGCTGGTAGTGTGATTTTCTTTTTTTTTTTTAAAGATTTATTTATTTATGCATACAAGCACTGGGGTACAGGCCAGAGGTGTGGGGTGGGGGGCGGTGAGAGGATTCACCACAGAGAGTGGGGAGCAGAACAGGCAGATGAACTGAAGTACACTGCTGAGGGGAGCAGTGGGCGAGGCAGGAGAGGTCTGCCACGCCATGTGGGTCCCCTCCCTGGCTGGCAGCAGGGATCGAACTTGTGCTGTGGTGGCTGCGGTTTGCTTCATAGTGTGATGCTTAACCCACTGCGCCACCAGGGGAGGCCCTGATTTTCTTTTTTTAAAAGATTTTATTTATTATTAAATTATGCATACAAGAGCTGGGGTACAGGCCAGAGTCCAGGGAGGTGAGAGGATTCACCAGAGACAGAGCCGGGAACAGAACAGGCAGATGGACTGAAACACACTGCTGAGGGGAGCAGCGGGCACAACAGGAGAGGTCTGCTGCACCATGTGGGTGTCCCCCCCGGCCGGCAGCAGGGATTGAACTCATGCTGCAGTGGCTGCAGTTTGCTTAACCGACTGCGCCACCAGGGAGGCCCCTGGTAGTGTGATTTTCAAATTAAAAATTCACATTTGAAGAAAAGCCGCTAGATATATTATTACATAATATATTAAAACATAGATATATAAATATACAACATATAAATATTTAAATCTAAACATACAAATATTATGTAATACACAATAATATATATTATGTAATATGTATAATATATACCTATCTGTAATCATTCATAAAGGAATATTTGTCATGTATGAGATATCCACTATAATTAAAATTGCCACTTCTGAAGGCATTTTTGAGAAAATATTTAGACTTGTACCATTAACAGAGACATTGTATATAAGATTTTATTAATTTTTATCTTGTTTAAATAATACTTGCTGGGCCTCCCTGGTGGTGCAGTGGGTTAAGCAACGCACTATGAAGCAAACCACAGCCACTGCAGCACAAGTTCGATCCCTGCTGCTGGCCAGGGAGGGGACCCATATGGTGCAAGCAGACCTCTCCTGCTGTGCCCACTGCTCCCCTCAGCAGTGTACTTCTGTTGATCTGCCTGTTCTGCTCCCTGCTCTCTGTGGTGAATCCTTTCACACCCCACACCTCTGGCCTGTACCCCAGTGCTTGTATGCATAAATAAATAAATCTTCAAAAAAAAGAAAAATAAATAATACTTGCTTAGAAATTATGATATGTACAGGCCTCCCTGGTGGCACAAGGTGTTGAACGTTGCAATGTGGAACTTCCACGACCACTGCAATGCCAGTTCCATCCCTGGCCAGGGAGGTGACCCAAGTGGCACATCAGACCTCTCCTGCCTCGCTGCTGCTCCCCCCTCAGCAGTGTACTTCAGTAGATCCACCTGTGTTCTGCTCTCCACTCTGTCTCTGGTGAATCCTCTCAACCCCCACCGCTCGGGCCTATACCCCAGCTCTTGTATGCATAAATAAGTCTTTTTTAAAAAAGAAATTATGATATGAACTTTATAGTATATTTCCTATATGCCAATGATTTAGCCTTCTGGCACATAATTTTTGTAGAGTAAGATAGCTGCCCTCTGAGCACAATTTATAATTGGTAAGACCTGGAAACAACCCAAATGCCCAAAAGTAGAGGAGTGGATCAAGAAGATGTGGTATATATACACAATGGAATATTATTCAGCAATCAAAAATGAAAAACTAGGGACATTTATAAAAACATGGATGGAGCTAGAAGGAATTATACTCAGTGAAACAAGTCAGAAGGCAAGAGGAAAATATTGGATGGCCTCGCTTTTAGGAGGAATGTGAAAGAATAACAAGCACAACAAAAAATAAAAAAGAAGAAAACAAAAAAAACCAAGAGTAAGCTCAAGGAAATGGGCAATCAAAACCAAAAACAAGCAAACAAACAAACAAAAACTCAACAAGATCAAAAGATCAAAGATAAACCCAAGGGACCATGGGGGTTGGGCGGAGGGTGGGGAGGGCAAAGACCGGGATGAGGGCATAAAGAGCACAAGGGACTGATGTGATGGTGCACGGGTGAAATGGTGGTGGGAACCCCCTGGGGACTACAAATGATGTCAAATACAATTAAATAAATCTAATTAAAAATAAAAGATAGCTGCCCTCTGGAGTTGGTTCCTTAAAAGATATTTTTAATTCTATGATCATTTCCTATGATAAATATTTTGACCTTCTAAATTTTTAGATACTGCGCTGAGTAGAAAGTGAACATTTTTCTTAGACAAAGAGACAGAATTTTTACAAATTATTTCTATAGCTTGCTCATCATTTGCAAAAATGCATTTATAGTATCCTAGCAAGTCTGTCAATAGGTTTGGCCCTATCATGTTTTGAGATGAAACAATTTCAGAAAACAATATGATCCATTTATTATGACAAATGCTTTCCTATTTCCTTTCCTTTTTTGTTTTCAGCTCAGATTTTTACATATTAAAAATAAAGTGCAGGCCTCCTTGGTGGCACAAAGGGTTAAGTCGCATCACTATGAAGTTATCTCCAGCCACTGCAGCAAGAGTTTGATCCCCAGTCAGGGAGGTGACCCACATGGTGCAACAGACCTCCCCTGTCTTGCCCACTGCTCCCCTCAGCAGTGTGTTTCAGTGGATCTGACTGTTTTGCTCCCCACTGTCTCTGGTGAATCCCTTCAACAACACCGCCCCTGCACCTCTGGCTTACACCCCAGTTCTTGTCTGCATAAATAAATAAAAATAAATCTTTAGAAAAATGAAGTGCAAGTTTTCCCCCTATGTATCTTAGGTTACTACTCAATGGATCTAAAAATAGAATCAAAATGCAGTTAGATCAAACTATAGCATGAATTTTTACCTCTTTCATTCCCTACCACACTGAGAATCATATAAAGCAAACCTTTCATATTGTGCTGTATTACTTTTATCAAATGGCTGTCCATATGAAAGCAAAAATAATGCAATACCCCTTTCTTTCTGCTTATAAATTTAATGAATTTCTTGACAAATGTTTTAATTTTAATTGACACACTATTAAAACGTAACAATTTCAGGACACATTTTTTAAAAAGTATTTTGTATTATGGACATAAAAAGGCATGCAAAAGTCAGCTTTCTGAATTGAACAGTATGAGCATTTGTCCTCCAACAAACAGCAAACAAAATTAGAGCAACATTTAGGTGAAAATCAGAATAATTTTGACACTAAATAGCTGGGTCTTACATACATGGTATCCTTAGGAAATTGCAGGGAACCAGCAATGTACACACAATAAAAAGGGGTTCATGTGGTTAAAAGACCTCTGTGTATCACAATTTCACAACCACTACATGCAAATATTTCCAGAAACACAGACAAGGTGTTTTAATAGTTATTATTAATATGCAGTACTCTCTGACACTATGAACTATCTAATATAAATGCATAGGGACTTTTTAAAAAAGATTTATTTATTTATGCATACAAGAGCTGGGGTACAAGCCAGAGTCAAGGGAGGTGAGAGGATTCACCAGACAGAGTGGGGAACAGAACAGGCAGACCGACCGAAACACACTGCTGAGGGAAGCAGTGGGCGAGGCAGGAGAGATCTGCCACAACATGTGGGTCCCCTCCCTGGCCAGCAGCAGGGATCAAACTCGTGCTGCAGTGGCTGCAGTTTGCTTCATAGTGTGTTGCTTAACCCACTGTGCCACCAGGGAGGCCCTGCATAGGGACTTTTAATTCACCGTAGCTATATTTTATTTTCTTTAAAGATTTATTTATTTTTGCATACAAGAACTGGGGTGTAGGCCAGACATGCAGGTTGTGAGGATTCACCAGGGAAACAGTGGGGAGCAGAACAGGTGGATTTACTGAAATACACTGCTGAAGGGAGCAGTGGGCGAGACAGGAGAGTTCTGCTGCGCCATATGGATTAGCTCCCTGGCCTGGGATGGAACTCATGCTGCAGTGACTGGCGATAGCTTGATAGCACTGAGTCTGTCAACCCGTGTCACCAAGTGAGGCCCGTCGTAGCTACATTTTAAATTGCTTTAAAAAAAAAAACAGTTTTGCACAAGAGTAGCTCAATATCTTGTATTCATTTGATACCAAGTTTATATCTTTGTGATAATTCTTAATCCAAAGAGCTTGTTGTGAACTTAAATTTCATTATTACAACGTTCTTCATATTCTTAGTAAGTGAAAATATACCAGGAAACAAAAGGAGTCTGCACAACAGGGTACAATGTCCCACCCCAATTAAGTCCCTTTTCCCTGTTAAATCAAAATACCATGGTAAAAGGCGAAAGATTTATATGATCTGAAGAGAAACCAGAGTATGGTACATATACACGATGGAATACTATTCAGCAATCAAAAAAGAAAAACTAGACGCATTCATAAGAACATGGATGGAACTGGAAGGGATGATGCTCAGCGAAGTCAGTCAGAAGGCAAAAGAAAAATACCAGATGGTTCCTCCCGTAGGAGGAATATAAGGGAACCAATAAAGATCAAGGAAAGGAATAAGAACAATAATAATAATAATAAGAAGAAGAAAGAAACAAAAACCAAAAATGAAAAGACAAGGACAAATTGGGGACACTTGGTGGGGAGGGAAGTGGGGGAGGGTTGAGGGCTCCCATCTGCCCTCAGGGGACTGAGGTGATGGTGCATTGGTGTTATAGCGATGGGGAATACATGGGGATTACAATTGATGTCAAATATATATAAATTTTAAAAATGTTAATTAAAAAAAGTCTCTACAACCCCCCCAAAAAACAATGAAATACCATGATACCACACTATTATGGCTTTGCCCCTTGATAATATCTCATCTTCTGACTTTAAGAACAAATACAGAAAAAAGCGAGGCTAAGATAAGTTTGTTAAGGTGTATTTTAATGAGAGCAGAGCAAACTCTAAGTGAGAAAGGAAGAAACATTTTGAATTACATGTTTCAGCTGAGATAGAAACAATTTTCCTTTAAAGCAGCATAAGTGGAAACAGTTTCTGGACAGGGAAATCCTGAAACACTACATTAAAGCACTGTACAATGAATAAATACTCTGTATTTCAAAATAACTAAAAAATACTAGGGATAACCATCCCCATGACTACTGACTCTGGGCGAAATGATTAATGAAGATGTCATGTTTCTTGAGACTTAATTAAACTAAAATGAAAGAAACAGGGAAAAAAACTTTTAAAAATCAGCAGTATATATGGAAGGCAGTAAGACATCCATATATCTGGCATGGTTTCAATATTTTTCATATATACTGTTTTATAATTTCCAGTTCAACTATAGCCTGGGAGGCAGGGGTCAAAATCTTGCATGTTTTACTAGTGAGTACTTTAAATAAAAATATAACTCCAGTGGCAAAACAATTTTTCTGGGCCACCCTGGTGGGAAGGGGTTAAAGTCTTAGTGCTATCAAGTTATCACCAGTCACTGTGGCATGAATTAGATCCCTGGCCTGGGAGCTGACCCACATGGCACAGCAGACTTTTCCTGTCTTGCCTGCTACTCCCCTTAGCAGTGTATTTCAGTAAATCTGCCTGTTCTGCTCCCCACTTTGTCTCCGGTGAATCCTCTCACCTTCCCCCCCCCCCCACATATACCTCTGGCCTACATCCCAGTTCTTGTATACATAAATAAATTTAAAATTTTTCTTTTTTCTAAATCAATTCAAAGCTTTATATAAACTTTAGTGTTGTAAGAGTAATCCATTTATGAAAATTAGTTGTACAATCAAGTGCTACCCAAGAAAATGTTGACTAAGGTGAAGAAATTGAGATAAAACATTTCCCCAGGGAAAGTATATAGATAATACAAAAATTGCTATTATATAAATATAACGATCATGCACTGCTTATTTAATAGTTCTAGTTCCATAGGTCTTGTCATGTTAGACCAATTTGTATCAGAGTTGAATGAAAAAAAGGCAACAATTCCAAATTGTTGGCATACTTTAAAAAATTTTTTTCTTCTTATTTTTTAAAATTTGTTTTATTATGTTGTTATACATTTCTTTTTTTTTAAGATTTATTTTATTTATTTATTCATACAAAAACTGGGGTGTAGGCCAGAGGTGCAGGGGCAAGAGGATTCACCAGAGACAGAGTGGGGAGCAGAACAGGCAGATCTACTGAAAAACACTGCTGAGGGCAGCAGCTGGTGAGACAGGAGAGGTCTACTGTGCCATGTTGGTCCCCTCCCTGGCCAGTAGCAGGGATAGAACTCGTGCTGCAGTGGCTGCGGTTTGCTTCATAGTGCGTTGCTTAACCCACTGCGCCACCAGGGAGGACCCAGCACTATATATTATTAAGAAGTATAGGATCCCATTTCTTCAGCAGATTCTCCTTTTTTAAGGATCAAAAAGAAATTCAAGACATTTCCCACAGATAAACAGATCACACTTTTCACCTAAACCTGAAACAGTTATATAAACAAAAGATTTTTATGGCAATGAAAGTTTGTAAATCATATTTCAATCTCTTTTTCTTGAACCTGGTGTGAAAGATTCAGGGTTCTTCTAATCTTTCAGTCAAGTTTTTCTTGTCAATAATCCTTCAATTTGTTTGAAAGAGGCATTTTTGAGGTTTCTATTCTGGTATACTGACATATACTGAAAATGAGACGGAGACTGCAAAGAATGAACCTACATGAATCTTGATACTCACTTGGTCGGATCCACACAGTAAATTGCAGATCCAGGCAACTGAGACCTTGAATAACAAAAAGCTCCATTTTCAGAAACCATGACTGAATGTTCAATTAGATAGCATACTGTCCTTCCACATCTGGTTGTTCATAAAAGCAAAACCTACTATTTGAGTGTTCAATTCTAGTATGAAGTGTTTTGCCATGGGAGAGAGAGCTTGAGTCTAAAAGATAACGGTCGTCCGAACTCTCCTGAACAAGCAAAGAACAATCTGGCACATTTACTAGATTCTGCCTCCTAGCATATAATTGATATCCCACTACCACGGGACCCACTACTTTCCGTTGGATCATAAACACTTGCACCCCAGGCCGAGTCAGGATCAAAATTCAAATGCCAGTGCCTACTTTCAGACACGTGGGATATCTGTGCCAGTGAGTCCACTGAAGTCCCTCTCGATTTTGCAGTGGTGAGTGTGAACGGCCGTCGCCAGACTCTCGCCAGACTCTCGTGGGCTTTGCAATGCGATGCTTGTGACGTCAAGCCATTCGCAGACTGAGCCACAAAGATCTCTGGGGCAACAACTAGGTGCTGGTCTACCTGAGCTTCATTTTCAGAGAAACATCTCGTACTGGAGAGGGAACTGCAGACATTTCCCTGGGTGAAGAGTTCAGACAATAGTGAGGCGATCCTTTGGAAGGATCCATCCCTTCTCCACAAGCACAGGGCAGTCTCCATTTTGAGATTCTGATCTCTTCTGTTAATTGTTTTGTTCTTGGCATACAGTTTCAGGCTGAAGATTGTGAAAATGTGTTCTAGCATCACTCTGGGCTACATGTGGGTTGGAAGAATGAACTAAGGCTCTGAAGTGCGTGTCCTCCATTTTGCTCTGAGATCACTGCCTCAGAATTTGTAGGCCAATAGGCCTGGGAGAAGGATTAGAGTGATGACTGTGGAAGGAAGCAGATACCCTGCTTTTGAGCTTCCGCATCTTTAAAGAATGGGGGTGCTGAGAGGGGAAAGACATCCTCACAGGGCAGAGCTCCCAAAGGGTGTGCTGCCCTTACCTTTTCACTTTTATTCTGCAAAAAGTCATATTTTCAAATGACTTACGCGTGGGTCCATTTCCCCCCATCTTTTTCATCTTCACTACTGCTATCATAGCTGGTTTTATCTTTACCATAACCGCTGCCAAATAAAGAATCGTTTCCCAAACTCACTGACTAGCGATGCTGTTGTAGTACTATGAAATCACTTTCTTTACTCTTTCTCAAGTTGAAAGATTTCTGCAAGGTTTAGTGACTAATTTTCTTTGTTATAACTGTTTACTCACTCCAGGAGGCTCAATCTCTCTCTGGAATATTATCCCCAACATCTGGAGAGCTCGGGCGCTACATTTACATATTTTCCAGCTGTATTTCGTCTTTGGAGCCATTTCCATTGGTAGCCCTGGCGGCGGAAGAGGAGGCGGCGGAGGCAGCGGCGGGCGGAGGCAGCGGCGGGCGGCGGCAGCGGCGGGCGGCGGCGGCGGCGGCGGCGGCGGCGGCGGCGGCGGCAGCGGCGGCGGCGGCGGCGGTGGCCGCCGCAGCGTGTGTCTCAGGCTCCCTTGTCCTATGCTGACGGCACTGCTGCAAAATGTGTTGACTTAAAGCCACTACATTTGTTACACAGTTATAGAAAATGAATGTGCCATTAGTGGTGTTATTAGGATGGCAAAGTTTGGGATTGGGGTTGCAAAAAAACAGCTGATTTATTTTAGATGATTCTGAATTTAGAATTGCTGCACATAAAAAGAAAGGAAAGAAAAAAGCAGCTAGAATTCAATGTGAAAGATAAATACAAAGGCATCTCCTTCAAAACCCAGGTCCGGCCTTCGTTATCAGCCCCTTTTTGTTTGAAGTGATTGTTCATCCTCCAGATATTTCTAGACAGCTATGTATTCTATCACCTAAATAATACTCTTCTGTTTCTATGCTCTAGTGGCTTTTTGTAATGACCTGCAGATATTTCTCCCCATTACACTACTTGGGCTTCAAGATCCTCGAGGGCGAAGATCTTATCTTGTTGCTTGTGCATCCCCCAAAGCGCTTTGCACAGAGTCTAGTAAATGTTACTTGATTGGTCAAAGAAGATGTGTTTGTCCTTCAAACTAAACACTCGACATGCTGTTCCTGAAAGGTACCTGGAGGGGATTCTTGAGACTCCCACAGGGATTTTTCCTTATTGAGCCACTCTGAGCCCTGCCTTTCAGCTTTCTAAAGCAGCAAAATGTATCGTTACATCTTCTGACTCTGCTTTCAGCATAAGGAAACTTAGACCAGAAGTTTCCATGGGCCAAAATAGCCTGTCTGGCTGGGAACGTGAGCTGGCATTTAAGAATGAAAAGAGTTTTACTTCATCAGCCAGCACCCACTAATCAGTAAGGGCAAAACATCTGCCATTGGAACCTGAGAGGTGATTCTGAAGTTTGAAAAGCTGAGTTTATTTGCCACAGATGGAGCACTTGCAGGGACGGAGGGGTGTGTGTGTGTGTGTGTGTGTGTGTGTGTGTGAGTGGGGGTGAGGTGGGGCTACTAGTTAAATCAAATTAAGAGGTTGATGCCCAATGTCGAGATTTTTATGTAGTGAACATTGTCTTTTTCACTGCATGTGACTCTTGATTATATATGTGGTGGAAGAAACTTCATTATTATAAATTGCTCTGTGCTCTTATTCATTAACAGTTCATCCTTGAGCTGAACGGACTCACCTGTTAAGATAATTTGCAAAGTGATGTGGAAATGAAGTCACAACCCAGAGTCATGGATTTGGACGAATATGAATCATCTTTAACATTTTTATGGTTGTCTTTGGAGTGCAAGCTCTCAGCATGTCCCTGAGTTATTAAGCATTTGCTCTAGTGCTGTGGGCAGAACTACCCTGAATACCCAAATGATAAGAGCAAAGTTAAGATGCTTGGGTTCATTTGTCCCTGTGAAAGTAGTAGTGTTTTTCATCAAAAGTGATGAAACTAATGGCTGGAGTCAAAATTAAGACAAGCTCAAATTGGAACTCCCTTCCCCCATCGTTTTGAGTAACTGTCCCACGGTCTTTGAAATGTAACCATTTAAGTTGACTGATCCATCCATCATTCTTGTAACTATTCATTTTGTACGAACAAAGTTGATTGAACTTTTTTAGACGCCATCGGCAGATATATTACAGCTACATTATTGGCAGTACCACTTGGGCAAAATGTATCGGTCATGTGTGTGGCTTTTTTTAACCTTCCGCTTTACTATTAAAAAACTTGAACGCTCCTGCCCCAGACCGTGCTCTAAGCCCGAGTCGAGTTGACAGGGTTGTTCGCATGCGCTTTCGACACAATCATGTTTGTCGCAATAGGCCCAACGCGGAAGGGTACAAAATATCCTAGTCTTTGATTATAGTCATTTTGTTGTAACGCTGGTTACCGCGCTACCTCCGCGCTGGTACTTGATTGTAACAGAAAGTAGTTCCGGTCCGTGTTGTTTCGGCCGAGGAGCCGTCGCCGCCATTTCAAGACCGTGAGAGGTAGATGGCCAACTAGAGTTCCTAAGGTTGGAAGCTAGTAGCTGCCGCCGCCGCATAACCCTTCTTAATCATTGATACGGCTGTTGTCCTCTTACTACTACCTCTGGAAACATTCTTGCCAGCAGTGGCGGCAGCGGGACTCAGTTACCCCCTTCTCGCTCTCCCTCAAGAAGCTCCAGATGGCGTCTTCCGTGGGCAACGTGGCCGACAGCACAGGTACGGTGTCCCCTTCTACCTTGGCAGACACCCCGTGGGTGGTCTCGCGCTGTCCTCTTCCACTAATCACTCCCTTCCCTTTAGCCATCCCCATTACATTGCTGGCACTGGCTGAGCTTTCCGTCTTCCACCGGCATCTGATCGGGGATTTCGCTGTCGTTCTCTTTTAAACATTTCCTCTTTCTTGCTTTTTGCTTCCTCTCCTGCTTTTTAATCCACTAAATGTGTTGACGCTCTACTCTCTTGGGACGCTTCGAAGCACACGTGCGCGGTTAGAATATCTCGGAATGGACTGCGTTGGAATCCCTACCCTTTTCATTCTCCTTTGCAACCCATTTCCCCAAACCCAGTTTATTTACCACCTCTCCTCTTCCTCCTCCACGTCTCCCTCCAGCCCTTTCCCTTTAGCCAGTTTTGGTTCTTCTCTGTTAATCTAGGCCGGGGGGGGGGGTGCCATTCCGATGTAATCATATCCCCATTTTGCATCACCCAAGGGCGAGCAAAAACTCTTCGGTGTGCTACAAGTAACCTCGAGAAGAGGGTACTTTGAGCAGCACCCGGCTGAGCAGCGCTTTTTTGGTCCTTCTGCTCGAGCTGCTCCGCTTTTGATTGGAAATTTCCAAGGGTTCCTTTTGCATCGCCCAATTCCACCCGCTGCCCCCAGGCTGGATTTCCCACCCAGTTCTCCCTCCCCTCCCGCGGGGAACCACACCCTTTCCTTCGCGAGCTTGCCAGCGCTGCGGTCCATTTCCTATCCTTGGGGAGAAACCACCCCGGTGCTTGTGCTTTTGCGTTGACCACCCTGTGTGCCCAATTCTGGCTTTGTGTTACTTTCTCTCTGTATTCCTCCGCCGCCACCTCTGGGTCTTCCATCCCCATTCTTTAGCTCAATATTTCTTTATTCATAGGTTTTGTTTTGTTTTTTAAGTTTTCATCCCTGCTTGAAGAGTTTGTAAAGCAACTGGAGTGTAGCTGCAAAATTTCAAGGCGGTTGCACTTTTAGACAATTGAGTCCGGAACATTTCGCACAAAAAAATACGAAAACAACAAAATTATAGGAGTGTGCCCTTGAGCAGCCTTTCCATATTGAGGCTATTTGGGACGGGACTGGGGTGGGGTAGTGGAATTGGGCTGAGGTTCTAGGATTTACCACGAGGTTTTTTTGTTGTTTGTTTTTCTCTGTCGGGACACGTCCGGGTTGTCTTGTTTTTGGACATTATGCTGTTACAGATGACTCTTCAATCGTATCTTATCCATGATTGTATTGTAGGTAGTGGGAATAATAATGATCCTTGTATTCCTCCCAAGTGATCTTTAAAGATTTAAGATTATGTACTAGATTCTGTACTAGCTTGTCCTTTCCTATGCGAGTTATTTTGAGAAAGTTGTCATTTCAATTGTGAATGTATCAGATAAGCGGTTTTGAAAAGTGTTCAAGTAACGTAGAGACATGTCTAAGATGTAATTATTTTCTCTTAACTGTTAAGAGATCCTCCTCTTGATTCGGATGCCAGTCTCTGCTCTTGTGTTAGTGGTCAGCTGTGCATTCTGTCAGGAAATTTGCTTTCCTAAGTATACAGATCACTGGCCAGCTCTAGTGATGGGGGAGCCAGGTTCAATTTTGAGCTTGTCAATGTGACCTTGGGAGAATTTAAGTAATTTGTCCTTGGTTTGCCATTCCAACCATCTAGTGGAAGTGTATGGTCAAATTTCCAGTATTGGATCAGGGTTTAAGTATTTACAATGGGGATTTAGGCAGTTGGCTGTTTTCTCACTTTGGGATTTAGCTGTATCCTTTCTTTATCTAAGTCACACAGCAGAGTGCTTTCATTTATTCATCCTCTCCCTCTCTATCAAGGGTTTTTCTTTTTTTAAATTTTAGTGAATTCCCTTTTTTAAAAATAATTGCAGTTGTAGGTAACTGCTTGGTACATATATATGGGATTGTTTACAATGTCTTAATCCATTAGTGTCAGAACTCTTTTTGGAAAAAGCTAATGTTAAATCTGTGGGTGGGATTTTTGGGATGGTAAAAGATCACTATATGGTCTTGGATCTTTACTTAAAATATTTGATGACCCCTTTAAAACCTTTAAATATTTGTCTCTTGACTGATGAAATCATCTTGTTAATCAGCTGTTTTAAAATCAGCTGTTTTAAAAATAGCCTCTTAAGTTTTTAGTTTTTCTGCCCTTTAGGTCTGTCGCCCTTAATTTAAACAGTTACATTGTGAAATATACAAAAACATCAACATACTTTTAAGAGTTAAAGCAAATCTGGTGACCTCAGCCAGGTTAAGAGATAGATTGTTACCAGTATGCTACCTCTACCCCTCAATCAAACCTAAAACGTTGGACAAAGTATTAAGTTTTCCGCAGGTTGATTATTCTGACATTATTAAACCTTTGTGACCTTGCAAAGCACATTTTATTATTACTTGTTCTGTATGTTAACTAAGGTGTAAGGAGTAACATTCAGTGAACCTTTACATAATATTTCTCATTTATAGTTTAAAGTACAAAATATTTTTTGCACATTAATTGTAATTTTATTTGAAAGTAAATATTTCTGTCTAGTCTGGGAAGGAAACTTAATGGGTGAATTCTGAAAATGCAAGTTATGCACCTGATGTTAACTTGGAGTATAAATTGTGTACAGAACACTCTAGTGCTTTACATAGTTTCAAGCGTTTTCATCTTTAAGTTTAATATACCATATTTTTACATTTTTTTGTTTGCATTCTAACTTTTTGTTTTCCCCCTCCTTCCCTCAAATGTTTTGATGATTCTCCAGAACCAACGAAACGTATGCTTTCCTTCCAAGGGTTAGCTGAGTTGGCACATCGAGAATATCAGGCAGGAGATTTTGAGGCAGCTGAGAGACACTGCATGCAGCTCTGGAGACAAGAGCCAGACAATACTGGTGTACTTTTATTACTTTCATCTATACACTTCCAGTGTCGAAGGCTGGACAGGTAGGAGATGTTGGGGGTACCTGCTGGTAATTGCTACCTCTGGGTGCTGAGCTTGAGAAATAATAATTATTTGCACTTGAAATTTTTCCAGTACTGGGTTTCAGCTGAGCCACCAACGTACATCTGCTTTCTTGCCCACTTGTGACATGCCCAGCTGCCAGTTTTTCTCCCTCCTTTTGTGGTGGTGGTTATGTTATTGCTATCACTAGGAACCTTTTCTACATTTTTCTACCTAGGTCAACTGTTTTTCTTAACTCTGTTCAGGTAATGAATTATTCTTAGCATACATCTAAACATCTGGTCTCATCTTCATAAGATATGTCAGCTTGAGGGACAGAAATTCTCAGAAATGATGGTGTGTATGTGGTAGGAGGTACATATGTGGTTCAAGTTGTAATTGCAATCATTAAGTTGTTACGATATGTTACTTTTAGCTAAGCAGCTAAATTAATCAAAAAGGAAGAATCTGTTCTTGTCCTTTTAATAAATTATCATTCTGGCTTATGTAGGCATTTAAAGATGTGTCATTAATTATCAACAAGTGGAAAATGAGACTAATGTGATGGTTTGGTTAATAAGGCACCAGTACGAATTTTATCTCAACAAGAAAAAAAAGTGCTTCAATTTAAAGAAATCTGGAATATCTTTACTTTTGAAAAACTTTGATTTCCAAAATTTTTCCTTCTCTGCTCCGGTTAAAAGATAATGTATACGTAATTAGCAAAATCACAGGATCTTCAGAAACTGTTTGAGTTGCATATGGCCCATACCCTCTTCTGTAACGTGTATACCCATGGATCAACACTTTTCGCCTTTTCCAGATCTGCTCACTTTAGCACTCTGGCAATTAAACAGAATCCCCTTCTGGCAGAAGCCTATTCGAATTTGGGGAATGTGTACAAGGAAAGAGGGCAGTTGCAGGAAGCAATTGAGCATTACCGGCATGCATTGCGTCTCAAACCAGATTTCATCGATGGTTATATTAATCTGGCAGCCGCATTGGTAGCAGCAGGCGACATGGAAGGGGCAGTACAAGCTTACGTCTCTGCTCTTCAGTACAATCCTGTGAGTAAAAATTTTAATGGTTATTATTTTCCCTTCACAGAAGCCCATAAAGAAACACGATTTGCTACAACACTGAAATAGATTTTTGTTTGGAATAAAGTCAAGAGTTTAGCAATGTTTGTCTATGTGAAGTGCTGAAATTGCTTTGACTGGGTCTGGATTATGTTTAAAACATTTCATTTTACCTAGCAATATTATAAACTCTGCATGTATTTTATAATGTCAATAAAAAGTACAGAATATATGACATTGTTTCTTTGGGCTGTTTTGATTAAATTAGGATAAATTCTCATGGGTGTTTGCAGTAGTTAATTGATTTTCAAGGAATGGTGGATAAAGGGTCTTATACTGTAATTATAAAATGGCTGACACTAATAATGGCAACATATGAATCAGCGACATGAAAACTAAGCTGCAAAATTTGTTCTGCAATATCTTATTCTATTTTTTTGGAACGTAATTAGAAGTGATGGAGTTTTTTGAAATTTTTTTTTTCAATTCCCCCAAGAACAAAACTTTGTCCTCAGAACTTTTGATGTAGTTAGGGAAAGAAGATAGATTTAAAAGGGGTTGCAGGAATCCAGAAAAAAATTCAAGAATACATTTCTTTTAAAAAAAAAAGTTCATTTATTTATGCATACAAGAGCTGGGGTACAGGTCAGAGGCGCGGGAGCTAAGAGTATTCACCAGAGACAGAGTGGGGAGCAGAACAGGCAGATCGACAGAAATATACTGCTGAGGGGAGCAGTGGACGAGGCAGGAGAGGTCTGCTATGCCATGTGGGTCCCCTCCCTGTCCAGGGATTGAACTCGTGCTGCTGTGCTGCTGTGCTGCAGATACTTCACAGTGCGACGCTCAACCCACTGCGCCACCAGGGAGGCCCTCAAGAATACATTTCTAAGCTACATCAGCACTTAGTTTTATAACAACCCTGGAAGTGGTTAATAATTAACTATTATAACTACCATATTTTGAAAGTGTGTGATGTGTTCAGACTCTGCCAACCACCTTGGATGTTGGTCTTAAATGTTCAGTGTTTCTTCAAAGTAGATGGTTATATTCCCAATTTTACCAATTTAAGCAAGAAAACAAGCTCAAGGGTTGTGTAACTTTTTGAGATCACACAGCTAGTAATGGTGAAGGAGATATTAAAACTTGAGCCTATATATCTTGAATGCTAACTTTGAAGGGAGATGAAATAAAACACTAAAAGGTGATGATGTGCCCAGAGGGCACCCACACCTCTAGGCAGCCCTTGAGTACAGTTTGATCATATCCTGCAGTTTCTTAATTCTTATTTTACATACTAGGAAACTGAAACTTAATTTAGTAGTTTGCTCAAGATCTGAAATCTTTATCAAGTCATCGATTGATAATTATCTTGTCAGGTAATTTTTTTCCCTAAAGATTTATTTTTTATTTATTGATGCATACAAGAACTGGGGTGTAGGCGTGAGGTGCAGGGGTGAGAGGATTCACCAGAGACAGAGTGGGGAGCAGAACAGACCGATCTACTGAAAAACACTGCTGAGGGCAGCAGCAGGCAAGTCCAGAGAGGTCTGCTGTGCCATGTGGGTCAGCACCCTGGCCTGGGATCAAATTCAGACCGCAGTGGCTGGCAATGGCTTGGATAGCTTGATAGTGCTGAGATTTTAACCCCTGTGCCACCAGGGAGGCAGGCCCCTTGTCAGTTAATTTTGACAGTTTAAAATTTTAAATTGTTTTATTTATTGCTTATTGTTTTGGATACAGCTACCCTTGTTGGAGGTAGCTAGTGAAACTGATTTCTAGTTTATCCTTTCAGAGACACTCAGTGCATACATACTTGAACTTGAGTGACCTTTCATAATTTTTATTGCAGTGAGGGAGTGGAAGGAAAAGTGATCAAAATGGGAGAGAAGAGCACAGGGACTATGATGAAGGTTCACGGGTGAACTGGTGGTGGGAATTTAATGGGGAATAAACAATGATGTAAAAAATAAATTTATAAAAATTAAAAAAATATAAATTGAAAAAAGTTTTATTGCAGTACTATCTAGTTTTAATTACCCACTAAAGTTGTTTTTTTTTTTAAAGATTTATTTATTTATGCATACAAGCACTGGGGCACAGGCCAGAGGTGTGGGGGGGTGAGAGGATTCACCACAGAGAGCAGGG
>JAGFMF010012056.1:223269-245542 GCA_019455555.1 Galemys pyrenaicus
CCCCCCCCTGGCCGGCAGCAGGGATCGAACTCGTGCTGCAGTGGCTGCGATTTGCTTTGTAGTGCGTTGCTTAACCCACTGTGCCACCAGGGGAGGCCCCTAATTACCCACTAAAGTTTTAGGGAATCCTGTATGTGCTTCCACTGGGACTTAGATCCTGTTGTTGCCAAGGCTCAAGGCTCACGGCTCACCTGTGTGCCTAGTTCTACATTGAGTTCTTTTATTAATCAGGGTTGGTTCCACCTTTCACTTGTTGATCTCTGGTGTAGACTCACTTGTGCCCTTTTACTCAGCTGTGACCCCAAACATCTTGAACTCTGATCCCCTTGGCTTAGGTTTCCAGTTGCCTACATATCTAGTAGAGCAGTCATTGTTACTGTCAGCATACCACACTGTAGGTGTATGTTGAGAAGGGAAAACTAGAGTAAGAGACGGAATCATGCTTTTCAAAATCCAACCTGTTAACAGGAATCTTATCTTTGTGCCCTCCTTGAAGACATTGAACAGCTATGCAGTCCCCTCTGGTTCTACATTTCTGATAGTGGAAAGTACGGCTTAATTTCTCTTTTTACCAGTAAGAATAAAAAATGGATTGTGCATACTACCTTGGTTTCACCTAAATATGTATACACCATTGTGATCATGTTTTATTTAGGATATTTTTTATTTTTTTAAAGATTTATTTTATTTATGCATACAAGAGCTGGGGTACAGGTCAGAGGTGTGGGTGGTGAGAGGATCCACTAGAGACAGAGTGGGGAGCGGAACAGGCAGACTGAAACACACTGCTGAGGGGAGCAGTGGGCACAGCAGGAAAGGTCTGCCTTGCCATGTGGGTCCCCTCCCTGGCTGGCAGCAGGGATTGAACTCATGCTGCAGTGGCTGCTGTTTGCTTCATAGTGTGTTGCTTAACCCACTGCGCCACCAGGGAGGCCCCTATTTAGGATACTTAATCTTAATTCACTTAGCTTATTGTCAAATGCCTTTGTCATTTCAGTACTGACAGGGAATCTTGAGTCGGTTCCTAAATTGTGCTCTTGCTGGCATAAAATGTTGGCTTGAATCACAGATGTGTAGTTGGCATTCTGTGAAAAATAGTTAAAGAAATACAGGTTAGTTTGGTTTTATAGCAGTGAAAAGGTAAAATAAAGGTAGTATTTTTGGTATTCCTTGATTTTAGTGGTGTTTATATTTCGAAGGTAATGGTAGGTCAATTTAGAAGGTATTCTGTTAGTCCATTATAGAAATTATAAGATGTTGAGCTGTTTAATATTTTTACATTCTGAATTGTCTTCTGTAATATTGGATAACTTAAATCAATTCACTGAGATTTTAGTCCATCATTTTGAAGGTACTATTGCAAATGGTAATCTTTCACATGATCGCTTACTAGAGTTGCCCATATCCAGAAATCCTTTTCATGAATTATGTATAAAATTGTACCTTGTAAAATAGGTGTAACCCATAGTTGCTCAAGTTCTGAGTTTCTAGGTTGTTGAACCGTTGCTTCTGCTTTGATTGTGGATGCATAGTACCAAGAGCTGCTGTCATCCTAACCAACAGGTTACTGTCACAATTTTTGTTACTATCTCAAGCCTCACTTATACAGCTTAACTGTAGAAAACCACAAATTTCTTTCTGCTCTGCTTTTTGTTATGTTTGGCGTGCAAATGTCGTATTTAAATATTTGAGAGCTTATTGTGTTGGCAGTGCTTTGTTAGGAATTGGGAGATATGTTGTTGGGGGGAGGTTGATGTGGATTATAAAGAACAGGACCTGACTCATAAAGGAAAAAAGGTGTAAGCTCCTCAGGTGATTATTGTTATAGAGTATTAATCAGAAGATTTTTCTCAAGTGGGTGCTTATAACCTAAGCATTCTGTAGGAAGGTAAATAACAAGTAGGCTTCCTTGGGTGAAGTGGTGAGTCAAGTAGTTAACAAGAAGTGAGTAGTATGGAGAGTCAATTGGAAGATTTAGAAAGAACAGAGAGGCCAAGGAGTTTGAATTTAATTTGAGAGGCAATTCAGAACTATAGGTTTTCATCTGCCTGATTTTACCTCAATGCATGTATATAGATGTTGTGTGTGTGTGTGGGGCTCTAGGAGGAAAGGCAGGAAATAGATACTATCTTAGGGGAGGGGTGGTTTTACAGGAAATTCTCACTCATTTCCATGTCTTTACCTTTATTCATACTACTTTCCCTTGTCTACAACACCCTTCTCCTTAGCCTGTTAAAGTCCTACTAATCCTTTAAGGGCTAGCTTTAATTTCAACTCTGAATTTATTCTCTAAAATTCCTTACCACCATGTAGGTATTTGATATGTATATGCTCTGTCTGTCCTCATAGATTTTAAGCCCTTTTAGGATAAGGATTCTATTCATTTTTGTTCTCCTACATTTCCAGGGGTATCATTGAATTGAGTAAAGCTTTGCATAGAAGGCATTAATCTGGAAATGAATAAAGTGGGCCAGGTTTGAGAAATGTGATTCTTAGAGCAGACTTTTTGAATTGATGAATGAAGCAGAATTGATGTCTTAGAGTTTTTTTTTAAAGATTTATTTATTTATGCATACAAGAACTGGGGTACAGGCTAGAGGTGCAGGGGGTAAGGGAGGATTCACCAGAGACAGAGTAGGGAACAGAACCAGCAGACTGACTGAAGTACATTGCTGAGGGGAGTAGTGGGTCAGATAGGAGAGGTCTACTGCGCCTTGGGGGGGTCACTTCCCTGGCCCAAGGGATCAAACTCATGCTTCAGTGGCTGAGGATAACCTCATAGTGCTGCAACTTAACCCCTTGCACCACCAGGAAGGCTCTGATGCCTTAGGTTTTGAACTCTTGGGACAACAGTGGTATCCTTGGATTTTCTAGAAAATATGTGATTTTGTATGGTATAGTGGATCTAGATGATAAAACTAAATAAAGACGGGCCTCCATGGTGGCACATGGGTTAAGGCACCACACTAAGAAGCATACCACAGCCATTGCAACACGAGTTTGATCCCAGCTGCCAGCCAGGGAGGGTACACACATGGTTCAGCAGACCTCTCCTGCCTTGCCCACTGCTCCTCTCAGCAGTGTGTCTCAGTCGATCTGCCTGTTCTTTTACCCACTCTGTCTCTGGTGAATCCTCTCACCTCCCCCCCATCCCCGCATCTCTGGCTTATACCCCACCTATTGTATGCATAAATAAATAAATCTTTAAAAAAATAAATATAGACAGGTACATTTGGATGGTATTCACCCAAGAATTTATAGAAATTGGAGGGTAAATTTAGGCAACAGTTGGCTAATGTGCGTAGCCTATTATGATCATTGTTGAAGAATGATGGTGAGACTTCTGATTTTTTTTAATACTATGTATATATTTTACATCATTGTTCATTTTTGTGATGGTTCATGGGTGAATTGGTGGGACACTTTTTTTTTAAAGATTTATTTGTGCATACAAGAGCTGGGGTACAGGCCAGAATTGTGGAAGGTGAGAGTATTCACCAGAGACAGGGTGGGGAGCAGAACAGGCAGATCGACTGAAATACACTGCTGAGGGGAGCAGCAGGTGAGGCAGGAGAGGTCTGCCGGGCCGTGTGGGTCCCTTCCCTGGCCAGGGATTGAGCTCGCACTGCTGTGCTGTGGATGCTTCACAGTGCAGCGCTCAACCTGCTGCACCACCAGGGAGACCCACTTATGTTTTTTTTAATAAAGATTTATTTTTATTTATGCATACAAGAACTGGGGTGTGGGCCAGAGGTGTGTGTAGGTGAGGATGAGAGAATTCCCTAGAGACAGAGTGGGGATCTGAACAGGCAGATCTACTGAAATTCACTGCTGAGGGGAGTAGTGTATGAGACAGGAGAGGTTTGTTGCGCCAAGTGGGTTAGCTTGATAGCGCTGAGATTTTAACCCTAATGCCACCAGGGAGGCCCAAGGGAGACTTCTGATTTTTATGACTCAGAAAAGGCATAGAAATTGGTAAATATCTGAAGCTGTATAGCCATAATAATCTAGTGTAGTTGAATGAGCTTTTATGAACAGATTATTCAATTATAGTCTCCCAAAAAAGGGGTAACTGTTAAAGTGTAGAACAAAAAATAGCAAGATTATAGAGTTAATTACTTCTAAGAGCATAAATAGGGTTAAAAAGTGCTTAGACTCATTAGAGGAGGATCAATTTGTAATAAGATTAATGGTAACCTATGATGTTTTGGGGATTAGTATTAGCCTTTTGTGCTTGAGGTCACTGGAGACAGCGATTCTTTCCCCAGTATATAAGTCATCACTGCTCAGTGGACAGACAGATTGGATAGGTCTGCTTATGCATTTTAATCAGTCACAAGGGTGTGCTGTGGCAGCTTATTTGCTGGTCCACCTGATGATGGTAATATTCAATCTCAAAAGCTTTTTTTTTTTGTTTTTCACAGGATTTTTTTAGAGATATATTTTTGTTTATGCACACAAGAACTGGGGTGTAGGCCCAGAGGTGCCGTGTGTGTGTGTGTGTGTGTGTGTGTGTAAAAAAGAGTGTGTGGGTGTGTGAGAGAGAATTCACCAGAGACAGAGTGGGGAGCAGAACAGGTGGATCTACTGAAAAACACTGCTGAGGGGAATAGGTGAGACAGGAGAGGTCTGCTACCCTATGTGGGTCAGCTCCCTGGTGGAGGATCAAATTCATATGGCTGGCGATAGCTTGATAGTGCTGAGACTTTAATCCCTGTGCCACCAGGGAGGCCCTCGAAAGCTTTGTATCAGTAAAATTATTCTGATTCTGGAAATTGTAATACAGTTGCACATTGAATAATATAGATGATGATTCTTTGACACTTGACAAAATTTTGACACTGTAGAATTAAGATTCTTTAACCCATGGAACAGTTCAGCATCTACTCCTTATTGCCATTATCTCTGCTTGTTGACTGGTATATTTGACTGACAAAGGCAAACAAGGACAAATGGAAATTTCAACTTACTGTTTTGATGCTTCTTTTATAACTGACAAATGGACTGGTTGAGTCCGATGACTAGCAACACAATCACATTGCTATTAAAAAGCAGAGTCAACTGCTTTTCATTATTCACCCTCTCAACTCTAATGGCTTAATATTAACGAATAATCTAATGACAGGTGCCAGCATTTAAGCTCTGGTTGGATGGTAAGCCTAATAATGAAATGAAGTATGCCTGACAGCCTAAGGGTGGGGTAGGTTTGCTGATAATTAACCAGGGAGAAAGTACTTTTTTTCCACTATGGAAAAAAATTTGGCACTTGATAAACTGATTTTTTTAAATAAAATAGTTGGACAAATAGCCGATGCTTTATTTTTTTTTAGCATGACACACTGGGAGAGAAGAAGCTATATAATAATGTGTAAAACTCCTAAGTAGGTCTGGAGTGTCACCTCCTAGTGAAACACATTCATTGTTCCTTTTATATTGCTGGATTTAGACCATTCACATAAAAAGTGATTATTGATATATAGTTGGCTTAATATCTACCATATTTGTATCTTTTCATATATATTTTTGTGTCCCCCTACCTTTCCAGGTATAGCCTATACCTCATTTTCTGCCTTCTCTGTTTTAGTGAGCATTTTATGATTTATGTGACTAATACCCCTTTCCCCAGTTTTATTGATTTGCCAATCATTTATATAACTATGATTTTGGGATTACATCTTTATATCGTACTAGCTGATGTGTATTCTAGTGAGTGTGTATTTCACAATTTTTTTTATCCAGTCATCTGTTGGTGGCATTTAGGTTGTTCCCATGACTTGGCTGTTGTGAATAATGCTGCTATGAATGTTGGAGTGCATATCTCTATGTATGTATGTATGTATGTATGTTTGTATGTATGTATGAACTGGCAGGTACAGGCCAGAAATATGGGAGGTGAGAGGTGAATAATGCTATAAATGTTGGAGTGCATACATCTTATCTATGTATGTGTGTATGTATGAACTGGCAGGTACAGGCCAGAAGTATGGGAGGTGAGAGGATTCCCCAGAGACAGAGTGGGGAACAGAATAAGCAGATTTACTGAAGTACACTGCTGAGGGGAACAGTGGGTGAGACAGGAGAGTTCTGCTGCACCATGTGGGCCAGCTCCCCAGTGGGCTGGGGATTGAACTCATGCTGCATGCTAGTGGTTGCAGGTTGCTTCACAGTGCTATGACTTAACCCCTTGCACCGCCAGGGAGGCCCTGCATACATCTCTTTATGTTGTCATTTGTTGGGAAAATATCTAGCAGTGGTGTTGCTGAATCATAATGGTATTTCCATTTTTCTTTTTTTTTCCTCAAATGATTTTATTTATTTATGCATACAGGATCTGGGGTGTAGGCCAGAGGTGCGGGGTGGGGGAAAGTGAGAGGATTCACCAGAGACAGAATGGGGAGCAGAACAGGTGAAATGACTGAAATACACTGCTGAGGGGAGCAGCAGGTGAGACAGGAAAGGTCTACTTTGCCATGTGGGTTTGCTCCCTGGCTGGGGATGAAACTGGTATTGTACTTGCTGCCAATAGCTTCACAGTGCTGAGGCTTAACCCTTGTGCCACCAGGGAGCCCGATTTTTATATTCTTGAAGACTCCATACTGTTTTTATAAAGGCTGCACCAAGTTACATTCCCACCAAGAGTGGGTATTTTGTTTTTCTCCATATCTTTGCCAACATTTGTTTACAGTTTCTTAATATAGGCTATCCCCACATGGGTGAGGTGGTATCTTATTGTAGTTTTGATTTGCATTTCCCTTATAATAAATGATGAGCATTTTTTTTCATGTGCCAGTAGGCCATGGAGAAGTATCTGGTTAGTTAGGTCTTTTGTTTTTTTTTAAAGATTTATTTATTTATGCATACAAGCACTGGGGTACAGGCCAGAGGTGGGGGGGCGGTGAGAGGATTCACCACAGAGAGCAGGGAGCAGAACAGGCAGATCAACAGAAGTACACTGCTGAGGGGAGCAGTGGGCACAACAGGAGAGGTCTGCCGCGCCATGTGGGTTCCCTCCCTGGCTGGCGGCAGGGATCGAACTCATGCTGCAGTGGCTGCGGTTTGCTTCATAGTGCGTTGCTTAACCCACTGCGCCGCCAGGGAGGCCCCTGATTAGTTAGGTCTTTTCCCCACTTTTCGGTTGGGTTGTTTTGTTGCGAGTTGTATGAATTCTTTATCTGTTTTGGAAATTAACCTAACCTGTTGGATATGTGAATGTGAATATCTTTTCCCAGTCACTAGGTTGCCTTTTTGTTTTTGTGGCAGTTTCTTTAACCGTACAAAAACTTTTTCGTTTGAGGTAGTCCCATTTTTTTATTTTTGCTTTTGTTTCCCTTGTTCTTGGAGCTGTGTCCTCAACTACATACATATCTGTGGTTGATGTTTAGGAGTGTATCACCTGCATTTTTCTTTACATATTTTGTGGCCTTTAATCCATTTTGAACTAATTTTTCAAACACATATTTCTTCAGCAGAAGGTATGAATATTCACAGTAAGTGCTATCAATAATTCCATAAGTAACTTTGTGCCAGTTCAGGTGAGGCTTAACTAACACAATAATAATTTTTGGAACTTTTTGGTGTTGAGAATGAGGGAAGGGATTATGGTTCTTACTTAAGGTTGTCAAGAGGTATCTTTGGTTGGCAAGATAAAATGACAGGGAACTAGATGCTTAAAAGTAATTTATTTTTGGTGGATGAAGTATAATTAATGACAGTACCTCTGGATTTCTAGGATTTGTACTGTGTTCGCAGTGACCTGGGGAACCTGCTCAAAGCCCTGGGTCGCTTGGAAGAAGCCAAGGTAGGTGTTTGATAAAACACATTTAAAAACATCAGTGTTATGAAAACTTGTACTTTTTGCCAAGTCTTCAACTCTTCACTGAGCTATCTTCACAAAACAGTCCTATGAAACTGAGGAAAGCTGACGGCATGAATCGCCTCAGACTAGAGCAGGGCCAGGCTTTGGCACATCTGTTCTAAATCTGGGGGTAAAGCAAGAACCTGAACATTTTGGAGCCTTTCTGCTGAGCTAGATCATCTTTGTAACAATGGGCTCCGTCATGATCTTTTGTGGGAATAAATAACATTCCTTCAAATCTGAGGCTTGTCTGCTGGTGACAAGCAGAGTGCCTGTGATTTGGCTCAAGACTCCTATATGATGCAGGTGCCATTGAAAATGCTGCTCTTCTAAGTCCTTTGTGGCTTGTAAGTCAAGAAGAATTTCATCCAAATGTTACCCTGTAATACTGGCATTTAAAATTCTTATTTAACCTTCCTCCCTTCATCTTCCTCACCCTTTTTACAGTGGAAGAAAGGCTGTTAAAATGATTGCAAATTAATAATTGGAACATCCTGCCCCTTGTCCCTACTCCCTCCCCCAAGATCCTTTTTCTTCTTTCCAATCCTGGTTGTCTACCTTCTTTTCTTCCTTCCTTCTTTTATTCCTCCCCACCCCACCTCCTTAAAAAAATGTCAGAAGAACAAAGCTGGTTTGTTTGGGAAATGGACTGATCGAAAGAAAACTTGCCAAAGTGGAAAGGTGGCTTTTAGCATTCTGTATTTCCAAATAATGAATTTGAACACCAGGTTGGGTTATGAAAGCTTTTGGTATGATTTTTAAATTAAACTTAACAAATGAATTGTCTTGTTACAAGCCACCTTACGCAACCGCGCTGCAGGGGTGAGGAGTGGGGAGAAACCAGAATGCTTCTGAAACTCCCACCTGTTGCTCTGAGCCCCACGCGCATGCTAATGCGTGGAGTGTATGCGCAGCGTAGCTGTCTGTTTGACTGCTTCATCCAGGGAGGGAGAAGGCTTTTCAGCACCATCTAATGTTAAAAGGCACTAGTTTTAAGTGCATAGCTCATAAATTCTGCTGACACTTTGGATTAACCTTATATATGTTTCCAGCTATTGAATTGTAATTGATTTCAATCTTAGCTGATAAATCTAATTGGTAATATATAGAACAAATATTTCATAAACTCCTATTAATTGTCACCCCACCAAGCGGACAGCTAACATGAATTGCACTTCACTGCAGCTTTAGATATCGGTTTAGGCTGAGACATTGCGCCTGCCTTAGGTTGCTGACTTCTTTATTTCAGAGCTCTGGAGACACCTAGTTTGAAAAGTGTTATTCTGTTTTTGTGAGAACTTAGTGAACAAGAAAATACTCTCGAGTGAAATGCAATGTATTTCTTTTGTAATCAGTGCATTTGAAAATTCAAGCCAGCATATTTCTAGTAGATGGAAGCAAAATTAAGTTGTCTTTGTAGAAAATGAAGAGCCTTTCTTCCAGCAAAAATCCCTGCTGTATGCAATAGCCCTGATTAACCCTCTCCCTTCTGCATGTTTCCCGTATTACAGACTTGAGACTGTCCTCATTCCCATATGTAATAGACATCCAAAGAATTTCAATTGCTTTGTTGAACTTTTACTAATGATCTTGTTTTTATTTTCTCTCTTGTTTTTGGTTTTTCACCATTGATATTGTATTTAGAAGGTTTCAGGTGGGTGAAACCTCCTATTCCATGCGTAAGGTGCCTCGCTGAAGGGAGCTCGAGGCCTGGATCTAGGGCAGACACACACCTCCTCCTCTTCCAGCAAGGAACGCACCGAAAAGTCACATGATGAGAAATATGGTAACGGGTTTGTAACTGCCACAGCAAAACAATTTGCCTCCATGCCTGAATCTTCTGTCTTGTGGCTTCAGAAACAGCTTAAGATAATTTTATTTACAAGCAAGTTATGTAAGAGAATGTTTTATACTATAGCCACAATTCTATCAAAGATAAGTAAAAGTTAATTGATATTAAAAATTATTAGAGATAATTTACTAGTAAAAGCTTCTAACTCTTCTTGTTGTTCATTTTTTTCCTTTTTTCTTCTTTGTTTGGATTGCAGCATTCTGCTCTTCTGATGATGCGCTGTGACCCTGCAGTAGCGCAAAGGCTGCGCAGCGTTTAATGCGCAATGCGTGCGAATGAGCCCCTGTGAACGGTTGACTAGATGAGTAATCTGATTGACTGGCTCCCTCAGCCCTATTCTGTAGCCTTTTTGGATAAAATTGGGTTTTCACATACCTCGAGTCCAACTAATCTCATTAAACAAATATTCTCTATGGGCCTGTCTAGTAGATTAATGGATCTGGTTGGCCGTTTGCTGCGTCTAGGGGTGTTCTATGTAGCGCAGCAGTTCGCAGCGATTGCGCAGAGCGATGCTGTTAGGTTGCGCAAGCGATGTTTGCGCTCGCATTACAGGGACCTCAACCTAGGTGCAATCCTGTCATACGAGGTTTTAGCTTAAGGCCCAGGCCCCCTTGGGAGACAGGTAATCTGACTTGGCATAGAAACAGTATTATCTTCAATAGCAGCATTTTGATGTTAGTGAGGAACTTTATTGTTTAGAGCAGCATTTCCCAAAATGTGTTTCATTGTATTCTAATAAAATGCCCAGTGAAAGAAAAGTTCAACGGTCAGTTAAGTTCAGGGAATCCTGTGTTCTATGAAAGACTTAGGGAAGTCCTATTTCCTGTTTATCTAATTTATTCATGAAATACTTTTTCCAGTGATAACTATTAACACTGTAGAACACACTTTGGGAAAAGGGGGTGGGATGAGGGTGGGAAAATTAATTGTCCATAAATGTTGCCCTTTAGATATCACTTGAAAATACATCAAGAGCTCTTGGGTGTTTAGCTACATTACCAGAATCTTAAGACAGCTGACTTCCCAGATAGTCCCAGTGTAAGGTTTGGTCATTGGTTGGCAGAACTGAACATGGTGGTTTGCACTTGGGTTCTGGTGGCGCAGGCGCAGGAGCAGCCAGCTGTGGCAGCGCATTAGTTTTGGCGCAAGCGAGCCTATGCTGCAGGGTCACTTTTGGCTGGTCAGAGAAGAAATAATGATATCACCTTCTTCCCCCCCCAATCTTTTTTTTTTTCCCTTTACAAATTTTCCCCTTTCCCTTTACCTCCTTCCCCTCCCATCTTCTTTCATTAACCCCTCCTAAGGCATGTTATTTGAAAGCAATTGAGACGCAACCGAACTTTGCAGTAGCTTGGAGTAATCTTGGCTGTGTTTTCAATGCACAAGGGGAGATTTGGCTTGCAATTCATCATTTTGAAAAGGTTAGTCATTAAATTAATAATTGGTATTTGTGAAGTGCTTATGTGTGCAGGATGTTTTTACTAGAGCAAAGTAATAGGGTTTTACTTAACTAGGTATCTTTGTTTCTCTGATAGTATTAAAGCATTTGTTGGATGGTATATGATATGGCAGTTTTCAGTTTTACACTGAAAGTACTTTGGTAGTTAAAATCATTTTTTAATGGGTAGCTTTACTGTAAAAAGATCTTGTGGTATCTAAATTACAGAAAGAACTACTTCAATAAACAAAAGTTAGTAACTTAAATAAAGCCCGGTTTACCAAAAACAAAATCCCTTGGTGAAATGACTGATTCCAGGTATGAGGCAGGAAATGTGCAGAATTAATCTGGAGTGCTCTGTCATACCAGAAAACCAAAGAAGCTTTGAATATTAATGTCAAAAGGAGTAGGAGGCAACTGGAGGAGGCTATCTTTGACTAAAACTGAGACCTTAGCAGCAATAGGAATAATAACTGGAATATGTTGAAACTTAACATGTTTAAATCGATGAGCTCAAAATTATACTAAAAAGAAATTTATGATCTGTTTTAGAAGGAGCAGCTGATTTTGAGAACTAATCAGAAATGGAAGAATAAAGCATTTGTCTTTTCTTCTATATGAACTGGACCTCAGGGTAATGCAGTAATTGATGAGGGAAAGATTCTCTTTGTGGATGTTTCCATCTAATAAATGAAGAAGGAATGATAGAGTAAGATTATCACCATTAATAGATTTAGGCATTTATCAGTGGCAAAAAAGGAGACACAACAAGATAGTATGTACCACGTGATAGAAGTAAATACTTCCTCCAGTGACGTAGCCATGCAAAAAGAGAAAAAATCCAAATCTGATATGATAGTAGCTCTAGCATTTTACAGGAAATACATGGGACATGGAAGGACACCATAGGGATGGAATCAGCAAAATCTAAACTATGGGAAACTACAGGAAAATGATCTCAGCTCTTCAACACATTGCAGGAATTTTTTTTAAGATTTCATTTATTTTTGCATAGAACTGGGGTGTAGGCTAGTGGTGCTGGGGGTGAAAGTATTTACCAGAGACAGAGTGGGGAGCAGAACAGGTGGATCTGCTGAAACACACTGCTGAGGGAAGCAGTGGGTGAAACAGGACAGGTCTGCTGTGCCATGTAGATTAGCTCCCTGGCTGGGGACCGAATTTAGGCCATTGGTGGGCCTTGGAGTTTGTATTGCTGAGACTTAACCCCTAGGCCACCAGGGAGGTCTCTGAACGATTACATCTTGAATTTAAGGGAATAAAAGAAGCTTACAAAGGTGTATTAAGTTGTATGGGTTTTATAAGGTTCCTGAATCAAAGTTTATAAGAAATTGGGCCAATGAATGGGTATTTGATACTCAGGAATTGCTGTCATTTTTTTTTAGGTGTGATACTGGTATTATGGTTAGGTTGGTAGGAAAAAGTGTTCTTGGAAAGATCATTCTTATTAAATCTATATTTCAACCTAATTTCCCCTTTTCCTAAATCATTTGAAACTGATCTCAGATGCTATGAGTCCATCTGAAAATATTTCAGTATACATCAGGGGTACTTTTTCCTCCCAGCATAGCCACAGTATCACCTAAAATATTTTTTAAAATTCTTTTTTTTAAAGATTTATTTATGCATACAACAAGCACTGGGGTACAGGCCAGAGATGTGGGGGAGGGTATGAGAGGATTCACCACAGAGAGTGGGGAGCAAAACAGGCAGATCAATGGAAGTACACTGCTGAGGGGAGTAGCGGGCACAGCAGGAGAGGTCTGCTGCGCCATGTGGGTCCCCTGCCTGACCAGTAGCAGGGATTGAACTTGTGCTGCAGTGGCTGTGGTTTGCTTCGTAGTGCATTGCTTAACCCACTGCGCCACCAGGGAGGCCCTTTTTAAAAATTCTTAAAGGTTTAATTTAGCCCTCCATTTTTACTCCTGTAGTTTGTTGAAGACATGTTAATTGTTAAAGCTGGATAATGAAGAACCTGGGATTGGTTGTATATTTCTGTTTTTGTATTTTTGCAATTTTCCATAATAAAAAGTTCAAAGTTTTTAAGATGGACATTTGTCACTATAGGGAATATAAGTGCATTATGCTGTCTTTACTTTAGAGTTGCCATCTAAGTGAAGAGGAGGTATGCTTTATGAATCTTTAATATATTCACAATTGCTCATTACCTTTACCTTTTCTGTATTTCAGTTGAGGTTTGCATTCATTATCTTATAGGAGTACTTACCTCTCTTGATTGGTTTTCTTACCTTGGTTGCATATGAGGAGCTTGTCCAAGATAGTTATGTTCTGGCTCCATCTTCAAAAGGTCTGATATAACTGGCCTATGATGAAGCCTCCATACCTTTTAAAAGGTGAATTCTTAATATACTGCCAGGGTTTAGAATTACTGCTTTAGATATATTTGGCCATATGTTAAGACAACTTAAGAAATATTTGGATGAAACCATGAATGGTTAGTGTCTTCTTGAAATAATGTATCTTACTGAGTGTACAGCTCTAATTACATGTTTTACTAAGGTCTTACTGAGTATACAGTTGTAGTTCATGAAATATATACTTTCTTTTTTGATTGAAGCTTGCTGCCTCTTCCTACCATTATTTTTTTAAAGAGTTGAGCTAATTACTAGTAAAGAAAATAGTGCCAATCCATTAGAAGATTCCTGCTCAATAAAGCCTTTGGAGCTGACTCAATTATAACATTTTCCCTTTAGGACACGTTTGGTCTTTTTTTTGGTTAAGATTTATTTATTTATGTATACAAGCACTGGGGTACAGGCCAGAGGTGTGGGGGTGGTAAGAGAATCCACCAGACAGAACAGGATGCAAAACAGGCAGATTGACAGAAACACACTGCTGAAGGGAGCAGCGGGCAAGGCAGGAGAGGTCTGCCGCGCCATGTGGGTCCCCTCCCTGGCCGGCGGCAGGGATCGAGCTCGTGCTGCAGTGGTTGCGGTTTGCTTCATAGTGCGTTGCTTAACCTACTGCGCCACCAGGGCGGGCCCCACATTTGGTTTTTTATTACAGTGGAAGTTATTTTGATAATGCTGAACTTTGTGAATAATGAGTCAGGTACTAAACAAATAATTGGGTTTTAGAAATGAAAGAAATGAGATTTAATTATACTAGAAAATAAATGGAGGTCTAACATTATGTAAAGAACTACAATTGTTTAAAGAAGTAAATCTGGCAAAATAATAACTTGCTCTAAATAAATATTAAAATATTAACTTGCTCTAAAGTAACTATCTTATGATTTTTAGGCTGTCACCCTTGACCCCAATTTTCTGGATGCTTATATCAATTTAGGAAATGTCTTGAAAGAGGCACGGATTTTTGACAGGTAAGAGAACACTCTATTTGATAAATTTGATATTTGAGAGTTTGGATTGAAATTACAACAATGGTCCCTTTACATTTTTCTTTTCTAGTATGTTGACTCTTCCTGATTATATGTGCTTTTTTTTTTTAAATAGGTATTGTTGACTCATTTTTTGTTGGACTTTCCATAAAGCTATTGTCCTCACTGGAAATTCAGTTGATTTTTGATTTACTGTAAAACTGTTGAAATGGTTATATTTTATTTAATTTATTTTTTAAAAATATTTATTTATGCATACAAGAACTGGGGTACAGGCCAGAGGTGGGAGGGGTGAGAGGACTCACCACAGAGAGCGGGGAGCAGAACAGGCCGATCAACAGAAGTACACTGCTGAGGGGAGCAGCGGGCACAGCAGGAGAGGTCTGCTGCGCCATGTGGGTCCCCCCCTGACCGGCAGCAGGGATCGAACTCGTGCTGCAGTGGCTGCGGTTTGCTTCATAGTGCGTTGCTTAACCCACTGCGCCACCAGGGAGGCCCGAAATGGTTATGTTTTAGATTATTCCCTTGATCTGATTATAAAACAGTAAATTATGACTTTTACTTATTTTGTTTTCATCAAAGGAAAGCATTTGAGAATAGAAATTTTTTTAATGTGAAAATAGATTTCATGAAGGTGCAATTTTCTTTTAAGTAGAGCATGAATCAGTTGTAACTAATTGCAGTTAACTAATATATCTTCATATAGTATATTATAAATTAATTATAACAAAGCATCCATTAAAAGTTGTATGTGTGTGTGTTTTTTCCTTTACAGAGCTGTGGCAGCTTACCTACGTGCTCTAAGCTTGAGTCCAAATCATGCAGTGGTGCACGGCAATCTGGCTTGTGTATACTATGAGCAAGGCCTGATAGATCTGGCAATAGACACCTACAGGCGAGCTATTGAACTTCAACCACATTTCCCTGATGCTTACTGCAACCTAGCCAATGCTCTTAAAGAGAAGGGCAGTGTAAGGATTTTTTTCAATCTATTTCTTTGTTACCTGGTAGGATGAAAATTGCTGTTAAGTATTGAGGTGGTAAATTATTTTACTTTGTTTGGAGCTTTGGTTGAGAGGATGACTAGCAAAAATACCTACTTTCTGTAGTGTTATCAGTTATTAGACTTAACTAAGCAATCGTTAGAAAACAATTCTAACAATTCTATGAGTGGTGGCTCTTTAATTCCTATCTATAGGTATTGAATGGTTTCTTTGGTTTTCTAGGTTGCTGAAGCGGAAGATTGTTATAATACAGCTCTCCGGCTGTGTCCTACCCATGCAGACTCTCTGAATAACTTAGCCAATATCAAACGTGAGCAGGGAAACATTGAAGAGGCAGTTCGTTTGTATCGTAAAGCATTAGAAGTACGTTGAAGGGTGGCGTGGCTGGGTGTTTTGTTTGTGTGGTATTAGAGGGCAGACAGTTAAGTTTGCTGTTATCCACATCATTTGTTGAAATAGATTGTGGTTGCCTCATTCTTTGAACCGGTAATTGAATACATAAGGTATGGGTATGAGGTCCCATGTGACAATCAAGGAAATCCCTAAATTTAGAGTTTATTTTATAGGTAGATAAGATTTGCACAAACATGTAGTGAGATCTGTACAAACAAGCTACAATTCAAGAGAAGTTACCAATAAGTACAATAGTCCCTAAGTTATAATTATTTAAGATTTTTTTACTTTATAATGGTGTGAATAGTGATAGACATTCAGTAGAAACTGATATGACACCCTCTTGATATGCTGGGCAGTGGGAACTAGCCAGAGCTTCTAGTCAGTATTTCAGTATTAGTGCCTGGTGGCTATAATGGTGGTTGGTGGGTGTGGTAGGAATTTAAAAGAGGTTTCATTAGTGCTGGAGTGGTCTACCTCATGTTTTGAAATGTGAAGTATAAAATAAAGAAGAGGCAGTATTTGAGCATTGAAGAATGCTCAAATGTGGAGACAGTACAGAGAAGTATAGGAATATAAAGGTATGTGAATGAAGTTCTGGTAACTACTGCTACTTCAGTTTTTTTTTAAACCTCAGCTATCATCTTGACTCTATAGGTCTTCCCAGAGTTTGCTGCTGCCCACTCAAATTTAGCAAGTGTACTGCAGCAGCAAGGAAAACTGCAGGAAGCTCTGATGCATTATAAGGAGGCTATTCGGTAAGAGACTTTTGCATCCTTATTTTTTTCCTTTCAAGTTTTAAAAATACCTGGCATATGCTGAAATGGCTTGACAACAGACTAAATTCATATTACAAGGGCTTAAAGGTTTTTGTACTAGATAAACAAAACCTTTGTCCTCTTTTTAGAATCAGTCCTACCTTTGCTGATGCATACTCTAATATGGGAAACACTCTAAAGGAGATGCAGGATGTTCAAGGAGCCTTGCAGTGTTATACTCGTGCCATTCAGATTAATCCTGCATTTGCGGATGCCCACAGCAATCTGGCTTCTATTCACAAGGTACTGCTGTTTTTTTAACATGTGAATCTTAGCACCTAATGTTTAATTTTAGGAAACTTTAAATATCCCATTTTATTTATTTCTAGGATTCAGGGAATATTCCAGAAGCAATAGCTTCTTACCGTACTGCTCTGAAACTTAAACCTGACTTTCCTGATGCTTATTGTAACTTGGCACATTGCCTACAGGTAAAGAACAACAGGCCAGTGATTAGCTTTCAGTCATCATTTTTTTTTAACTTTTTAAAAATTTATATATATTTGACATCAATTGTAATCCCCATGTATTCCCCGTCACCATATCAGTCATCATTTTTAAAATTTTTACATTCTTATTAATCTAAGCCTGAACTGGGACAGTTTTTAAAGATAATTATCTGATATTTAATTTTTAAAAGATTTTATTTATGCATAGATAAATTGGGTTGTAGGCCAGAGGTGCAGTGTGTTGGGGGTAGTGAGAGGCTTCACTGGAGACAGAGTGGGGAGCAGAACAGGAAGATCTATTGAAATACAATACTAAGGGGAGCAGTGGATCAGACAGGATAGGTCTGCTGAGCCATGTGGGTCAGCACCCTTGCCAGGGATTGCACTCAGGCTGCAGCAATGACAGCACTGAGATTTAACCCCTATACCACCAGGGAGTCCCTATCTGACATTATTTTTGACCCAAGACACAGAATGTTAAATACTGGAATAAGATTTTATGACTAACAACATCTTTTTGCTGCCTCTAGATTGTCTGTGATTGGACAGACTATGATGAGCGAATGAAGAAGTTGGTCAGTATTGTGGCTGACCAGTTAGAGAAGAATAGGCTGCCTTCTGTGCATCCGCATCATAGTATGCTGTACCCTCTTTCTCATGGCTTCAGGAAAGCTATTGCTGAGAGGCATGGGAACCTCTGCTTGGATAAGGTGCGATGTTTTGTTCTGTTCTTTTTGTTGTAAAATCCAGATACAGAAAGTGACATAAATCAGATGTGCAGATTACTGAATTATCATAAGGTGAACAACACTCATGTTGAAAATGAAACTTCATAAGCCATTCAGGGGCTTTTTCTGTTGTGTAGCTTGATCTTGATCATAATCCCCTCTATCCCATGAAATGGAAGCCTAAACGGAAACACTGATGATGCTATCCTTTACTTTAAAAACCATAATATGGTATAATAAAACATTTGGTGTTTTATACTCACCTTTATGAATTAGGGTATTGATTTGAGAATAAGGTGGAAATTTGCTTGGCAGACTAGATTGGAGTGTTCCATGTAAAGAACTTTCTAAAGAATTTACTGTAATGCAGGGCTTGTCATTCTCTGTCCACACTGTGTCCTTCCTACAAATTTTTCATTTGCTCAGGCTTTTCATAGACCTCAGGAACAAGCCAAAATGTGAAGCATATAAACTGCTAAGGTTTTGTTGAACTCACATATGAATTAAATGAAGTATTCTGGTCAAACCATTCCCAACAAGTGTGAAGTACAGGTTTGGTGTTGTGTTTTTAGTCAGTTTTCCTGGATGAAAATTTATTTATTGACCTAATGTTACTAATGAGCTCTGCATTCCATTGGTAGATTAATGTCCTTCATAAACCACCATATGAACATCCAAAAGACTTGAAGCTCAGTGATGGTCGATTGCGTGTAGGATATGTGAGTTCTGATTTTGGAAATCATCCTACTTCTCACCTCATGCAGTCTATTCCAGGGATGCACAATCCCGATAAATTTGAGGTAAGGACATTTCCAGACTCACTATTTTTGTTATAAACAAAGCCGCAGTAGTGACTTTACTGTCATTGTCAGTTATTAAGTCTAGTGTCTTTTAGAGAGATTTGAGCCAAGGTTATTAAATATTCTATGTGCTACCTTTTAGGTATTCTGTTATGCCCTGAGTCCAGATGATGGCACAAATTTCCGAGTGAAGGTGATGGCAGAAGCCAATCATTTCATTGATCTTTCTCAGGTAGGTGAAATTATCAAATGTCCAACTTTAATTTTGAGCAAATAGTGAACAAAACTGTTGGCTGATAGCTTGTATTTTTCATGACCCTTATTGAACACCAACTACTTAGATATTGGCAGTTGCATTTATCTTACTTCCTTAGTCATTTACATTTAAAACCCAAAAACACGGGTTTTACTGAGGTTGCAAATGAATATTTGTGTTTGGGCATAAAACTTATGGAGATTAAACCAGTATATATTTGATATTACCTGAATAAGTTGAACAAAATGATGGCTTAGTAGAAAAACAAATAGGTCATTTGAAGGAAGTATATGAAATTTGATATATCTGTTTTTTGGGCTTTTGCTTATTGGTTATCTTTATTTCTAAACTTGTATTGCTATTTCCTCTAAGAACATACAAGTTTTATGATAAATTTAAGACTGAAACCTATGTTAAATTTAAGATTTAGAAATTCTTTAGGCCCATTTTAATGGCTTTTTACCCTGCATTATTGTAATTTTTGCATCTGGGAATCTGAATTCTGCTTAATGCCATTAAAACTAATTGAATTAGTCTGAAGTTATACATAGTGAGTTCTTAACATTTTTATTCCATAGATCCCATGTAATGGAAAAGCAGCTGATCGCATCCATCAGGATGGAATACATATCCTTGTAAATATGAATGGTTATACCAAGGGTGCGAGAAATGAACTATTTGCTCTCAGGCCAGCTCCTATTCAGGTAAAAGAATTAATAATGATGATTGCTCACGGTGTATTGGGATAAAAAAATACTGAATTTTTTTCTCCTCTGGTTATCTGATGTTTAAAAAAATAAGGCAGACATGCCTGACTTAAGGAAAAAAAGTATAGTTTTTGAAATGCATGGGGCTAAGAATTTTGTGTGTAGAACACAATTGCCCACATGTATATGGAGACATGTATTCATAGTTGGGTATAAACAGTTGTTCTGTCTGTAAACTGGTTAAGCACTTAGAAGGTGATTTTAAAATAGTACTTGATTGCTTTTGGCTACCGAAGTTGCGCCCTCTTGTTCACTTATTTAGTTTTGGAACCTTTGGATGAAGGTTATTAGTTCATTGTTTTTGTTTTTTAGGCAATGTGGCTGGGATACCCTGGGACTAGTGGTGCACTTTTCATGGATTATATCATTACTGATCAGGAAACTTCACCAGCTGAGGTTGCTGAGCAATATTCTGAGAAACTGGCTTATATGCCTCATACTTTCTTTATTGGTGATCATGCTAACATGTTCCCTCATCTGAAGGTAGATATAAAAACAGTGCTGTGGGGGGAATTACAAAGAACTATAGACATTTATTTCTTTGCTGTTGTTCCTATGCCTCCTGAAAGACATGTCTGAAATATTTTTTTTTTCCATTAGAAAAAAGCAGTCATCGATTTTAAGTCCAATGGTCATATTTATGACAATCGAATTGTTCTGAATGGCATTGACCTCAAAGCATTTCTTGATAGTCTACCAGATGTGAAAATTGTCAAGGTCAGAATCTCTCAATACTGCTATTGAAATAAAATTATTTGCATTTGGAATATTATCCCTAATGATGCATTTTGTATCATTTTTCGCAGATGAAATGTCCTGATGGAGGAGACAATACAGACAGTAGTAATACTGCTCTTAATATGCCTGTCATTCCTATGAATACTATTGCAGAAGCAATTATTGAGATGATTAACAGAGGACAAATTCAGATAACAATTAATGGATTCAGTATTAGCAATGGACTGGCAACTACCCAGGTGAGAATAGTAGGCCATACCACTAAGTTTGCATTTATCTTCTAATATCTAGGAGGTGAGCATAATTATTCCCATTTTATAGATAAGGACATGTTTAGTGGAAATTTGCATCTTAAATCTAAGGTTTGCCTATTATAAAAATCAACTAGCAGTTTATGAGATTTCTACTTTGTTTATAATCTCATTATTTCCTGTTTGTTGCTTTACTCTTGTTAATTATGCATTATCTATATGTATCATATAATTTCTTCCCATGTAATTCAAATCCTTTTCCTAGTTAAGTCTTACTCATCTTTAAGATTCTCAGTTTCAGATACCTCCACAAATCCCTGTCCTAATCCTTAATCCCTCCCTCTCCTCCTGCTTCCTTGTTTCATTGGTTCCTGTCTTTTCTGTTTCTCTCGTATTTAGTATGAATCTTTATGTCTAGCCACAACACACAGTAATGGTTCTGTAGTCTTCGCTGAATTAAATTACTCTAGGATTTGTTTCTTAGCTACAGTAATGTATATATTCACTTGGATGTGTTACATACTTGGAATAAGTGAGTATATAACTGTCAAGAGATTGTAAGACAAGGATTTCTGACCCCTTAGAAGTTAAGTGTTAGTGGTATAATAGTTTATACCAAAGGTGGTCAAAATGAACTCTGCTCTCCCAGGCTGCCTCTTCCTATTCAGGTAAAGAAATAATTGCTCTCAAATGTGTATTAGACAGTTGTCTATTTTCCTCTAGTTACAGGTTTTACCTTGCCCTTGAAAGTAGACTGTTACTATGTGGTATGAGTTGGTAGGTTATTTTGGGGGTCTGGGAATGCCATTACCATTAATTGATGTGGAAAAAGCATTGAACATTCTCAGTCCCCCAAAATAACCTACCAAATCATACCACATAGGAGCAGTCTGCTTTCAGAGAACAGGGAGAAATTTGCACCTGACATTTAAAATGGCAGGACAGATGTTCTTGACTTAGGGGAAGCAAGTATAGTTCTTGAACTGCACAGGGACAAAGTATTTTGAGTGTAGAATACAATGCCTGTATATATGAAGTATCCTTACATACCTGGAATAATTATATCATAATGTAGGCAGTATTCAGCCTAAATTCTTTCAAACTTTCATTGAATTCATTTGTAAAGCTGTCCTGGGCTTTTGTTTTGGGGAAGATTTTTCTTTTATTGCTGTTTCAATTTCTATGCTTGTGATTGCTTTAGTCACCTCTTCTATTTCTTCCTAGTTTAGTCTTAATAAACTACTCTGATCTAGAAATTTGTCCATTTCTTCAACATAATTGAGTTAATTGGCATAGTGTTCATAGTAGTTTCTTATGAACCTTTGCATTTCTGTGCTATTTGTGGTAATTTCATTTCTTCTTTTGTTTATTGTTGTTTTTCTTTGTTAACGTAGCTAGAGGTTTATCTGTTTTGTTTATCTTCTTGAAGAACCAACTCAGTTTCATTGATTTTTTTTTCTAGTCCTTTTGTTTTTTTTTAAAAGATTTATTTATGCGTACAAGCACTGGGGTACAGGCCAGAGGTGTGGGGGTTGGTGAGAGGAT
>JAGFMF010012056.1:262306-276407 GCA_019455555.1 Galemys pyrenaicus
AGAGGGCCAGTGCAGATGTGGGAATCTGGAGATGAAAATACTTTATAAAGTGTTAAGGTGGGAGAAAGAGTTCATCTTGGGCCTAATTAATGATTGTCCTCCTTGCATATCATAATGTGTGCAGGCTGTCATGACTTCAAGTCAGGGGCCACCTTGTGCTTTGGGCTTTCTGATTGATCTGCAGGGAACCTTGGGACTAGGTGGGAGGGGATGTTGTACTCCTTGTTTCCTATTTTCTCTAGCTAGGAAAAGTCTGCAACAAATTTAAATACTTCTCATTTCACAGAGGAAAGTTTTGTCTTTAAATTAGGTTGAAGAAGCTGCTCAAAGATAAATACAGAATGTAGAAACATCTAATAGCTTTTAGCTTCTGGCTTTCTTAAAAATGTGCATCTTTGTCCTGACTACAGATGCAGACATGTCCAAAAAGGATGTTGGCCAATTGAAGGTCCAGGATGAGAACTGGTGAGATTTGAAAAATTCTCTTTTCTCTTAGTTTAGTTCTACTCTTGGCAAAGTAACTTCCTTCAAAAGTAGATGTTTATTTTTAGAGACTTCACAGTATATAATATGGTCAGTCATAAAATGAGAATTGTACAAAGGGATCTTAGAATCATGAGTCCAGCCTCCAACCAAATGAATGAATCCTCTGTAACATCTCTGTTATGGTTAGGAACATACAACTCCCTGAAGCAACAGATGCATTGTTGAGTATGTGTAATTTCTATAAACTTCAAACCTGTCCTTTTTGTAACTTCCACCCCATTGTTGATAGTGCTGCCCTCTAAAGGTACAAAGGTGAAGTATTTTTCTTCATAGCAGGAGGTTTTGTTTTTTTAAAAAAGATTTATTTATTTATGCATATAAGAGCTGGGATGTAGGCAGGAGGTGCAGGGGGTGAGACAATTCACCAGAGATAGTTGGGAACAGAACAGGAGGATCTACTGAAATACACTGCTGAGGGGGGGCAGCAAATGAGTCAGGAGAGGTCTGCTATGCCATGTGGGTCACCTCCCTGACTGGGGATAATTTCATAGTGCTGAGACTTAACCCCTTGCACCACCAGGGAGGCCCAGCAGGAGGTATTTTAAGATACCTTATTTCCTCTACCTAGATGCTGCCCTGTTTTCTTCTTTCACCTGTAAGAGTGTAGATTTATGATGTAAGAGAAGGTATAAACCATAGAACAGAAAGTCTGAATAGGTTCAAATACATATGAAAATTTAGTTCACGATAAAACAATGACATTTCAAGTCAGTGGGGAAGATAATTAAGAACTGACTTGCAAAAAATAATAATTGGACTTTATTCACACCGTATACCAAAATAAATTATGCATGGTACAAATATTTAAATGTTTAAAAAATGATGCTATTAAAGACGTTCGAAAACAGATATGTTTTGTTTCAAATAATTTTGGAGTAGAGGTCTTTCTAAGTTTGCTGTCAAGCAAAATCATATACATGACAAATAATAAATGAAAAATAATTGCACTAAACAGACCTCTTTTCCTTAATCTACAAAGAATGGTTACAAATCAACAATCAAGAAAAGATGGATAAACAAATAGAAAATGGGCAAAATATATCAGAAGGTAGTACTCAGGGAAAAATAATACAAATGACCCATAGACATTGAATCTTATAAACTTAATTATATTATCTACATTTAAAGAAAATTTTCAGTGATACCATTGTCCATATATGAGATTGGCAAAGATTAAAAAAATAATACTCAGTTGGCAAATTTGTTAGTAAACAGGCAATTTCATACAGTCATGGTGGAAATTATAAATTGGTGTAACATTTTTGGAAGGTAATCTGGCAGTATCACTTTTCAAACAATTTTATCTAATTTCTGCATACATATGCATAAGTGCATAAATGAGGTCCTATCCTACTTGCTCTTGCTATAATCTACCCTTTTCTGTTGACTCCTTTCTTTCCCCCTTCTGTGTATGTCCTTCTCCCTGTAACTCATGTTCCTTTAATTATGTATACATACATGCAAGATGCTTTGTCTTTGACCAGTTCTGTGGGAGGATGTATAACTCAATTACTAGTCACATAAAATATCTGCAAGGATGTTCACTGAAGCATTGTTTGTAATAGCATAAATTTGAGTGGAGCTTAAATGTCTTAAGTGTGCAGTTGAATAAATATGGCTCACCCAAAAAATGTGGTAACAGGTATATATATATAGACAGTGGAGAGAAAAATAAAGTGAAAAACTTCAAACTAGGCCTCCCTGGTGGCGCAAGGGGTTAAGAACTGCACTACGAAGCAAGAACAGCCACTGCAGTTTGATCCCCGGCCAAGGGCCAAGGTCGTGAACCTCATGGCATAGCAAACTGCTCCTGTTTCTCCCACTGCCCCTCTCAGCAGTGTATCTCAGTCTATTTGCCTGTTCTGCTCACCCCCCCCCCACCTCTGGCCTGTACCCCAGTGCTTGTATGCATAAATAAATAAATCTTTAAAAAGAAAAACTTCAAACTGCAGAGCAAGCTATATANCCCCCCCCCCCACCTCTGGCCTGTACCCCAGTGCTTGTATGCATAAATAAATAAATCTTTAAAAAGAAAAACTTCAAACTGCAGAGCAAGCTATATAAATCATACTATTTTAGAGAAAAAAAGTTTCTTGCACTTGTGCTAATATGTTCTTAAGAACTTCCTAGAACAATGAACTGCATTGTTTATCTCTAGGAGAAGAACAAGGACAAAGTGTTCCATTTCCTTGCACCTCTTTTCAGTGTTTTGTTATCAGTCACAAAACTTTTTGATAAATATTGTTTATGATGGTCATTAAAATAGGGGACTAGCAAAAGAATGCAGCAAGCAAACATTGGAAAATACATATCTTGAGAAGTATTGAAAAGAAATGCAAATTCAAAAATAGTTACCTGTGAAATAAACAAAATCAGAATATTTAATCTTAACAGTGATGTTGCTGACATTGTAAAACTGATAAAACCCTTTAGAAGCAAGCAGAAGTACCAAGTGCCATAAAGTTGGTCATAGCTGATTACTAATTTAACTTTTGGGAATCAATCCTGGGAACATCCAATTTATGAAAGTAATTAAATACACAAAGATGCTTGTTGGTAGCAGTCAGTTAAAAATCAAACATATGGGCCTCTGGTGGTGCAAGGGGTTGAGTCTCTATGGAGACTACTATGGAGCTATCCATAGCCACTGCAGCACCAGTTTGATCCTGGACAGGGAGCTGATCCATATGGCATGGCAGACCTCTCCTGTCTTTCCTGCTGCTCCCCTCAGCAGTGTATTTCAGTAGATTTGCCAGTACTGTTCCCCACTCTGTCTCTGGTGGATCCTCTCATCTCCTGCACCTCTGGCCTGTACCCCAGTTTTTGTATGCATAAATAATAAATCTTTAAAAAAATTTAAACATGACCTTTTGTTTGGTTTTCCTATATTCTACATATCAGTGAAACTGCGATATTTATCTTTTTTCTTCTGACTGACTTCACTTAGCATAATTCCTCAAACTAGCTTAAAAAAATTAAATGTGTGATAAAACATGTGCAAGGCAAAATTGTAGCTTTCTCTAGGCACTTGGCCCCAAATAGGAGTGCCCAGGGCACATAGCTGGCATTTATTCTCATTAGAGGTAAATAGGTACCCCGGTTTGTTAGCAAGCCTTTTAAAAATTTGGCTAACAGGAGTCACTCTTCTAGCTTTTGTTGAAGAATTGAGAAACTTGCGTTCCTGAAGCTCCAGATACAAAGACCAGATCCTGGACATCTGGTTGGAGCTCTACCTGGAGCCTGGACAATGACCAGCAGTCTCTTTACTCACTCCCCACTGCAAGTTGGGGCCTGGTGTTCCACTGGACATTGTGTATTCATTAATACAGAAACAATTGTCTTTTTAAAAAAAATTTTGGTCTTTGTACCTCAGTCCTTCACATAGATGGGCATATATGTGCAATTAGATCTTTAATTGGAAACAATTAGATCTTTAATTGGAAAAATGAGATCTGGCAGGCAAAACTTTTAAAACCAAAGTTTTGCAGGGGTTGGGGGGCTGAAAAAATAATAAAAAGGGTCCTTAAGAATCACTTTGGTATTCACACATTGATTCAACAAATATTTATTGAGTGCTGATTTTGTACTAGATGGTGTGAAACAGATATACTTCCAAATCTGCATAGCTTACCATCTGGGGTGGGAGACAGAAACGTGTGAACAGACAATTACAGTATAGTGTGATAAATGCTGCAATGGGGGAGAAGTACATGATACTGTGGGGGGGCAGACAATTAATTTTCATGATGGTCCTATGAAATAAATGGTTCTTTTACGACTGTGGCCCAAGAACTCGATTTATAGAAGGTTAGTTTAGAAGCGGTCGATGGTGGCTTAGCATAGAGTAATAATAGAGTTGGAGAGATTGTGATCTGTCAATTCTGATACTTTTTATTCACATTTTAACATTTCTGAAATTGGGATATCCCATGTGTGATGGGCATGTTGTCATTTGGTAGTGTTTTTTTCTTTCTTAGAAATACATATAATGTCTTAAATTAAATGATGTACACTCTAGAGATAGAGCGACAGGTCTTTTTTATTTTCATTTTTTAATATTTTTGTAGTAGGGCACTCAGGCAGCTCAGTAGGCAGATGTGGGAGGGGTCAGGGTCTCCTGGGCCAGAATTGGGTGGCTGGGAGGGGCCTCAGACTGGGTAAGTGTTAGGGGTCAGGTCACACATCAGAAGAACAGGCAGTATCTGACTGATCCTGGCCCTGACATCAGTGCTCCTCCAGAGGAGTGAGCCAGGGGTTGTTGCCTGCCCTGGTGGTGGGGGAAGTGGGTCTTTGGGGTTAACCTGGATGTTACACCTGGGTCCCTGGGGTCACTGATGTGAGTCAGGGAGTCACAGCTAGGGCTCTGGGACCCAGGGTGTTGTAGCCAGGGCTTAGGACCTGCAGTGCAGCTTGGAGGTCGCAATTAGGGGTTGGGGAATCTGGGAGGGTCACAACCTGGGCTAGGGACTTGCTGTCCAGACAGGTGTCCTGGCCAGGTCTTGGTGAACCTGGGACCAACTGGGAATTGTGTGATCTGTGGTTTGGGCCTGAGGGTGGCAGGCAGGTACTGGGAGTCTGCTGGGTGAGCCTGGAGGTCGTAGCTGGCCCTGGGGTCTACGGAGCCTGGTTGGGCTAGGAAGGCTGCAGGTGGTGAAGCCCATGCAGGCCCTAGGTTGCTGCGATCACACCCACCCTGAACCTGCAGGTCTTGCTGAAAGACAGAAATCAAGGATGACTCCTCTAAGTTTTTGGGTAAACAGTGGTGCCATTAAGGGACATGGGTAAGGATTAGTATAGAAACAGAACTGAGGGAGGCAATCAAAAATTCTATGTTGTTCATGTTACATTTTAAACAGTAAAGGTTCAAGATCACATAACCAGATGGAATTCAAGGCTAGAAATATGAATTTGGGGGACATGAGTTCTAGAGATAGTAGAATCACTCATCCAGGAGAGATACAGCACAGAATGGAAAACCTCAGGAATAAAGTCCTTGGGAGGGCTCGAAGGTGATGTGATCCAAAGTACAAGGGAGACTTGGCCTTAGTGGTAGGGATACTGCGTCATAATTAAGGAGAGTCAGCTATAGTTAGCGATAAATAGATTTGTTGGTGGGAGGAGGAGGGAGTTCCTTTCCAATCACTTTTGTTTTCCCAGTGACTTATAAGACAAGGTCATTAACAGTGAAGAGGCGTTTGGCAGTTTGAAGGCTACTGGAATACATAATGCAAGGGCTTGGGGGGACTGATTTTCATGAATCAGAGTCTAATCGGTACTTTCTAATACTCATTAGTCAGTTTTTACCACAGATTCTTTGTTTTCTTTTTTTTTAAGATTTATTTATTTATGCATATAAGCACTGGGGTACAGGCCAGAGGTGGGGGTGTGTGAGAGGATTCACCACAGACAGAGCGGGGAGCAGAACAGGCAGATCAACGGAAGTACACTGCTGAAGGGAGCAGTGGGCAAGGCAGGAGAGGTCTGCCTCACCATGTGGGTCCCCTCCCTGGCCAGCGGCAGGGATTGAACTCATACTGCAGTGGCTGCGGTTTGCTTCACAGTGCGTTGCTTAACCCACTGCGCCACCAGGGAGGCCTAATTCTTTGTTTTTTTAATAGTACCACAAGACGCCGTGCAGAAATACCATATTTTAAAAACAATCCTGGTACACTCAGTTGAAAAGAACCAGATCAGAAAAGCAAATGGATCACCTGGTGGGCCGGCTCTTGTAGATGCTTACGTTTGAATGAATGAATGAATGAATGAATGAATGAACCACAGATGTACCCATCATATTTAGTGATAACATATTTATTGAGTTTTAAAATTTGCAATGGGAATATGGGCCTGTGGTAAAAATAATCAAATAGTATGGAAGCATAGGAAGTAAAAGATGAAAGTCCAACCTCACACATCTTCCTATGCTTGTGAGGTAATAACTATTAATAATTTGGTGTTGGTCCATTATGGAAAGCAGTATGGCGGTTCCTCAATCTACTAAGAATAGAACTTCCATAGAATCCAGCAATCCCACTCCTAGGAATATACCCAAAAGACACAAATACACGGATTCAAAAGAATACCTGCACCCCCATGTTTATAGCAGCACTCTTTACAATAGGGAAGACCTGGAAACAACCTACATGCCCAAAAACAGATGAGTGGATCGGGAAGCTGTGGTACATATACACGATGGAATACTATTCAGCAATCAAAAAAGAAAAACTAGACACATTCGTAGGAACATGGATGGAACTGGAAGGGATTATGCTCAGCGAAATAAGTCAGAAGGCAAAAGAAAAATACCAGATAGTTTCCACCCTAGGAGAAATATAAGGGAACCAAATAAGGATCAAGGAAAAGAATAAAAAACAATAATAACAACAATAAAGACACAAAAACCAAAAATGAAAAGACAAGGACAAACTGGGGACACTTGGTAGGGAAGGAAGAAAGGGAGGGTTGAGGGCAGACGGGAGCGCGGGGGACCGAGGTGATGGTGCACTGGTGATATGATGATGGGGAATACATGGGGATTACAATTGATGTCAAATATATATAAATTAAAAAAAAAGTAATTTGGTGTTGGTTCTTCTAGATCTTCTATAATCATAAAAAATGACTTCACCAACTTGAAGGTTTATGACCCCAGTTTTAAAGCAGAGATTTTCTTTGGATCCTTTAAAAAGTTTTTTAGGGTTTTTGTTTGATGTTCAAAGTCTTCTGATGTAACTTTTTATTGAGGTAACGTTGAGTTTACAATACTATAGGTTGTAGGCGAACAGTTTCTCACCTCAGCAACTATATGTATCTTACCACTCCCACTACCAAATGTCCAGTATGGATAGTTATCTATTACCACCCAGTAAGCCCATTTGCCTATTCCTTTCTCCCTCTGGTAAATTCCATTCTATTGTCAGAATCTAAGGTTTGTCTTGCTTGATAGCTTTTTTCCATTTATATTCCACAAATGAGTGAAATTATACTCTATTTTCCCTTCTCCTTTTGACTTATTTCACTTACTATAATCCTTCAAGGTCCATCTGTCTTGCCACAAATGGCAAGATTTCATATTTTTATGGTTGAGTAATATTCCACTGTTTTAGACCACATCTTTATCCATCCATCCTCAGGCACTTGGGTTGTTTACATATCTTGGCTATTGTGGATAGTGCTGCAATGAACATAGGGCTGTGTATGCCTTTGTGTGTGTGTGTGTGTGTGTGTGTGTGTGTGTGTAGAAGAACTGGGGTGTAAGCCAGAGGTGTGGGCGTGAGAGGATTCACCAGATACAGAGTGGGGAACAGAACAGGCAGATTTACCTAAATGCATTGCTAAGGGAACCAGCGGGTAAGACAAGAGAGGTCTGCTCTGCTGTAGGTGGGTTAGCTTCGTGGCTGGGGATTGAATTCAGGTTGTAGCAGTGATAGTGCCGAGACATAACCCCTAGGCCACCAGAGAGGAGGTCCCTGCATATGCCTTTTTGAATTAATGTTTTCACATTCTTTGGGTAAATACCCAGAAGTTGGATTATTGGATCACATGGTAGTACTATTTTTAATTTTTTGAGGTACTGCCATATTGTTTTTCAGAGGCTCCACCATCCACCAGTTTACTAATATGATATCTTAGTCCTTTTTTGATAGGGTTCTGGTTAAGCCAGCTGCTTTTTCCTTGGTGTATATAATTTCTAATAACAGTGACATGAACCTTGAATCAGTTTCTAAGGCCTTATACTCCTGATGGTGAATTTTACTTGGAAAAGGTATCTGACTAAATCTGCATCCTTTTTGACCATCTGTTTCTTCCTTAGCTCTTCGAACAACTTCTCCTGTTGGTTAGTATCTAACCTGGAATTATCTAATTTGTTTAGGGATTAGAGTAGGGCTTTCATCATCTAACTTTTTTGTCACGTTTCCAATCTTATTCCATTTGCATCCTTTTTGATCTCTTAAAAAATGTGTGTAACACAAAAGTATATAAGAAGATTGATGAGGGCCTCCCTGGTGGTGCAGCAAGTTGAGCACCGCAGTGGGTTGAGCGCTGCACTGTGAAGCATCCGCTGCACAGCAGCGCAAGTTCAATCCCCAGCCCGGGTGGCGCAGCAGACCTCTCCTGCCTCACTCGCTGCTCCCCTCAGCAGTGTATATCAGTAGATCTGCCTGTTCTGCTCCCCACTCGTCTGGTGAATCATCTTATCTCCTGCTACTCTGGCCTGTACCCCAGCTCTTGTATACATAAATAAATCTTTTAAAAAAAGATTGATGAAATATGAATCACTTTTTAGTTTGTATATAGTGCTATTTATTGATAATAGTTTTCAGGATAACCAAAGTCAAATTTTGACCCATATCTATGAAACCTTACATCCAGCAAGCGTTTTCTTTCTGGATTACAAATAGAACCAACAAACAAAACCACCAGTTTGAAGCCTACTGCTTGTTTAAGTCTCTTGTACAGTGACTGATAAATTGATAGGAAATTTAATCAATGGATTGAACCACCAGATGTCTTGAAAGATTGAAAATCAATCTAGTAGTCAATACCAAAGCTAAAATAAAAGTCCTCAAACAGTGGTTAAGACTAATTTTTTAATGTAAAACCTTATAAATACATAAAAATCTCATTGCTCTTACATGTCCACTTTTGTGGTACCCTCTGAACTGTATGGCACAATGACTAAACACATTAGCTATGATCAGGTTCTAGAGTGCAGTCCGGCTTCAGCATTGAAGTGGTGCATTTTGCAGTGTGATTTCTCTGAACTGGATTCTGGATCTAGATTATGAATGGCTGGTAATGGGAGATCCATTTGGCTGTTATCTGCTGAGCTGAAGGATCCTGAGCCAGAAAGTACTTTGACGTCCCCTCGGGCAGCTTTAACCACTGGCCAAGCAGCCTGCCATGAGGCAGGGAAGAATGAACCCTGGGACCTCAGGCAGAGGTGGAGAGGCCAGAGGCCTCCATATCATGGTTCACTGCTGGGAGCACTTGCAGCTTTGAAATCACTCTTTGCTTCCCAAGAAATGGACTTCAACATCTGGCCATTAACCTAATTAGCAATTCAGTAAGTGGACTCTCTTCAAGCAGCAACGCCTCTGAGGATGTCCTCTTTGCTCTTTTGCCCTTTCGATTTTTAGCTGCAACCCCTTCATCCTCCAGCGCTTGCCCCTGGGGCCTCTTTCTCATGGTCCACTTTCATAACTTTCAATAGAAATAAATCACTTGATTGAAAATAGGCTTCTCACTGATAGTTCATGAAGCTCAAATAACAACTTCCCTCTTTGATTCCACACTAAAGACTGAGTAGCTTGTTGCCACTAACTTTTCCTCACCTCTGGTATTATGATCTTAATTTCTAATGCACTTGAAGTCCTTGAAACATTTTTGTATTTCAGAAATTCTGATTGGTGGTGGTTCTCTTTATTTGAGATTTTTGACATTTGATTGCTTGTGAGGTCAGTAGCTTGCCTTTTAAAAAAGTACACATTTTGTTTTTGCAGTTGTATTGTTACTCTGGATTCGAGCAGTGATGAAGAATTTGAGTCCCGTAAGTAGAGTCCACTCAAAGTGGTAATTTACATTTTAAAGTATTATTTAACCATGTCTTTGGAGAGGTGGTTAAAATATTATTTGGGACATTTGGTATAAGCAGGCTCAAGGGCTCTCTAGATTGGTGAAACAAACTTGCTTTTCCATTTCTTAGGAGCACAGGAAGTTCTCTGAGCTGCTTTTCCAATTTACTTTTTTTACCTTCTTCATTCTAGGTCTCCTTTTATTTCCTCTCTGTCTCTCAGGGGGATGTCAGGAGTTCACAATCAATTTTAACCAGCTCTGTGGATTTTGGTTATAGGAATTAAAGACATGGGTAACTAGATTTGATCATGTTTCAGATGCTTTCTGATGCCCCCTTTATTTCTCTGATTTAGCTGTGGCCAAAAAGAGCACACAGAAGAACATTATCAGGTAAGTAGGAAAATTAGTGAAATTTGACCTTTTTTTTTTTAAAGGAATGATGTTCTGGATGAGCAGATTTAAGAATAAACATCACATTTCCTCTGTGAATACTTTGTTCAGGATCAAAATGGGTGTTTGATCTCACAGCCAGGTTTAAAATACTAGGTTCCTTACCCCCGGCCCACTATGTAGTTGATCCATTTTGTCCTCAGAATGTCTCTCTGACCCATTTCTTGACTTCCAGTTTCCACTACTCAAGCCCTGGACAATTTTTATTATTGTATTAGAGCAAGAGCTTTTGACGTGGGCTCCTAACCCTTATCAGTCTTTATCCCACTTCCATATGAGTCTCCTGAGGCACTGCTTTGATATTTCGATGCCCTATTCAAATTACTTATCCTTATGAAACAAACCATTTAGTCCAATACTTAAAGGCCTCTGTGCTGGTCCTAACCTATCTTTTGGCCCACTCTGCTGCTATTCACATGAACGACCGTGCTCTAGTCAGAGCAAGATGAAGGAGTATTGCCAAGGTGCCAGACTAGAGGAGGCGCTGAAACAACACTGGAGTGAATCTGAAATGTGTGTTTAGGTAACTCAGTCTCCACATCGACTCCTTCAATTACTATAGAAATATGAATTGGTCGCTCCTACTCCACCCACCAAGACACATAATGCTGTTAAGGGGCAAACTATGTTTCTGGACAGCTCTGATTTATCCTCTCTTGATTATTTTTGCAACATGGAAACTTCTAAACCTGATGTCAGTGTATGCAGTGTTTAAAGTGAGCAGCTACAGTTAGCTGAAATCCTAGATGTAGTAACTGTTGTTTTATTAATGCTCTAAAAATCAGGTTTACTGAGGGATGACTTACCCTTTTAGGTGTACAGTTTGTTGGATTTTGACAAACATACGGTAGTGTAGCCATCACTACAATCAAAGATGCAGACTATTTCCATCACTGTCATTTATACTTTAAATGGTTTAATCACAGAATAAATACAGAAAACTAGCATTTTGGTTTATAAATTATATATACTAAAATATTTGATAATATGCTTAAAATGTATTTTAATTATAAATAAAATTATTAAAATGATAATACATTTATCCAGTTTTTCTGCTTCCACTAGATAGATGTTGAACAAATATGTAAAGAAGGCCTGTTGTAAGGCACCTGCCAGGAGTGCCCACTGATCTTGGTCCAGTCCCAGGTGCTTCTGTAGATGGGAAATTGTAGGAAGAGTGGATTTGGGGAGGAAAGTGGTGATTTCAGTTTGTTGCATGTTGCAAGATGGAAAGTCAGGAGCAATGGGTACTTCCCAAGAAGGGCAACAGAGTTAAGTGGGAAACAAATCAATGAAACTTATTCATTATTGATATTGAAAATGTAAAAATGCCATGAAAAGAAGAATGTTGTTTTCATATTTCTCATTTTTCCCTGTCTTCTAACTCAGCTGTGTGGTGATTGACTCAGAGTCTGATGATGAATGCTTCCAAGACAAAAAGAGAGCTAAGATAACCGAAATAAGCAGTGAAGGCAAGTATACTACTAACTTAGAGAAGTAGCTGAGCTCTGAGTAGCCTCGTCATACACAATCCTTTCAGCATAAGGATCAGCAGATGACGTGTTCTGAACCACTTGGTAACGTGATTCACTGTGTTCCCTGCACCCCTGGAAAATTTCCTAACACCACAGCAACTGTTCTTATTGCCTTAGACCTGAGGCGTCTCCCTCAATAGAGTTCTTCTCTACCTCATATCACAGTAGGAAAAGCAGAAGGAAGAGTTAAGAATGGAGACTGAGAAGCGTGAAAACTGCTCTGCTCTCCTCCTTTCTCTGTTCCTCCTCCTGTGTGCATGTAGGAAGGAGAAAGAGGTGGAAAGAGGATTAAGGCAGGCTTGTTCTTTCCAGCTCAATGGAAAATTGGGTGGGTGATGGTCATGGACAGCAGCCACTAACTTCTCAGGGGAACCCTTGTTTTCTCTAGCTAGCTGTTTGTCTTTGCCTTTTGCTCCTCCCTTTATATATTTCTCTAGAGATTCCTGTTTTTCTTCAGTCTGTTTACTGCAGCAGATCCTTGTGTGTTTGGATTGAGGGCCATTTTAGCCTCTGGGGAGATGTGCAGCTCTACTCATAGTTCAGAACCTGCTAAGTGGGTGTGAAATGGAGGAAGATTAGGAGCTTTTCTTTTTAAAAGATTTATTTGTTGGGGCCTCCCTGGTGGCTCAGTGGGTTAAGCAATGTACTATGAAGCCAGTGCAGTGACTGCAGCACAAGTTCGATCCCTGATGCTGGCCATGGAGGTGACCCACGTGGTGTGGCAGACCTCTCCTTGTATGCATAAAAGAACTGGGGTATAAGCCAGAGGTGTGGGGGGGGTGAGAGGATTCACCAGAGACAGAGTGGGGAGCAGAACAGGAAGACTGACTGGAACACACTGCTGAGGGGAGCAGTGGGCGAGGCAGGAGAGGTCTGCTGCGCCATGTGGGTCACCTCCCCAGCTGGGGATCGAAGTCATGCTGCAGTGGCTGCAGATGCCTCATAGTGCTGTGACTTAACCCCTTGCACCACCAGGGAGGCCCCAGACTAGTTGCTGCTTAAGCATCAGGGATGATATTTGATCTTTGCTCACTTTCAGGTATAGAACGTGCCATAAAGGCGTCCATTTAATATACCGACACCCTTAAATTACTGACTACCCATTGGCTACCACTGGCTAGAGTTTCCTAGCTTACTTGGGATATCAGTGTGGGGAAAGGAGCAGTGGCTTGGAACCCTAGTCTCCTCCTGTTTCCCCTCCTCTCTAGCTCTGAGTGGATGTTCCTGAGCAGGACAGAGGTCCAGGTGCAGAGTAGAGTGACATGACAAGCCACCATAATGCAAAGGGTGCCCAAAGATAGATAGCTTGAGCGTAGGGCGTAAGTGACAGCCAGAAAGCAGGTCATCACCTTGAATCTGAAGATCTGTATTCTTTGGAGGATGAACTTTCAAGTGAAGTTGCTTTTATCTTTCTGACTGGTGGGCCCTAATTGTAGGTTTCTGTCCCAGGAATGGAGGGATGAAGAATGCTCCAACAGGAGCGTTACTGTTTCTTTACTATTCTCCACATGCCATTCCTTCTGTTATTGCAGCGAATTTAGGTAATTTTACAGAAAAAAACAAAAACAGAGAAAACAAAGAGATCTGAGGAGATTTAACACACACTTCCGACTTTCTTTTTTTTTAATTAAATTTATTTTCTTACAGTGTTTGCTTTCTTTTCTAGGTTTAGTCCCCATAGAATTTCTACCACTAATTCCCCCATGCACCATTACCATAGTCCCTTGTGCTCTTCCCTCCCTGCCTTAATCCCAATCCCTCCCTCTTCCCTGTAGAGTGTTTTGGATTTGTAGTTGTCTGTTTTGTTTTGTACATGTCCAGCTTTCTAACTTCTCATTGTGTACTCATTTTTAAAAAATATATTGTAAGCAGCATTTTCTGACTTTTTTTTAAAGATTTTTATTTATTTATGCATACAAGCACTGGGGTACAGGCCAGAGGTGTGGGGGGGGTGAGAGGATTCACCACAGAGAGCGGGGAGCAGAACAGGCAGA
>JAGFMF010012056.1:282163-296013 GCA_019455555.1 Galemys pyrenaicus
TGGAATGCCATACCAAACAGTTAGTGAAAAGCCAGAGAGGGACATATTAATAGCTGGAACCAGGCCTAACAAAGTTAGTCTGGAGGGGGTGTGGTTAGAGTAGACAAAAATGAGCTGGAGCTAAGAGGAATGCTGTGGTGTCCTGGCATGGTGAGGCAGGAGAAACTTGAGCTAGGGTGGTGATGGTGGGGTGGGAAGGAGGATGGTAGGATCTGTGTTTGTGCTTAACTGAATATGGGGGAAGGGAGAAAATGAATTTTAAAATGTTACCCATTATAAACAGAAGTTGGAGAACTAAACAAATTGAACCAGAGCTGTGACCATGTTATTAGGAAATTTTCATCAGGCAAAGTATAAACCCAGAACTAGACCTCAGGGGAGAGATGGAGACTGCAGGTACAGGTGTGGAGGTTGACACCATGGGCTTCGCATCTCTCAGAATGCCCTCACAAGGACTTGGAAGATGGGCCAGCAAGTTTTCAAAGTCTCTCTCTTCTTTTTTAAAAAAAGATTTATTATTTATTTATGCACACAAGAACTGGGATACAAGCCAGAGGTGTTGGGGGTGGGTAGTGAGAGGATTCACCGAAGACAGAGTGGGGAGCAGAACAGGCAGATCTACTGAAATACACTGCTGAGGGGAGCAGCGGGTGAGGTGGGAGAGGTCTGCTGCACCATGTGGGTTAGCTCCCTGACTAGGGATCAAACTCATGCTGCAGTGGCTGCAGATGCTCCACAGTACTGCGACTTAACCCCTTGCAACACTGGGGAGGTCCCTCAAAGTCTCTTTTGATGTGGCCTGTATGTATGTATTTTTCTAACTTATTTCTTCCACTATACAAAACTCAGTCAAATTTACCTTTACAGGGAGGCTATGTGCAAAATCCCCGGATGTTTCTTGCGTGACCTTGAGAAATCAAAGCAGTATTCTGGGAAGAAATTCAAGCAAAATAAGGATGAGCTGGTTCAGAAAATCTATGCTCTGTTTAACAGCTCTGTCTTTGATAAAAAGGTAAAGAATTAACATTTAGTGAGCCCCTGTCGTGTGCCCAGCAATCCTGACTGTTGTGAGGTATCCAAATGTGCTAACTGTATTTCCTGCCTTTGGGAAGCGTCAGAGGGGGAGTAGATACTGATGTATGTGGAAGAAAGAGATAATATTTGTGGGTTATAATATATGGTACAAAATCTTACTACCATGGGAGATCCACAGAGGGAGGAATCACACAGGATTGCCAGGAGGAAGTGAGAGTTTTTCTGGTTCTTTTTAAAAAATTTATTTTTATTTACTTATGCATATAAGAACTGGGGTATAGGCCAGAGGTGCAGTGGGGGTGTGTGTGTGAGAGGATCCACCAGAGACAGAATGGGGAGCAGAACAGGTGGATCTACTGAAATACACTGCTGAGGGGAGCAGCAGACAAGACAGGAGAGGTCTGCTGCGCCATGTAGGTCAGCTCCCTGGCTGGGGATCGAACTCCTGCTGTAGTAGCTGCTGATAGCTTGATAGTACTGACACTTTAATCCCTGTGCCACCAGGGAGGCCCTCACCTTTTTTCCCCAAAATAGTATGATTTATATGGATTGTTCTGCAGTTTGAAGTTTTTCTTTTTAAAAAAAAAAAGATTTATTTACTTATACATACAAGAACTGTGGTATAGGCCAAAGGTGTGGTGATGAGAGGATTCACCAGAGACAGAGTGGGGAGCAGAACAGGCAGATCAACTGAAACACACGGCTGAGGGGAGCAGCCGGGAGACAGGAGAGGTCTGCTGTGCCATGTGGGTCCCCTCCCTGTCCCCTCCCCTCCTTGTGCTACAGTGGCTGTGAATAGCCTCACAGTGCTGAGACTTTAACTCCTGAGCCACTGGGGAGGCCCATTTTCTGGTCCTTGAAAGAAGTAAGTGGAGAGAACAACAGTGGGGAGAGAAGGTATGTGTGGAGGGTTGACTTTCTGGAAGAGAGGGTTCAAGTTGAAGGGTAACATCAAGGAAATATGTGATCTTGAGCAAGTGTTACTTAGCTCCTCTTTGTCTCAGTTTCCCCATCTATAAAATGGGGACAGGAGCAGTACCTGCCACTTCATAGGATTATTGTTAGGTCTAAGGAAGTTCATGTAACTATATGTGTTGAGAACAGGTTCTCCAACATAGTAAGCACTATTTTTTTTTGATAGTGTAAAAGTACATGCTGGAGGACCCTGAGAGCCAGGTACATGTTAGTCTGTGGGGTGCCACTGTACAGGGATATGATGTGACATGAAGTGGCTGCTGAAAGAGATTGAACTGGAAGGAGCCTGGGGGCACGGGCTGATTGAGGAGACTGGAGGCAGAGAGAGCTACGGGGCATTAGGTTTTTTAGACATTATTGCCATTGGTGACAGAACTTTGTGCAGGGGAAGTACTTACATTGTCTGAAGGTTCCCCAGCCCTTGGTGCCCTTCCTGACAACAGCAGTACTACATTAGTCAGCTGATTAGTGTGGATCCTGAAGTGTATTATTTGCATTTTAGATTTTTCCTCCCCATTCTTTGGGCATGGTTTATTTCTCCTACCTCAGCAGGCTTATCTTTCACTCCTGGTTGCCCCTGACTGTGTTTTCATATGAGGGGGCGTAAGTCCTGCATTCACATGCTCTCAGCAGTCTCTCCTGTATCCTCATTGCCATTAAATGTCTTTACCTGCACTTCAACTTGACTTTTATTCTCCCAAGAATGTTTACATTGCAGAAGCCTTTTGAGCTGATAGTTTCTGATCAGCAGAGAACTGCTTCCTGAGTCACTTTGTTGGCTTTACATTCCCAGATGCCAGAGAAAATAGACATTGGCTGGAATAAAAAGATGCTGAGAACCGCTGGCTTGTGCACCACTGGTGAGACACGTCACCCAAAGAGGGAGCGCTATGCCAAGATTGAGATCTCTCTGAAAGTCTGCGACTCTGCAGGTGACAGGCAGGAGCTCAGCAGCCTCTCTGCCGCATGCTTTCCTTTAAGTACCTATTAAGATTCTCTCAGGTGTTGGTATACTCCGATAGCCTGTGTCACAGCTATACCCCCACCCCCTTCATGAGTGAACAGGCCTACTGTGTGCTGCTTAGAAGACATTATTATCGGAGGTATCACCATCCCTGAGAATATAGCTGGTCCATCTCTCTGCTAGGTCTTACTTTCTCTTTCAGCAGCTCCCTGTCGCCCTCAGTCAGTATCTCTGTTTTCTCACGGGCTGAACTTCAAGTCCATGTAGCAATCATCAGATCTTCACACTGTCTCTTGTGTCATCATTACTTCTCCACATTGCCTCTGCCCAGGTCTGGACCTTTGTCATCTCACCCTTCTGCTCCATTCAGTCTCCTCAATGCCACTGCATTGCTTTCCTAGACCTGGCTGACACCTGAAGCCTGCCTTTCAAGGCTGTCATAGTTCTCCGTCACTCTGCTTGGCCAGTCTTGGCTCTCGCTGCTCTGCTACTACCCTGTGCTTCGGCCAGGCTTTCTTCACACTGACCTTCCAAACATACTACATGTCTTCCTGGCGCCAGCCTTTGCTCACATTTTGTGCCACACTTAGAATGGCCTAGCTAGGTTTGCCAACTTCGGGGCCCAAGTCAGACCTCAATTTGTGCAGCTGCTCCTGGCCAAATCCCTTGGCCAACGATGCTCCCACCCTCTCCACTTATGTTCCTGAAGGGCAGAAGCCAGGTTTTCTCAGCGTCCCACAAAAAAGGGGTCTGTCGGAGCTCCTCCAAAAAGACTTGCCCGCCAAAGGCTCTCTGCCGTTAACAAAATTGGGTTGCAGTTGGGAGAAATTTCCCTTCCAGAATGCTAGCAAGAGGATACTCATGCCTACTTGCATATGCTGTTCTAGAAGAGGACTTTGCGTGTGGTGGGGTTGAGAGGCTAGGGGTTGTTGGGTAGCAGAACAGAGGGAATCAATTTGAAATGCTCATGATTTCTTTTCATTCCTCTTTGAAGACCGACTCCGGGATACTTTGATCCATGAAATATGCCACGCAGCTTCCTGGCTGCTCGATGGTGTCCGTGATTCTCATGGCGACACATGGAAGTATTATGCCCAAAAATCTAACCTGGTGCACCCAGAGCTGCCAAGGGTCACCCGTTGCCATAACTACAAGATTAACTACAGGATTCATTACGAATGCACTCAGTGCAAGGCCAGGTAAGACCCTGCTCCTTGGACTTTTACCATTTATGTTTTTACTGTGACTTCCCAAGTGGCTCTTCAGTGATTTTAGTAAGTACACAACTCTCTGGTGTCAGCAGTACCACCTCTGTGCTGCTTTTTGTGCTCTTTTTCATTTCTTTCCTACTTTGAGTTGCCCTGACCACTGCTACTGTTTGATGCCGCGCTCTCTGAGAATCTACAAAAAGTCTTGCCTTGGGCTTAAGGCCACCAGCTCAGAGAAGAGATGGAGGTACACTGATGATTGCTTTGCTATGTCGTGTCTCTTCTCTTGATAGGGTTGGCCGCTACACCAGATCGTTGAACACCGATCGCTTTATCTGTGCCAAATGCAAGGGACCGCTGGTTGTGCTGCCGTTAACTCGGAAAGATGGGACTCCCATTGAGCCCCATGTGAGACCCTTTGCTAAGTATGTGAAGGAGTATTACAGAATAGTTAAGCAGGGGACCGAAGGGATTAGCCATGGGGATGTGATGAGAAAGCTTAGCAAGGATTTTGTTGCCAATAAACAAAAACAAGGTCATTAAAAGTTATCTGAGTGTGTGTCATTTTAGAAAAGTAAGAAGTTTTGGAAAAATCTTTGTTTCTGTAAACTTACGGGTATTAGAATTTAAATACTGTTTTAAGCTGTGTGTTGTTAATGATGATTGTTCTTAAGCAGGGCCTCAGTTGCTAACTACTTTATGTCCTTGACGATACTCAAATGCCTTTTGCATCCACTTAGGTCTTAATTAGACCCCATAGTTTTGACATGTTTAACAAAATGCAAAAGAAAGATACTTTTCAGAGTGGCAGATTGAATGAACGAGAATGTGTTGGAAAGAGATGTTTTAAAGGCAGCATTTCAAAACCAGGGCTGCTGGCAGATATAACCTGTTACACCTACCTAGAGATAAAAGAAACATTCATGAATTTAGCTGCTCTTGATATTGAACAAAGCCATCTGAGCCAGTGTATTTGTTTATTAAATAAATCAATAAAATGTTTTCTGCAGTTCACATGTTAGCCAAGTCTGTTCATTGACAACCTGCACCGAGAACAGAACAAACCCTTTATCTTTTGTCCAAATCCCTGGACACCTGAGGCTCTGTGGGATGTGTCTAGACACAGACATGCTCCATCAAAGAGCATGCTCCATCTGGATTTCTCTCTGCTCTGTGACAATCCCTCAAGCACTTCAGTGACCTGCCTGTTTATAGGAGGTAATCTGGGATATAGTCTGGAATCAGCATTGTATTTGTTTCTTATTGCTGCCGTGACAAATAACCACAAGTTTAGTGGCTTAAGACACAGATGTAATACTTTTTTTTGATGATGTGTTATTTTTTAATAAGGAGACCACATCAGTTCATTTGTTACAGTGAGGTAATAATTCAGAGGGCCCCAGAAAGCTAGTTCATCCACAAAATAACAAAAGGATAAGCACCTTCACTACCCAAATCTTCAGTTAACTTTCTTTGGATCTCTGTTCTCCTGCCCACATCAGCTCATCGCTTCCAGGGTGGAAGTCTGCTTTCAAATCTTATACTATTCAGGTTAGTTTATCCACTTGTTTCACTACCAAAATGGGGTCTCCCTGATGGTGCAAGGGGTTAAGTCACAGCACTATGAGGCATCTGCAGCCACTGCGGCATGACTTTGATCCCCAGCTGGGGAGATGACCCACAAGGCACAGCAACCTTTCCTGCCTCACCCGCTGCTCCCCTCAGCAGTGGATTTCAGTCAGTTTGCTTGTTCTGCTCCACATACTGTCTAGTGAATCTTCTTGTCTCCTCCCCTCATCTCTGGCCTGTGCTCCAGTTCTTGTATGCATAAATAAATCTTTAAAAAAAAAAACAAGATGGAGGTTCCTAACTTAGCCACGGAACCTGACAAGTGTTCTTCCATTTTAGCCTCATTCCAAGGCCCATGAACATTTTCTTTAAAAAGCTGTAGGCGAATGATGTAGAAAGGGGCAGAGATATGAGATGGAAACCAGTGGAAGGGCAAAGAGGATGGCACTAATGGATAGTAGGCCTCCCAAGGCTGAGAATGCAAAAGCAGTGTGGCTCCCACATAGCTATGGGGAGTCCATGCCTACAGTTTCCTCTGTAACATGGGCCACAGGACAAAAATCTGAATGGCACCGCCACCAAGATGAAGGCATGCTGGGAGTGGGGTAGGTGTTTGAGTGTAGCGGCAGGAAATGAGGCGCAAGACAAGTTTGGGATGGTTCTGGGCAGACGAGTCAAGGAAAGGGAGTTTTGGAGCCCTCTGGCTTTTACACTCTTTATTGTAGAGGTGGCCAGGTACATGGCAGGCATGGGAGCCCCCGGCGCATCTCACCCTCTTGGCTGCCTTGCTGCTGCTCGTTAGTACTGCTGGTCAGTCCTGTCGGTCCTGGCATCCTCATGATGCTGCCCATTTATGCCCGTGCCAAACTCAGGTGCGCCCACTTGCGCATGCCCACCCTGGAATGCTCGCAGCACCGCAGGTGTCCATCATCAGTGGTGGGAGGGTGGAAAGCCCTGATTGTTCTCTGACCCTACAGTCCACCCCCTCAGGTTTTTCCACCATACAAATTATACATAAAGCAATGCAGCAAAATACAACATAATACAAATGAACACAAATACACCTAGGCAGGGCACCAACCTAGGGGCAAAAGACAAGATTTTTGGCACCAGCAGATGATCCACCACATCTGCTGCCAAAGGCACCAATCATATGAGGCGGGACCCACTCACGGCATCTGCCGTCTCACACCAGGAGCCATCAGGCTTCCTGGCCTTCTCTGGCTATGGTCTCAGCCACAAGCCACACACCGCACCCACTCCCAGGATACTCTCACTTTCTCTCGGGATTGGCGATTCTATACTCTTTGGGGGTAATCACCCAATCCCCAGGGTACTCTCTGCTGTCACTCCAACACTCGGCTTTCATAGCCACATGTGACATGCAGCCCCTGCACTCAGGCCAACCCTGTGCACACGCACACGGGTCGGGAATCCGTGGATACAAGCTCCACACGCGGCCTCTCTTGGGTTCCCTTCTTCGGCTGTGGGCACCACCACAAGCCACGTTCCCTTCCTGTCCCCCAAAGATGATTCCTCAGCTCCTCACCCTCATTCTGCACCAAAGAGGGCATCACCAAAGGTGATTTTAAGAAACTCACCGGCATTCTTTAACAAACAGGCTGCTTACCAGCCACTCTGGGTTTCCCCAACTTAATGCCAGCTTTTGCCTTCTCTAGGCTTTTTCAAGCTGCTTTCGGCCATTAAGGCCCACTGGCCATGCCTCTATTTCATCTCCTGGGGTGTACAAACAATCATCCACCCCCAGGGTCCCATAAACATAACCTACCAAATTTTCCCAGCCTTCTTGCGGGATTGTCAGTATAAGTTCGTTAGTCTTCTCCTTGCGTCAGCAGTGGGCGAGCTCTGAATCGTGGTCCTCTTTCGGTCTGCTGCCTCAGGGGTCGTGGGCTGGTCCTCGCGGGCGTCTCCTCCTCCACTTGAGGTCTTGTCCCGCAGCTCCCGGACCTTGTCCACCTCCTGCGCTCCTGCAGCATCTTTGGCTCTTCCCGCAGCATCCTGGTCTTCACCCACCTCCGGTGCTGCCATTTCTCAGTCAATGTTATATGTTCGTGGCCTGCCACCTCTCAGTCCCTCCTGCAGTCTTCAGAGGGCTCCACACCCATCTGCATCAAACCATCCTGACGACTAACGCCAATTGTAGCGGCAGGAATGGAGGCACAGGACAAGTTCGGGGTGGTTCTTGGCAGATGGGTCAAGGAAAGGGAGTCTTGGAGCCCTCGGTGGCTTTTCATGCTTTATTTAGTAGAGGTGACCAGGTACATGGCAGGCAGGGGTGCCGGGGTGCTGGGGGGCTGGTAGGCCTCTCAGCCCCCAGCACATCTCACCCTCTCGGCTGCTTTGCTGCTGCTCATTAGTACTGTTGATTGGTCCTGCTGGTCTTGGAATCTTCATGACGCCGCCCATTTATGCCCGTGTCCAACACAGGTGCGCCCACTTGCGCATGCCCACCCTGGAATGCTCGCAGCACCACAGGTGTCCATCATCACAGTGGTGGGAGGGTGGAAATACCTGATTTCTCTTACCCTATAGTGAGGCAAGGTAGGTGGAAGCAAAGATGGCCATGCTCAAGGATAGTGTGCTGGACACAATGATAGCATTAGCACTGTAATCGAAGAAGGTGAAGTGACCTAGCAGCATGAAGATGACACGGCACAGGTGGTGTTGGTGCTAATGGACTCTGTCAGGGTGTTCTGCGCTGCCAGTGAGATCCCAGGGATGCGTGACCAGAACAAACATACTCTCTTACAGCTCTGGAGTCAGAAGTCTGGCATGAACCTCATGGGGCTAAGATCAAGTGGTTGGCAGGGAGGGTTATACTCCTTTGTGGGGAAACCAGGGTTGGGGTGGGAGATTATATTTCCCGGTCTGTTCTGGCTTTTTAGAGTGTGCCTGCATTCTCTGGTGTAGTGTGTGAGCTCCTTCCTCCAACCTCAAAGGCAGCAACATCAGTTTCTCTGACTCTCTTGCCTTCCTTTTGTTCTAATATTTTATTTTATTTTATTTTTTATTAAAGTTCTCTATGTTCTTCCACTATTGTTTGTTTTTGTACAATATTTGATTGCTCCTTTGTAGTCCCCATAAGTCTCCTATCACCACGGCACTCGTGAATCGTCATCACAGTCCCTTGTGCTCTTCCCTCCCCTGTTTCTTCCTTTCACTTTTAAGGAGTCTAGTGATGACCCTGTACCTGCCTCGATAATCCAAGAGCATCTTGGGTTTTTTGTTTTTAAATTTATTTATTTATGCATATAAGAACTGGGGCACAGGGCAGAGGTGTGGTGGATAAGAGAAATCACCAGAGACAGAGTGGGGAGCAGAGCAGGTGGATCTACCGAAACACACTGCTGAGGGGAGCAGCGGGCGAGCCAGGAGAGGTCTGCTGTGCCATGTGGGTCCCCTCCCTGGCGGGGATAGAACTCGTGCTGCAGTGGCTGCGGACAGCTTCATAGTGTTCTGTCTCAACCTCTGTGCCACCAGGTCAGCCAAATGGCAACCTCAATTTCCTCTTGCTACCCAAGAGAACATAATTCAGAATTTCTGCAGATTAGGGCTTCCCTGGTGGCACAGTGGGCTAAACAATGCACTATGAAGCAAACCGCAGCCACTGTAGCACGAGTTCGATCCCTGCTGCCGGCCAGGGAGGGGACCCACATGGCGTAGCAGACCTCTCCTGCCGGGCCCACTGCTGCCCTCAGCAGTGTGTTTCAGTCCATCTGCCTGTTCTGTTCCCGGCTCTGTCTCTGGTGAATCCTCTTACCTCCCACGACTCGCCTGTACCCCAGCTCTTGTGTGCATAAATAAATAAATCTTTTTTAAAAACCCAACAATTTCTGCAGGTTAGAATATGGCCATCTCTGGGGACCTATTATTCAGCCTGCCACCAATATCTTTACTAGTCTCGCATCACTGATACTGTTAGTAGGCACTTCATAGTCTTAAGAGTAGTATTTCAGTAGCCACAAACCAAAGCCTTTGAAATCTGAATGGAATTAAGTATGCGCTCAGGGCGGTATGAGCTTCCCCAGCCAAATCCTTAGGTCCCTCCTCCCCAGTCCCATCTCCAGCCAACCAGATGGTGGCACATTCACTTTATTAGGGGTGTCTGAGTGCAGTGGCTCCATCCCTGAAAACGGAGAGTCTGCCTTAACTCAGCACTGTCTCTGGCTATTCTGGTAAGCCCTCATCATTTTCTCACCTGACTGACCCCAGCTACTACCATGGAAAAATACCCCCTGTGTGCTAGTGAGCGCTGGCAAGTTCTCTGATCTTGTTTTACCTCAATTCCACTGCCATTTCCCCAGTGAAACTCTGCACGGCTCTCTGTCGAGTTGTCACTGCTGCCTAATAACTGGTCTCTGTGACACCATCGCCAGATCCCAAAGTGACTTTTAGTCTTGTGTTCAACCCTTCCCTTTACCTGAACCCAGTTGGGACCACTTCGCATTCCTCTGACAAGCGTTGCTGTTTTCAGCCTTCCCATTCTTGTTATCCCCTAGAAATACTGCCTTTCCTAGTCTTTGCCTTTGCAAGTACTACTTGCCTTTCAAGGTGTGCTCAGTTCTCTCTTCAGGAGGCCTCCCCACATGGCTCCAGCGGCAGTGCGTGGAGCCCCTGATATACTCTGTGCCTTGTGGCATGGATTGTCCTTTTTGGTTACTTCATACCACACCTCCCCTGCTGGCCTAAACTTCGGGTGTATGGAGACAATGTCTTATTCATGTTTAAAGACCCTTTCCCCAAATTATGCCCACAGAGTGCTCAGCCAGTTAGTTGACTAGCTGCTTACCCTGCACCCATGTACCTGGGTGCCTGAATGACCCAGGAGGCAAGAGAGAAGAAGTTAGAGGTGGACATGAATACAGGCAATGTTGGAGGGCACAGACCCAGGGCCGGGCACAGAGTAGCAGGAAGTGCATTGCAGGAGCTGGGCAGGGCTGGCTGTCAATGTACTGCGAACATCTGGTCCTGATTACCTTATGTTTTTAATCTTTTAATTGAGGTGATCTTGGTTTACAACACTGTATGTATTTTGGGGATAAGGTTCACACCTTTTCAAGTGTATGTTACCATACCAGGCCCACCACCAAAACCCCAATAATCCCCTACCACAGTGCACCGGGTGATTATCTTGTTTATTAAAATATTTTAAGCAGAGTCGTAGACACCAGAATAAAAGAGAGCAAGTACAGAGGTCTTTGAAAGTGCCATAGCCACAGTCACTGCAGAGCTGGAGGCCTAAGCTGAGGCTCCATAGGGGCAGCTTCCACTGGGCTGCTTGCCTCATGCTCCCTGCACTCGGGAAGCCAAGGTCTAGCTTCTGAATCAGAAGGGTGGTGGGACTCCAGGCAGTCAGCGCAAGGGGGCCTGAAGGCACCCGTCTGGAGCAGCAGGAGGGGGCCTGGCGGCACAGGAGCAGCCCCAGAGGCAGGAGGGCGACTCCCTGAGAAACCTGGTGGTGCTGGGCTGCTGAGGAATCCCAGGAGTGTGCCTGGGAGCTAGGCTTACTGGCAAGAGCAGGGAGGAGACTGGCATGTGGGGGAAGTCAGGTGGCAAGAGGGGAGCCACCAAGCCAGCCTCACAAACCCGAGTAGGAGGCCTCTGTGGTCTCAGACCAGGATGAATCCCGGCGGGAAGACGATGGCTGCCTTCTCTGCACTGGGCACCCCAGGCGCATAAACAGCATCCACATGTGCTCTCGGAACTTGACACCCACAAAGGCATAGAGCAAGGGGTTCAGGCAGCAGTGCAGGTAGCCCAGACCTGAGGTGACTGACTTGGCCACGTCTACCTGGCTTTCTCGGCCGCAGTTGCGGGCCAAGGCCCCCAGGTCCATGAGGGTGTCCACTAGCACAGCCAGGTGGTAGGGGCTCCAACAGAGGGTGAAGGCCACCACCACCGCCACCACTAGCCGCATGGCTCGCAGCCGCCGCCGGCCTCTGGAGAGCAGCAGCACCATCAGGATGCGGGTGTAGCAGTAGGCCATGACCAGCAAGGGCAGCAGGAAGCCAGCCACCAGCTGCAGCACTTGCAGAGCCTTGTGGCCCACCTTCGGGAAGTTGTACTGGCAGTGGGTGGCATTGAGGCGCATATCGTGGCGGGCTGACAGGAAGATGAAGTCAGGGAGGGCAAAGAGCAGACAGAACCCCCAGACAACTACACAGGTGAGGGGCATGCGGTTCTGGGGCACCCGGCGGTAGAGTTGGGTGGCATGCACGATGCTCAGGTACCTGTCAAAGCTGATGCAGGCCAGCAGGAGGGCTCCCGCGTAGAAGTTGATGTGGAACAGGGCGCCAGCCACTTTGCAGAGGCCCGAGCCAAAGACCCACTGGACAGCAGCGTCCACTGCCCAGAGCGGGAGGGTCAGCACTAGCAGCACATCAGCCACTGCCAGGTGGAGCAGGAAGGTGTCAGTGCTGCTCAGGGCCGCCCGCTGGCTCAGCAGCACAGTCGCCACGGCGCCATTGCCCAGCAGCCCCAGCACAAAGAGGAGGCTGTAGAGCACTGGCAGGAAGGTCCGGTCAAAGTTGAGGCTGTATTCCTGCAGACACGGCGGGGAGGCGCAGCAAGTGTCACTGTCGTTGTCTCCTCTGTAGTCATAGGGAGAGCTACTGTTTTCGAGGAGGAAGTCAAAATCAGAGACGAGGAGCACCTGATGTTCGCTCATCTAAGGGGGAGAAGGGGGAAGAGTGTAAAGCCCTTAGCCCGAGGAGCCTTTCTTTGAGCAGCCCCTCTGAGGCCAGCCCCAGGCCCTGATGTGCCCTGTAACTGTTCTCGTCCCTTTCTTCCAGGGCCACACCTTCCGGAGGCCACCTGCCCAGCCCTGAGCACTGGGATGCTGACTTCCCTTCTCCAAGACTGCTTCTCGCTTACCTTCAGGGTCATCTCGTCAACCTAGGGCTTGTAGGCAAGAGGAGGAGGAGCCTCCCTTCTGTGCAGGGCCCTCCTTGCCCTCTCATCTCGTTTGTCCGCTTTCAAGTCTTGACCGCCTCGGGATCCCAGCTGTGCCTAGTTCCATGACCGTCCTTCCTAGGTGCTTCCCTACATTCCCCTCCTCCAGTCTCTGGCTCTTCTTCCCCCTCCCTCACTCCTTGTCTGGGGACCCCACCTTCTGTCGTCCCCCGCAAGGCCCCTCTCTGAATCGCTGCTTTTCCCCCATGCCTAAATTACTCCAGAGTTGCGGCCCTCCCCACTGCCAACTCAGCACAGAACAACTCAAGTTGCGAGCCAGCTGAAAGGAAACCCTGAGCCCACCTCGGGGAGGCTCTAGTGCCTGCACTTTGCAGATGAGGCACCAAAGCCAGTGAGGGTGGGGAATCGCGCACAGTGACATGAAAGTCGGTGGCTAAGGTGGGCTCCCAGTTCCCTATCCAGGTCTCCTACCACAAACCCCAGCAGCCTCTACTTACTCATCCAACCCTCTGGTGGCCCTGAGTTGTGGGCCAGCCCTGATGTTCCCCTCATGTCCAGGACTCTCCACTCCCCGCTGTGGTCAGTCCTGGTCAGGCAGCAGCACTTACCCCAGGGAACATGGCTGGGCTGGTGCTCTGTCTACTGGGGTGCGTACTGCCTGCCTCTCTGCTTTGGTGCTTGTGGTTGGGAACCTGTACTACAGAGGAAATGAGCTTTTTCGCAGCCGCCGCCTTAGAGGTGAAGCCTGTTTCTGTCCCAGCCATGCCTCTGATTGGAGGAACTTGGAGTTCTGGAGAAGGTGGCCACAGATGTGGGACCACAAAGGTTGGGCTCCAAGAAGGGCGGGTGGGTGGGCGGGGCTCTCCTCCTTTGGGAGTGGGGTCTGAAGGAGAAGCATCTCAGCTGGGAGGCACCTGCTTCTGTGCTATTTATAGTCATGGCGCAAACCAGTGAAATTGCGCTCCTCTGGCCCTGCTAGAGCTTACCTGGGTGCGATGGCAGACTGTAAGGCTAAGCATGTTGAAGCTGTAAAGGGCATGAACTGTTTTTTTTTTTTTCTTGATCCAATTTTTTTTCTTTTATTAAAATATTTTAAAATTTACATATACTTGCCATCAATTGTAATCCCCATGTATTCCCCATCACCATCTCACCAGTGCACCATC
>JAGFMF010012056.1:296738-309488 GCA_019455555.1 Galemys pyrenaicus
CTGAGGGGAGCAGCGGGCACAGCAGGAGAGGTCTGCCACGCCATGTGGGTCCCCTCCCTGGCCAGCAGCAGGGATCGAACTCGTGCTGCAGTGACTGTGATTTGCTTCGTAGTGCGTTGCCTAACCCACTGCGCCACCAGGGAGGTCCCCCTGGTTTTATTTCTAATGGAAAAACTATTACATATTTCATGCTCTTAAATACAAATGAATTCAACTATATAGTTTAACCTGGAGGCATCTAAAAAGGCAACGGCAACATGGTAGAGGAGGCAAGTTGCAGAACATCACGTCTAGTTTGGCATCACTAAAGTTAATTTGAAAAGCTATGCACAAAAACCAACACTGGATTGTTTTGGATATAGCCATTTGTTCTAGAAGTTTAAAACATTAGAGCAGGTGCTTCTGGGGTGAGAAAAAGGAAGCTGGGTTAGGGATGAGTACATGTGGCATCCTGATTTTAAGGAAAAGCTGTAAAAAGTGTTCGTAGAGCAAATCCTGTGTGGCTATTGGAACCTTCCCTCCCCATCCCCAACCTGGCCTTCAGCTCTTCACTCTACACTTTTAAAGACCCCTGTGATGACGTTGGGGGTTCACCCAGATAATACAGGAGAATCTTACTTTAAGGTCAGCTATTCAGCAAGCTCAGTTCCCTCAGACCTTGTTCTTATTACCAGGGAGTGGGTGGGTGGTAGGGGAAGCTTTCCTTAACTAGTACCTCCCCCAAACAGTTTTCTCTCTCTCCTCTATAAGAAAAGAAGAGGGGGGAGGTATGGGGCTGGGGAGACGGTTGAGGGAGTTCGGGCAGTGAGACACACGCTTGGGACAGTGAGCCCCTGCCCTTCCTTCTATGGGAAGAAGATGTCACTATCCTTGCTCAGAAACTGTGTTACCTGCAGGGGCCAGGTAGGGACAACTGAGGTCCTGGATGAGGCCAGGAGTAGTACCTGTGGGGGACTGGGAGGATTCCGGAAGCCACAGCAGTGGGCATGGTGGGACATGGCAAAGACTGGCTGAGGCCGTGGAATGGGACTTGAGGCCAAGGGTTCTGTGATCTGTGAAGAGTTTCCGTTCACCAGGACTCCATACCTGGAAGGAAGGGGGACAACCCATAGCTGTATTTGTTCAATTTAAAGAAGGGTATCGTGTCTGGCAGTTATGTCACACAACTAGGTTTTTGTGGGTTTTTTTTGTATTAAAAGGACCTTTTCTTTATGAGATGATGGTAAAAGTAGATAGTTTCCTTCCTGGATTCCAGTCTCACTGGTCACCTAGAAATAGCGATGGCCACTTTCCTAGGTCAATGAGAAGGAGAAATGAGAGAATGTTAGGCAAGAAGAGCTCTAGAAAGGCTCAGGGAACTTTTTAAAAAAAGATTTATTTATTTATGCATACAAGAATTGAGGTATAGGCCAGAGGTGCGAAAGGTCTCTCTCACTAGAGACAGAGGGGGGAGCAGAACAGGCAAATCAACTGAAACACACTGCTGTGGGGAGCAGCGGGCAAGGCAGGAGAGGTCTGCTGCGCCATGTGGGTCCCCTCCCTGGCCGGTGGCAGGGATCGAACTTGTGCTGCTGTGGCTGTGTTTTGCCTGATAGTGTGTTGCTTAACCCTTTGTGCCAGCAGGGAAGCCCAAGGCACAGGGAACTTTCTGAGTTAGCTTGTGTCCTGATACCTGATAGGCCAGCCTGGGCTGTGGGGATAACTGCTCCAGGGGAAGAATACTGAGCTCTTCCTGACTCACTGGCTCTACCCTGCTCCAGCTGTGTCCTGGAGATAAATGACATAACTGTTTTGAGCTGGTCTCCTCAGCGGGGTGTAATAAGATCAATTAAAGTAACCAAAGCCATGAGGCCTCTGGCCCAGGGCCCAGAGTGCCAGAATCTGTTCCTGCCGGTCACCTTAGCTGGGAGGGTCTAATTCTCTGCTTGCCCCAACTGTGTAATTTCAGACAAATCATTTCACGTCTCTGCCTTGGGATAGAGATAGCACACATGGGGTAGGGTGGCTCTGTGGACAGCAAGTGACATGGTAGAAAGTGTCTGGTATGAGGTAGGTGTTTGGTGAATGCTTTTTCCCCCCTTTTGTGATTTTCCAAACCAACCCCTCCTAGGCTTCAGAATAGCAGGTTGGCTATGGGCTTCTGCTGCCTTTTAAGGCTCAGATGACTTGGGAGGCCCTCATTTGGCCCTTTAATTTGGTCTTCTCCTGGTCCAAGCAGGGCCAGGTCAGGCGAGAGGCAGGGCCTGCCCTTGGGGGATCCACCTAGCTAGGGCCCCAGTATGAGTTCTGCTATATACCCTCTACTTCTGCCTTCCTGAGCAGCCAGTGGGGAAGCTGGAGGAGGAAGTTAGTCAGAGTGAAGCTGCTCTGGGCCCCACCTGTGGTCAAGGTGTGAAATGTGCACCTGTCTCTACTCTGGCACCCCTCCCCCTGTTTTTTTTTATTTTCTTTCACACCTCTGGGCTGTGGTTTGGGGAGCTGGGAGGCTTGAGGGCTGAGCCCTGGGTCTAGTCCCTCACAGGAAGGAGGGCCTCCACCAGCCAGGGAAGGGGGGCATTTCCTTCTCCCTGTCATTGTCTGCTGCCTCATAGCCTTTCTGGTTGCTCCTCCTAATGCCCCTTGGAGGTCTGCTCCAAAACCCCTGGATTCGTTCACCAGTCCCAGGCTATAAGGGATGCAGGTCCAGCGAGGCCCAAGCTTCCTGTGGGGCTCAGGCAGTAGCCTCAGCTGAGGCCAAATCTTTCTTGCATGACAATCAGAAGAGTCCAGCCCCAGGATGGAGTGTGGGTGTACTCGAGATATGCCAGGACTCTGGGCTGCCTGCTAACAGTTCTGAATTTCTCCGAGGGGAGCTTAGGTCGCAGAGAGCCCCAGTTGGGAACCACCCTCTCCTCTGCCCCTTTTCCTGCAGCTCTGAACCCTACTGGGAAGCAGTTCTAAGCACTGGGGCTGGCCGGGGCCCAGGCAGTGCCAGAAGTGGGCTAGTCAGTCCTGGCCCAAAAGGGTGAGTTCCCAGCTGTGGGGCTGCTCATTCTTTCTGGGCCAGGGAAGGACATTGCTACCATTGTTAGGTGACCAAGGGTAACACGCTGTGGGAATAGGTGCCAAGGCCAGGAGCTAAGGAAGAGCTTCTTACTCCAGAGGCAGTCAGTCTGGTTGGCACAGAAGTTGTATGTGAAATGGAGGGTAGAGGGGTAGACTCGTTCAGGACCCAAGCCCCACCGCCAAACACAATGGCCTGTGACATCCTGTCCGTGAGGTATTTAGGGGGGTAAAAGTCCATCAGATCTGCAACTTTCACCTGGCATGGAAAACAAGCACACAGAGCAGAGCGGACACACAAAGGATAAGCAAGTACTACTGGCTGGTGACAGGAGGAAAGGAGTTATCAGAGTCCTTTACGCTGTCCTTACAACTTTTCTATACGTTCAAAATTATATAAAAGTAAAAGTTACTGGAAGTCTGTCATGCAGGATAGGTTTGCTGTTAGAATCTCTTCTCAGGACCAGGAAGAGGCCTTGGGAGAAGGAAGCAGGAAATTGGGGGGCGCTGAAAGAGGGGTGGGAGGAAGCCCGTCTAGAACAAATTCTCCCTGACTGTGGCCTTGGTTTCATCTGCTCGCACAGTTCAGTCCTCACTCCTCCCCGCAGCTTCACGCTTCTTCTAGACTCCTGCTAGTTTCTTTTAAACTCCTTCACGTTTCTTCTAGACTCGTGCTTCTTCTTTCTTCTCACTGTTTGGCTACTTCCAACCTCTCAGCCCCAACTTCTTCCTCCCTACTTGCCCCATCCTCTGAACCAGGACAGGAAGACCCACCAGGTCGAGAGCTCCTTTTCCAAACCACCCAGGGCTGCTCAAAGAACACAGGCTGTGCCCGAGGCTCTCCGGGGACTCAGTTCTTGGCTAGGCTGGCTGGGGAAAGGAATGACCACTAGTGTCTTTCAGAGGGTGTCATCAGCTGATAGCCTGGAGCTCTCCCCTGTCCCCACCCCTCCGAAGGAAAGTGGGTCCACAAAGCTGGGTGAGGCCTATGCCAGGAAGCCTGCTTTCTCTGAGAGTAGCCAGTCTGGGCTGGGGATCCTGGCTGCTGCAGGGTTCCCTGGAGACAAGTGTCCACCCCCAAACTGCTCCTTTGAGCCAAAGCTCCCTGGGTCCTTGTAAGACTCCCCATTGTGACTCTCCCTGGAACCCCCACATCGTGCTTTAAGCTGCTCTCCTGGAACCCTGCACAAGGCCCACTGATGATGGACTTGACTCCAGTCTGGACTTTGTATGTCCTCTCTGATTGTCTGGAAAATTCCTCAAGTAGCCAAGTAAGTTTCCTAAATTCCCAACAGGGTGTGGCATTGGTCTTGGGGGTTTGTGTGCACGCCCTCAGTGGGGCTGTCAAGGACCAAGCCCCCTGTTAGTATTGAGCCTGTGTTCCTCTCATAGACAGCGAGCCATCTGTACAGGCACAGCTTCAGTGCTCCTCCTGCCAGAGCCGAACTGGCCCCCTGAGAAGCATGGTGGGGGTGGGGAGTACATAGACTCAGGGCTGTGTGGGTGAGATTCTTGGCTCTGCCATTCCTGGCTTGTGAACTTGCACCAGTTATTCCACCTCTCTGTGCTTTAGTTTCCCTTCCAATATGAAAAAGAGTTCAGGGGCCTCCATGGTGGCGCAGTGGGTTAAGCAACGCACTATGAAGCAAACCGCAGCCACTGCAGCATGAGTTCGATCCTTGCTGCCGGCCAGGGAGGGGACCCACATGGCGCAGCAGACCTCTCCTGCTGTGCCTGCTGCTCCCCTCAGCAGTGTGTTTCAGTAGATCTGCCTGCTCTGCCCTCCACTCTGTCTGGTGAATCCTCCCACCTCCCGAGCCTCTGGCCTGTACCCCAGCTCTTGTGTGCATAAATAAATAAATCTTTAAAAGAAAAAGAGTTCACATATTGTAGAGTAAAAGCTCTCCGAGCAATGCTTGGCATGTGGTCAGTGCTATATATGAACTGTTAGCTACCCACCCCCACCCCATGCTGTGGCTGCAAACAGTGGGCACACCCAAAGAGACAGCTTCATTTGCATTGATGTACTGCACACCCCAAACTGGAAAACCTAAGCCCCTGCCCTATCTGAGCTGTAGAATTGGCCAAAAGAGCTGATAATTTTGGTTGTGAGGTCTGAATGCCAATTTGAGTTCAGTGCCTGTCTTCAAGGCTAATGGGGTGGGAGGCCCTGTCCAGATGCAGTGCCCGGCTGGCTAGGCTGTCAGCTCTGAGCTGAGGGCATTAGAAGCTTAGCTTTCCTTCCAGGGGACAAGATTTATTTATTTATTTTTTTAAAGATTTATTTATTATTTATGCATACAAGCACTGGGGTACAGGCCAGAGGTGTGGGGGGGTGACAGGATTCACCACAGAGAGCGGGGAGCAGAACAGACAGATCAACAGAAGTACACTGCTGAGGGGAGCAGCGGGCACAGCAGGAGAGGTCTGCTGCGCTATGTGGGTCCCCTCCCTGGCCGGCAGCAGAGATCGAACTTGTGCAGCAGTGGCTGCGGTTTGCTTCATAGTGTGTTGCTTAACCCACTGCACCACCAGGGAGGCCCCAGGGGACAAGATTTAAAAGAACTCGAGGAGACACTAATTTGACATCACGATTTCTCTCATGATACCAGAAATTCCTCATTTATAGGAAACCAGGTTCCTGGCTGAGTCAGCCAAAATGTCTGTCGCTGACAGGACAGACAAGATGGTGGCAATAATGTTAATCAGCTCCTTCTGGTGTGCCTGTCTGAAGCAGTTTTACATATACATATCCTCAAAGTTCTTCAAGATGGGATCTTATTTTATTCCTATGGTAAAGGTGAGGAAGCAGACTCAAAGAGGTTAAGTAACTTGCCCAAGATTAAACACCTAATAAGTGATAGAACCTGATTTTCAAATCATGCAGACTGGCCTCAAAAGTCCACACTCTTAACCACATTGCTCTGCTGTCTTGGGTTTGAAAAGGTCATTATGTGAACTGAAGAGGACACAGGGGCCCAAAACTGGGCCCTGGCTGGGCCTGATGATGGGGTGGGCTGCTCCTTAAGCAAATCTCCAAGCAAGGCTCCAGAGCCATGGAGGGACCCCTTCCGGAAACAAAGGAACTCCTCCCACATTCCACAGTGGGGTGCCAGGACAGAAGATGTAGGAAAGGAGTTGGGAACTGGGGGTGGTTACCAAGGAAACAGTGTGGTAAAGCTGAAAGCCCAGCCTGTCTGGTGCTAAAAAAAAATTCAATGATATTTTAAAAAACTTGAAGTCTTTTTGGAGGATGGCTTAGGACAAACCCTCCATAAAACTCAAATGAATTTTTAGCATATTTGCTGGTGAATAGCAGTCTTTCACATAATTACCCAGAGTATTTATAAATTCCAGTAGCTTATAGTAGAGCTAGAGCAGTGCTTGCAGATGAAGCAGTGGGTGGCGGTGGGGTGGGGCTAGGGGAAGACAGCTGCAAGAGGGAGATAATTAGGGGGAAGGTAGGTGTAGGGAGGCCAGTTAGAGGGAGGGAGGGTGATAGCTGCCCTCAGAGCAGGTCTGGGAAGCCCAGCATAAAAGGGCTCTGTTTAACCTCATTGAACTCCAATTACAAGGAACCTTTACTTTCTTACATAATGCCCACTCCTGTTACTGCTATAACTGTCCCAAAGCACGATTTGTCTGCAGAACATGCTTTGGCAAACACCAGTCCAGAAAATGGGAACCATTCTCCTGGCCTATCTTCAAGGCCCTGTATGATCTGGTCCCAGCCTCCTGCCCTGCCTGATTCTCCACTCTGCTTTGCGTATTCTGTATCCTAGTCTAACTGGGTCACATGTTGTTGCAAGCATGCCCTAAGTTTCCACTGCTTGGTTGGTCTTGGCTGAGTCCTACCCCCCATCCAGGACAGAGGTGCAGTTGAGATCCATGAAGGCATAAAAAGTTCCTCTAGTTGGGCCCTATTTGTACTGCCTGAGGCCCCTAGGCGATGGAGCAGGACTGAAGGAATTGCCCAGAAAACCCAGGGGAGGAAGTGGGAAGTTTCAGTACCTTATGCCTACCTTCCAAACATAGAAATAGATTGAAGCCATTCTGCAGGGCAAGACTGACTTGAAGCATGCTTTGAGAGCTGGTCTTCTGACTCCTAGGTTCTTGCCCTCAGAACTATTGATTCTGCTGGGAATCACTGAACAAGTCTAAAGAGGCCTAGGCAGGTGCTGGAGGATGTCCGTGGGAGTCCACCAGGTACAGGAACAGTGTAGTTTGTAATAGTGGTGGGTTTGTTTGACACTCAACAGGTCTGGGTTTCAATCCCATATGGGTCACTTCAAAAGCTTATGATTTGGGTAAATTACTTCACTCCTTGGAGTCTCTTTTTGCTCATCTGCAAAGTGGAGATAATACCTATATCACATGACAAGGATGAAATGGTTGCTATGGTTACCTGGGGTTAATTTAGGTAAATTAACTGGTGAAATGCCTGGCCTTCATTGACCCATTCTGGTCACACACCCGCCTTCTCCCCCTAGCCCTCTCTATCTCTTCAGTTCATTTTCTATTCTGTCATTCCCAGCTATTTATTTGCTTATTTGTTTATTGACTGCCTACTCCGTCAGAATATACTTTTCACAAGGGATATGGTTTTGGGTTTTGTTAATCATGGCATCCTCAATGCCTTGAACATTTCCTGATGTTGAGCAGGTACTTGTATTCATTGAGTTCCTAAGTGAAGGGAGAGCAAGCTCTGAAAAGGTAGATGGGGTTATAGTCATGTATGGATAGACAAAGCTCATGGTTAAAGGTCTTGGTGACATCCGGCCTTCGATGCTCTGCATTTGGTCCTAGCTACTGGTAACATGTCACCTAGCATTTGTCTAGGACCTATGTTTGGGAAACCATGCCTATTAGGGAAGGTTTTGGGAGGTTGTGCTATAAAGACAAATGTTCCAAACTCATGTGGTCAATGTATTAGCTTAAGGCTGCTATAAGAAATCACCACAAACTGGGTGGCTTAAAACAATAGAAAGAGAGTCTGTCATAATTCTGAAGGACAGAAGTGTAAAATCAAGGTGTCGGCAGGGATACACTCCCTCCAGAGGCTCTAGGGGAGAATCATTTCTTTGATCTGGCTTCTGGCAGAATCATTTCTTTGATCTGAGAATCATTTCTTTGATCTGGCTTCTGGCTTCTGGCTGACCAGCATTCCTTGGCTTGTGACCCCATCACTCCAATATTTGCATCTATCTTCATGTGCCTCCCCTCTTCTCTTTCTCTCTCTCTCAAATTGAGGTAACATTAGTTTATAGCACTCTATAAGTTTCAGGTATACAGTTTATCACCTCAGTGACTATATATTTCATCCCACACCCACAAACAAGTGCACAATCATCATCTACCACTAAGCTATTCCTTTCCCTCTGGTGACTATCACTTTGTTGTCAGTCTAAAGGTTTGTTTTTGTGATATTTGTTTGATTGTTCATTTTTTCTTTGTAAACTCTAAGTATACTTTGTATACTCCATGAATGAGTGAAACCACACTATTCATCCTTCCCTTTTGATTCATTTCACTTAACATAATCCCTTCCCCTCAAGGTCTGTCTATGTTGTTCCAAATGGCAAGATTTCCAAATGGTAATATTTATTCATTGTAGGACATTGAGTTGTTTCCGTATCCTGGCTATTGTAAATAGTGCTGCAATGAACGTAGAGGTGCAAATATCTTTTTGAATTAGTGTTTTCATGCTCTTTGGGTAAATATCCAGAAGCGGGATCACTGGATCATATGGTGGTTTTGTTTTTAAGTTTTTGAGCAACTTCCATACTATTTTGTATAGAGCCTGAACCAATCTACATTGCCACCAACAGTATATGAGGATTCCTTTTCCTCCACATATGGGCCTACACTTATTATTTCTTGACTTTTTGATCATAACCACTCTAACCAATGTGAGGTATGTCCCTCTCTCATAAGGACACTTGTGATGACTTTTAGGGCCCACCCACCCAGATAAACCAGGATAGTTTTTTCATCTCAAGATATTTAAATTGATTACATCTATAATGATTCTTTTTCCAAATAAGATACCATTCACAGGTTCTGGGGACTGGATGTTTGGGACTGGATGTATGTTTGGGAGCAGTTATCAGAGGAGTCACTGACTCCCCTATTTTTCACAATTCCCCCACTATACTATAGAGTATATTTTGAGAAACGGTATCTTGAGAAAATGTATATTCCTTTTAGAAAGAATGGGGGCAAAGATAGAAGTAGAGTAAAAGAAGAAACAATTTCTTGAATTAAAGGGGCACAATAGTAGGGAGGCCCTCCTCAGGGTGCAGGGGACTGGGCTGGATAGTGACCCTACTCTCCAGCTGGTTCTTTTTGTGTGTCAAGGACTGAGAAGCACTATACAGAAGACGTGGAGCTGTAATTAGGGAATTGCATAATTACATCTGATGGAGAGTAGTGATTGTGCTGTGCTTCTCATTTAATTAGTTCAGGGAGGGTGTCTGGGCATGGGTGGGGTTGAAGAGCTCTTCAGGTAATTGTAATGCATGGGAATGTGAAAACCATTAGACAGCAGTGCTGAGGCCAGAAATTTCAAAATACAGCTGTTGATGAATATTATCTTCAAAAGTAGGAACAATGTTCATCATGTGACATGAATAAGGAACCCTCTTGACCTCCTTGGTGAGATAATAACACTATAGCAGTGGCTGCCTACAGGCAGTAGGATGGGGGGATGCGCAGAAGTGTGAGGATAGCCAAAGCAGAGCGCATCCCTGGAACCACCAGTGTTCAGCCGCCTCAGCTCCCAGATGGAGACTACAGAGCTGTGGGGAAAGGGGGAGCTAGCAGAGAGTTGCTGAGGGTTGCCAGGAGGAGAGAGGAGGTGTTATTCTAAACTGGGGGTGGTTGGGGAAGTTCTTGGTCTGGGCCTAGTGGCCAGTGATCTCCATTCCCTTCTGGCATAGAAATGGGGCAAATGTGCCATGGCTGGTGGGCCCAGAGTGGGTTCTGCAGGAATTCTGCCGGATCTCTGAAGGACAAGCTGGCCTTTAGGGTGGTACCTATGTTCTTCGTGCTAAAGTAGCAAATGCACATGTGAGGTTCAGGCTAACTGGTTTGAAGTCTCCCAAAGGACTGACTAACCATTTCTGAGGTTGAGGTTTCCAAAAGCGAATACTCCCACCTTTGTCTCAGGGTCTTATCCAGGATTCTTTTGTCTACTATCTTTCTAAACCTCCCAGCTCCCTGGGGAGGTGAGCTGGGCAGCCATTATTGTGATTTTCATTATTTCTTTTATTATGGCAAAGTACATAAGTACTAGCATTTTCACCATATTTTTTTCCACCGGGAATCATAGATATCTTTGTACTATAGGTGATACATTCTTCACATATAAAATATTACATTTAATATCAAAATTTTAAATCATTTCGGTATATTGGAAGGATAAAGATAGGATGATGGTTTTGAAGTGCTTTTCAGAAACTTTGGAGTTCTAGATGGTTTTGAAAATAATTATAATCTATCAAGGAGAATCCACCCTGTACTGAACTTTATGTCTGACTCCCTGACTTCTGCCCCCACAATTGTGGAGTGGAATAAGAACTGGAATCAGTGCGGAATCAAACTCTGTTTTGAGACCTTTTATTTAGACATTTATTTTAAAAATTTAAGTTCTTTTACATTGGCAGCAGGTATGCAATTAAAAAAACTGGTAAAATACACATAACTCAAAATTCTACTGTCTCAACCATTTTAAAGGTACAGTTCAGTGACATTAAGTGTACTCCCATGGTGCTGCACAACCACCAGCACCATGCATCTGCAGGACAAGCTCTTCATCTTTCTCCCTGACACTGTGCCCATTTGACATAAACACTACTGCCCTCTCCCTCCCCAGGCCCCTGAAAGCCACTTTCCTGCCTTGTCTCTATACATTTGACTACCCTACGAACCCCATATGGTATTTATCCTTTCGACACTGGTCTGTTTCATGCAGCATCATGTTTTCGTGAGATGCCTGAATTTCCTTCCTTTATAAGACTGGCTAATAGTCCTTTGTATTAAAAAAAAATATTCCTTTGTATGGGCGCACATTGTTTTACTCATTGAACATTTGGAGAGTTTCCACTTTTTGGCAAGTATGAATAATACTGCTATGAACAGGGATTATTTGCAAGAGAGGGAAGTGAGGCTCAGAAGGGATTAGAGAGCAAAGAAGTGGCAAGGCCAGGATTTAAATGTTGGCTTGACTCCAATCTTACCATTGCCTGGGCTAGGTGACCCTCAAAAGGAGCAGTTGTCCTGTTCTCCATCCCACCATCTCCAGACCTAGCTCCCATTTGAGCTGGCTATTCCCACTCCCTGGGATCTCAGAACCAGCCTGCTAAGTGAAGACTGTCATGGAGAAATCCTTCTTTTTATCCTCCACAATCCCTGGGGTTGGATAGCTGGTCTTCTCCGCTCAGGTGATGTTTATGCTGGAGGGAGAAAGAGACTGGATTTCTGGCCAGGCTTGGGCAGAGAAATTTGTTTCTTTCAAGCTCCAAGGCCTTCACTTCTTCCATCCCCCCTGCTGCTACAGATATGGAGAAAGCTAGTACTTCACTAAAGCTTTTCAAGGCACTTTTGAAAACTCCTTTGCATTTAAGGATGTAGGAAAACTCATGAAGGTAACATTAACCTTCTCTGCCTGCCTCTAAGGCATGTCGGGCCCTCCAATAAACACAAAAGTTAGGAGAATCAAAATTTTCTAAGACTGGCATTAAAGTTTCAAGTAATATTTCTGCCTTAAGTCACACTGCATTTTGTGTCTCAGCTGTGCCATAATTTCAGGTAGTCATTTCATCAGGAGCCTGGGAAATGGGGGGAAACAGCAAACCCACCCCTCAGAGTAGTAGGGGTTTGTGTGTGTGGGGGGGCTGAGGGCAGCAGGATGGCCAGTTGAGGATGTTTCTGTGGAGAAACAGGCTGAAGTCCATGCAGACAGTGGTCCTGGCAAACTCTTGATTGCCTGTACCACAGCCACGCCTTTTTTTCCACACTGAAGAGTCTCTCTCACAGTGGAGGTTAGATATGCCAGTTACTTACTTTCCCAGACTCCCTTGCAGCAGGAGTAGCCAAGCATGAAAGCTGGTCTCTGTACCATGATACCTACAGGGAAGTTGGCTGAAGGGTTTCGGGAAAAGGGGATCCCCATTTTTCTTTTTCTTTTTTTTTTAACATTTAAATTTTTTTATTAATTTTTTTAAATTTACATATATTTGAAATCAATTGTAATCCCCATGTATTCCCCATCACCATATCACCAGTGCACCATCACCTCAGTCCCCCGTGCTCCCATCTGCCCTCAACTCTCCCCTTCTTCCCTCCACACCAAGTGTCCCCAGTTTGTCCTTGTCTTTTCATTTTTGGTTTTTGTGTCTTTATTGTTGTTATTATTGTTTTTGTTATTCTTTTCCTTGATCCTTATTTGGTTCCCTTATATTCCTCCTAGGGTAGAAACTATCTGGTATTTTTCTTTTGCCTTCTGACTTATTTTGCTGAGCATAATCCCTTCCAGTTCTATCCATGTTCCTATGAATGCGTCTAGTTTTTCTTTTTTGATTGCTGAATAGTATTCCGTTGTGTATATGGACCACAGCTTCCCGATCCACTCATCTGTTTTTGGGCATGTAGGTTGTTTCCAGGTCTTCCCTATTGTAAAGAGTGCTGCTATAAACATAGGGGTGCAGG
>JAGFMF010012057.1:13656-27162 GCA_019455555.1 Galemys pyrenaicus
CAACTGTTATTTCTAAGATTTACTGAGAGATGCAACAGGTGTCACCATTGCCATGGATACATTGTAGCCTCCCAGATGAGATTGATTCTACCTTCCTTAGGCAAATCAGGTAATCCACCATCATTTTTCCGTAATGCCCAATAGCCCTGACGTTAATCAAGGTTCACAAGGTTCAACTGAAAGGTGTATGTAGCAAATTCCCACTAATTGACTAATTCACACTGTGGGTTTCAGGGAATCTCAGTTGGCACCACCTAGTGTGGGGACAGTTATCTAGATCTGCACTGTCCAATACAATCTTCTGCAGTGATAGAAATGTTCTGTGTCTTCTCTGTTCAGTGCTTGTCATTTTTGCCTTTTGAGTGCTTGAAAAATGACTAGTGTGCTGGTGGGAATGCAAATTAATTCAACCTCTATGGAAAGCTGTATGGCGGTTCCTCAGTGTGCTAAAAATGGAGCTACCATATGACCCAGCAATCCCACTCCAAGGGACTTACCCGAAGAACAGAAAAACATTAATTCAAAAGAATACATGCACCCTTGTTTATCGCAGCATTATTTATAATAGGTAAGACATGGAGTCAACCCAAATGCCCAAAAATACTCGATTGGATCCAGAAGATGTGGTATATATACACAATGGAATAATATTCAGCAGTCAAAAAAGATAAACTAGAGCCATTTGCAGAAATGTGGGTAGAGCTTGAAGGGATTATTCTCAGTGAAGTAAATCAGAAGGAAAAAGAAAAATACCAGATGGGCCCGCCCTGGTGGCGCAGTGGGTTAAGCAACCCACTATGAAGCAAACCGCAGCCACTGCAGCCCTGCAGCACCAGTTCGATCCCTGCTGCCGGCCAGGGTGGGGGGACCCACTTGGTGCGGCATACCTCTCCTGCCTCGCCCGCTGCTCCCCTCAGCAGTGTGTTTCTGTCAATCTGCCTGTTCTGCATCCTGCTCTGTCTGGTGGATTCTCTCACCACCCCCACGCCTCTGGCCTGTACCCCAGTGCTTGTATGCATAAATAAATCTTTAAAAAAAAAAGAAAAATACCAGATGGTTTCACTTATAGGAGGATTATAGGGGATCAAGGGAAAAAAATAAATAACAAAACCACAACAAAACAAAAGTAAACAGACAACTACAAATAAGAGTCATCTTCAGGGCCTCCCTGGTGGTGCAGTGGGTTAAGCAACGCACTATGGAGCGGACTGCAGTTAACTGCAGCATGAGTTCAATCCCTGCTGCCCGCCAAGGAAGTGACCCACATGGCATAGCAGACCTCTCCTGCCTCGCCCGCTGCTGCCCTCCGCAGTATATTTCTATTGATCTGCCTGTTCTGTTCCCGGCTCTGTCTCTGGTGAATCCTCTCAACACCCCCCCACACACACACACACACCTCTGGCCTGTACCCCAGTGCTTGTATGCATAAATAAATAAATCTTAAAAAAAGAGTCATCTTCAGGGAAGAGGGAGGGATTGGGATCAAGGCCTACACAGGAAGAGCACAAGGGATTGTGGTGATGGTGCACAGGTGAATTGGTGGTGGAAACTCTATGGAGACTACACCTAAAAAAGAAAGCAAACATTGTAAAATAAATAAATTTATATTTAAAAAAAGACTAGTGTGACTGAGGCACTGAATTCTAGTTCTATTTCATTTCAGTTCGTTAAATATACATGACGTGTATATGTGTGTGTGTGTGTGTGTGTGTGTGAATCAAGCAGTATCTAGAAACCTAAAGAGGAAAGTCCTCCTCTACTCATCCCTTATTCCTACTCTCCAGGGGTTACACAATTATAACCACTTTGTTGCATTTCTGTCTTCTATACACTGTCCAGGCAAGACAAAAACATTTATACATTTTTATTCATGTAGGATTACCCTAAATATACATTTTTGAGCCATGACTTTCTCACTTTAAAAAATACTTTAGTCCAAGACTCCTCTTTTGGCCACGCTTGGCAACAGATCAGCTCCATAAACTACTCTGTAGGCAGAGGAAAGGCATGGACTCAGCGTTGTGAGCTCATGTGAAGCACAGCAAAGGTGCAGTGTGTCTGAACATGTTGAACTTCAAGAAGTGGCAAAGCTACATCGAGGGCATTGTGAAAGATAACAGCCATGACTTGGTATCTTGGTACAAGCTGTTCTTTCCAGATACCTACCCATTTAAGAAACTGATGGAACTGTTCGTTGAACCTGAGGGCATCCACACTGGGTAGTTCATGTACTGGTTCACAAAGATCCAACTCAACATTGGTAATGGCTGCTAGTGGGCACCATGCTCGAGGGCAGCATTGTGTGTTGCTTGAAGAAGTCTGATGATTACATTGATAAGCCTGAGCCTTGGGAAATTAATTATGACACTGTTATCTCCCACAACCCTGAAGTCAAGAAGATCTGAGTCAGGCTGCCTCAGGCTCCAAGGTCATTTCCTCTACCAACAGAGCTATGGTCCATATGGTGGCTAGAGGTTGCTGATCAACAGCCCATCCTGAAGATTGGCTGTGCCTGCTAAGTGTAAGGCAAAAAGGAGTTGCTGGCCACAAGTGTGTGTGTGGGGGGGTTGCCATAAACGCAGCAGAGTGTGCCTTCAGAGGTGGCAGTTACCAGTACATTGGCAAACCCTCTCTCATCCACAGAGATGCCCCTGCTGACTGCAAAGTGGGTCTTACTGCTGTCTGTGGGACTAGTCATCTCCAGGGAATCAAAACTGTGCAGGAGAAAGAGAACTAAGGCTGGGGATTCAATAAAGCTTGTCATATCTATAATATGTGTGTGTATATGTATATATATACACATATAGAAGTACATGTGTATGTTATTTACATAACATTTGTAAATACAGCACTGTATATTTTAGCATTCTATGTCAGATACATTAAATAAAAATCCTTTAGCTATCTTTTTCTATAAATTCATAAGATCTATGAGGATGTTTTAATATCAGATATTTTATAGACTTCCACATGATGGTTTTTAGTATGTGTTAAGTGAAAATATATAATTACAAAAAAGCTGCTATGAATTCAATATTTTAATGAATTTATACTTTGTTAATCACAAAAACTAAAGTAGCAAATTAAAAGTTTTTGTATATTTGTGTATCTCCTCAAGGCAATCATAACATAAGCAGAAGCATATTGGAGGTAGTGGTGACTCAAAGGTGTCATGGCTTTGTTTGAGTAGATCAGAATGGCTTCACCATTCTTAATCAAGAGGATGAAGTCAGTAGGGCCTCCCTGGTGGCCTAAGGGTTAAGTCTCATGGTGGTGGCCCAAATTCAATCCCCCGCCTGGGAGCTAACCCACATATGGCGCAGCAGACCTCTCCTGTGTCACCCTCTGCTCCCCTCAGCAGTGTATTTCAGTAGATCTGCTTGTTCTGCTCCCCACTCTAACTCTGGTGAATCCTCTCAACCCCTTGCACCTCTGGCCTACACCACAGTTCTTTTATGCAAAAATAATTAAAAAAAAAAAAAGAGGATGAAGTCAGAGAGTCTAATGGACAAAGGGTGAGAGGGAGAATTACCCATGCTCTAATTTCTAGTTTCCAATGTGGTCTTTGTTCACTTTGATACTAACTGGGCTCCATCTTCTCCATCCACCCACTATCAAAGCAGTCTACATCATATGGTAGGAAAGATGGGAGGACAGAATTAGGTAATTTGTTATAGCTGAAGAGAATTGGGGAGGCTGAGTGATAGGCAGTCAGGCTTGAGAGATAGGCATAGACAAATAATTAAGGGCCTGTACCAAGCTTAGTTTATACTTTAACCTGTGGGTTATGGGGAGGAATTGAAGGGTTGTTTTTTTTTTGTTGTTGTTGTTTTGTTTTTATATTTTAAGAGGACAAGTTTATTAGGGAAAGAAGAAAAAAAGAGTCACCTTCTTAGTCACAGGTGCAAAGGGAACAGATTTGTAAAAGAAACACCTGTGTAGCCACAGGTGGGTAGGAGACCTGCCTAAGGGTTTTTAAAAATTAACTTGTGTTTTTTTTCTGACTACAAGGTAATACGTGCTTATTGAGGGAAAAATTTTAAAAATAAAGAAAAGTATTAAAATCATTATAATCCCACTATGCAAAAATAACTGTTAACATTTTGATATGTTTTCTTCCATACTGCCACAGATATATAACGTGCATGTATTCATATGTGAATGTGTGTGTATATAAACTGAGACAAAGAAAATAACATGTATGATAGGTTTGAATTTCAGAAAGATCACTGTATTAGTGTCCTAAGGCTATTATAACAAATTACCACAAATTTGGTGGCTACAACATATTTATTCTCTCAAAATTTTAGAAGCTAGAAGGCTTAAGTCAATATCACTGGGATGAAATCAAGGTATAACAGAGCTATCACTCCTATGGAAACTCTAGGGAAACTCTTTCAGCTTCTGGAGGCTGCCAGTATTCCTTGATTTGTGATTGCATCACTCGAGTCTCTGCTTCTATGATCACATGGTCTTCTCTGTGTTAAATGTCCCTCTGTCTCTTGTCATTTGAGTTAGGGCCCACTTGTATATCCACCCCATTTAAAGATCCTTAATTACATTTACAAACTCCTACTTTTATTTTATTTTTTAAAATCTATTCATCCATGTATACAAGAGCTGGGGTACAGGCCAGAGCCGTGGGAGGTGAGAGGATTCACCAAAGACCGAGCGGGGAGCAGAACAGGCAGACTGACTGAAACACACTGCTGAGGGGAGCAGCGGGCCAGGCAGGAGAGGTCTGCTACACCATGTGGGTCCCCTCCCTGGCCGGCAGCAGGGATCGAACCCGCGCTGCAGTGGCTGTGGTCCGCTCCATAGTGCGTTGCTCAACCCGCTGCACCACCAGAGAGGCCCACAAAGTCCTACTTTTAAAAAAATTTCTTTATATTTGACATCAGGAGTAGTCCCTGTGGAATTTCCACCACCAATTCACCCATGTACCATCACATCACCTTAGTCCTTTGTGCTCTTCCTGCCCTCATTTTGACCCTTCTCCCAACCCCTCCCATGTAAAATGCCTCTGATTTATAGTTGTCTGTTTATTTTTGTTTTGTTGTGGCTTTTTTATTGTTACTATTCTTTTCCCTGATTCCTTATTTTGTTCCATCATATTCCTCCTATAAATGAAACCATCCAATATATTTTTTCCTTCTGAAAGTCCTACTTTTTGGCTATATAAGGTAACGTTCACAGGCCCCAGGGATTAGGATATGGATATTTTTGGAGGGCTGGTTAACTTACCACAATCACCCTGGAAATAGTGTATAGAATAGCTTGGGGGTACACAAAAACACTGATTCAAAAGAATACCTGCACTCCTATGTTTATAGCAGCACTCTTTACAATAGGTAAGACCTAGAAACAACCTAAATGCCCAAAAACAGATGAGTGGATCGGGAAGCTGTGGTGCATATACATGATGGAATACTATTCAGCAATCAAAAATGAAAAACTAGATGCATTCATAGGAACATGGATGGAACTGGAAGGGTTGATGCTCAGCGAAGTAAGTCAGAAGGTAAAAGAAAAATACCAAATGGTTCCTCCCCCTAGGAGGAATATAAGGGAACCAAATAAGGATCAAGGAAAGGAATAAGAACAACAATAATAATAATAACAATGAGAAAGACACAAAAACCAAAAATGAAAAGACAAGGACAAACTGGGGACACTTGGTGGGGAGGGAAGAGGGGAAGGGTGGAGGACAGACGGGAGCACAGGGGACTGAGGTGATGGTGCACTGGTGTTACAGTGATGGGGAATACATGGGGATTACAATTGATGTCAAATATATGTAAATTTTAAAATTATATTAAAAATAAAAAAAGAATAGCTTTGGGGTGATAGAAAAAAAGAGACATCAGTTAGATACAATAATAATTTCAGGTGAAAAATGAGAAAGGCCTAAACTAAGGTAGTGGTTGTAGGGATAGAAGAGAAAACCAAATCCAAATATTTAAAAGGTAGGATCAAGGTGACTTAATAACCAATTAAATGTAGGGGCTAAAGAGTAGAAGACTAGAATGTGTTTTCTGGGTTTCTGGTGTGGGTATGTGGTTGGTTGTGTCACTAACCATATAGGAAATAGAAGAGGCAGAGCACATGGGGGCAGAGGGGTCAATGAGTGCACTTTTGATCAAGTTGAACTAAGGTGAAAGGAATTAAGCAAGCAATAGAGGAAACCTGTCAACACAAGGCTTTGAGAGGTCATTTTTTCCTAATTGTTATTATTATCTATCATAATATTTTTGAATGCTATGTTCATTTTTTAAAAAATTTGAATGCCTGCAAGGTACTGAACATAATTACATGGAGTTTATCAGTTCCTGGGATGATTTCTCTCCCAATAAATTACCAAGTAACTAGATAAATAGGAAACATCCATCCAGAAAAAGTGAATAGTTTGGTATATAAGACTGTCTTTTTTAAAAAATATATTTATTTATGTACACAAGAACTGGGGTGTAGACCAGAGGTACGGTGGGGTGAGAGAATTTGCCAGAGATAGAGTGGGGAGCAGAGCAGGCAGATCAACTGAAATACATTGCTGAGGGGAGACAGGAGAGGTCTGCTGCGCCATGTGGGTCAGCTCCCTGGCTGGGGATGGAACTCATGCTGTAGTGCCTGCGGATACTTCATAGCACGGTACTTGACCCCTTGTGCCACCAGGGAGGCCTCTGTAATGAACAATTTGAAAATGATATTAAGAAACAATTTCATTCACAATAATATTGAAAAGAATAAAGTGCTTAGAAATAAATTTAATGAAAGAGACATACAATTTATGCTCTGAAAATTAAAAAAAATTATTGAAAGAAATTCAAGAAGATCTAAATAAAGGGTATTTGAATTAGATAACAAGTGTTAGCAAGGATGTGGAGAAACTGGAACTCTGCTGGTGGGAATGTAAAATAGTGTAACTACTTAGGTAGACAGTTCTGCAGTTCCTCAATTAAACAAAAAGTTATTATGATCCAAAAAGTCCACTCCTAGTTACCTACCCAAGAAAACTTAAAACATGTTGTAGGGTTAGTGGAAAAGTTGTCAGGCTTTTCCACCCTCCCGCCATTGGTGTAATGATGGACACCTGTGGTGCTGCACGCCTGCCTAGGTGGGCATGCGCAAGTGGGCGCATCTGGGCTTAGACACGGGCATATAAGGGCGGCGTCAAGAGGACGCCAGCAGAACAGAGTAGCAGCAGTAGAAGGAAAGATGAGAGGCTAGAGCGCACAGAGAGTGAAGATGCGTGTAGTGGCAAGAAGGTGGCACAAGAGCAAGTTTTTGATGGTTCTAGCAGACGGGGTAAAGGAAGGAGTCTTGGAGCCCTCGGCGGCTTTTTATGCTTTTATTACAGAGGTGACATCAGGTCCATGGCAGGCAGAGGTGCCGGGGGCCAGGAGGTTAACAGGCCTCCCAGCCCCCGGCGCATCTCACCCTCTCTGCCGCTTTGCTGGTCTTCTGTTCTCCCGCTGCTCTCGCTGCTGCCCTATGTTCCGCTCTTTCTTTTTGTTCTTTCTGGTCTTTCTGCTGCTGGTTGGTACTGCCGTCCTCATGACGCTGCCCATATAAGCCCATGTCCAAACTCAGGTGCGCCCACCTGCGCATGCCCTCGTAGGCATGTGCGCAGCACTGCAGGTGTCCATCATTATACCAGTGGCAGCATATGTTTTCAAGGTTTATCCATGTTATAGCATATATCTAAACTTCATTCTTTTGACTCTACAATGCGCCAGGGGCTAGGAGGCATGTCAGCCTCCTGACTACGCCCCCCACCAGCACCCCTGCCTGCCATGTACCTGGTCGCCTCTGATAATAGAGGTATAAAAAGCCACTGAGGGCTCCAGGACTCCTCCTTTACCCCATCTGCTGAGAATCATGGAGAACCTGCTCCGTGTCACTTCCTGCCACCACACATGCTCACAGAAATACTTGTATGTACAAATATTTATAGTAGTATTATTAAATAATGGCTATATTATACTAATGGCTGTTGGTAGTCAAGAGGTACTTCATATGATGAATGGTTACATGAAATATGGTGTAACCATACAAGGGAACATTTTTCAGTTATAAAAAGAATGAAGTTTAAATATGCTATAACATGGATAAACCTTGAAAACATATGTTGAGGGAAAAACACAGCCACAGAAGACCATATATTATATGGTCCCATTCATATGAAATGTCCAGAATAAATGACTCTTTGGAGACAGTAGAATAAATCTTATATAAGGCTGGGGGCGGGGAGATGGGAGATGATTGCTAAAGGGCACAGGGTTTCTTTGAAAAGTGATGAAAATGTAAAATTGACTGTGATGATGACTGTACATATACTGAAACCCATGGAACTGTCCACTTCAAATGAGCAAATTGTATAGTACATAAAGTATATCTCAATAACTCTTCAGAAAGGAAGTGGAACTCAACAAAGAATATTAACGAAATTGATTTCCCAAGGGACTGCACCATAGCAGAAAGTCCTGTAGAGACCTGGGACCCACATGGACTCTATGGCATGTGTTTCACAAAGTCAGTTGAGCTCTTTTTTTTTAAAGACTTATTTTTTTATGCATATAAGAACTTGGGTGCAGGCCAGAGGTGTGTGGGGTGAGAGAGGTCACCAGAGACAGAATGGGGAACATAACAGGCAGATTGACTGACATACACTGCTGAGGGGAGCAGCGAAGCGAGGCAGGAGAGGTCTGCTGCGCCATGTGAGTCCCCTCCCTGGCCAGGCATTGCTGTGCCACCACCAGGGAGGCCCACACTTATCCTTCTTTTTAAAGATAAAGATGAAGATCCCTTATCTTTGCCTGCCTGCCCTTGCTCCCCCCTTGTTTTACTCTTATCTCTTTCCTCAAGCCTTTTATTGTAGAAATATGACTACAGTCTGAGTTCATTAGGACTTTTTTCTCTTCTTTATTTGATCCATCCAATAAATGTTATTAAGTGTCTACCAGGGACCATGCTAGATGCTGGAGATAGAGTTGAGTAAGAACTGGTCACTGTTATCGAGGTGTTCATAATCTAGTATTTTCCTAGTGTTTCTACAAATATATTTTCTTTATTCCAGCGTACTTTAGAATGCTATAAAACAGTAAAAAATTTATATATTTACCCATCCAGATGTCTGTTTACTTAGACTTACTGGGTACCGGGCCTCCCTGGTGGCTCAGTGGGTTGAGCACCACACTGTGAAGCATCCACTGAAAGCAGCGCGAGTTCCATCCCCGGCCAGGGAGGGGACCCACGTGGTGTGGCGGACCTCTCCTGCCTAGCCCGCTGCTCCCCTCAGCAGTGTATTTCAGTTGATCTGCCTGTTCTGCTCCCTGCTCTGTCTGTGGTGAATCCTCTCACCTCCCACACCTCTGGCCTGTATCCGAGCTCTAAATGCATAAAAATAAATAAATCTTAAAAAAAAAGAATTACTGGGTACCTGTTGGTATCCATGAAAATCCCTAAATTCAGAAAATACTATACCTCCATTTATTTAACCAAGTTATGTGTAGCCTTGCCTGTCATTAAAAAAAAAAAAGTTTGACATTCATTGCAATTAGTTAAATAAAGCATGGTGCATCCAAATGAAGAAATAATACACAGCCATTACAATTACATTGTGAAAAATATTGTGCAGGGTAATCCCACTTTTGTAAAAAGAAAAAAATGTATGCAAGACAAAGGACTGGTAGGCTATATGTCAAAAAGACCAATGGTTATGTCTAGAAATAACAGGTAAGGTATGGATGAAGATTGCTTTCTTCCTCAGACCACGTGTTCCAAAATTTTTACAACAAACATTTATTTGTATTTTTGTAATCAGAAATATATATATGTATAATTAAAATAAAGGAGTACTCATGGAGACTGAGTTTTTACACATCTTTATAATGCTTATAGTCATTTTAGGTGAGCTTTATAAATGGTGAATAACAAGTAACAAGAGTTGAATGATATGTGGAACAAGGTTGTAACAAGGCTAAAAAAATGATAGCATTGAATTGCAGGCCACACTCTTATCCAATCCCCTCCCCCAATATCAGCTATTCTATATTAGAGCCTCTCATCTGTGGCTAATAACATACTCAAATTTATCAACTGTGGGCACTCATGACTTACTCAAAGACAAAAAAGGATATTTTAAGGATACAAAGGGAACAGGGTGTGAAGTCTCAGACCATACATGAAGCTATGGTAATCAGTATCTATTAAGCACCTGCTATATGTCAGGCAGGTGTACCTCTCACTTAATCATAGTAACATCCCTATAAAGTACTATTATGTCCTTTCTTTTTTCCATGCATACCAGTATTTAGGATTTCTCTACAAATATCATATTTTAACTCCTTTAAAAAATGTAACATCCTATTAGGAGGATTTTTGCACATCATTAGTTTTGTAAAGACATTATCTCTTGGAGTTTTAGTTTTTCAGCAAAACTGAGCAGAAAGTACACAGAGTTTCCATCTACTTCCTGCCCTCCCCTTTAAGGTTCCCTGACTAGTGATTCGTTTATTGCATCAACAACTCGTACTACTGATACATTTGTTATAATCCATAACCTACATCGATACATTGTTCTTACAGCCCATAGTTTACATGAGTTTACTTGAGTTGCTGTGTACTCCAAGAGTTTCAACAAACGTATAATGATATGTATTTACTGTTGTCTGATCATACAAAATAGTGGCACTATGGGAAAAAATTCCTTTATGCTCTGCATTAGTGTTTTATTTATTTTAAAAGTTTTTTTTTAATTTACTGCATACAAATTGCTGGGGTACAGGCCAGAGGCGCGGGGAGGGGGGGGCGGGGGGCGGGGGGAGGGCGTGTGTTGAGAGTATTCACCAGAGACAGAGTGGGGAGCAGAACAGGCAGATTGACTGAAACACACTGCTGAGGGGAGCAGCTGGAGAGGCAGGAGAGTTCTGCTGAGCCTTGAGGGGCCTCTCCCTGGCAGAGGGCATAGAACTCGTGCTGCAGTAGCTGCGGAAGCCCCACAGTGCGGCGCTCAACCCCTTGCACCGCCAAGGAGGCCCCTGCATTGGTCCTTAAAAATGCGTTGTTGGACCTCCTAGGTGGACAAGGGGTTAAAGCTCAGCATTGTGAAGCTATTGGCAGCCATTGCAGCATCTGTTTGATCCCCAGCCAGGGAGCTGACCCATATGGCAGCAGCAGACTGCTCCTGTCTCACCCACTGCTCCCCTCAGTAGTGTATTTCAGTGGATTTGCCTGTTCTGTTCCCCAGTCTATCTCTGGTGACTCCTCTTCCCCCACCCCACCTCTGGCCTGTACCTCAGTTCTTGTATGCATAAATAAATAAATCTTCTTAAAAAGTTAATGACTACATTCATTGTATGAATATAACCAAAACTGATTTAACCTATCCCCTATTATTGGACATTTAGAATGTTTTCTTATCTGTTTTAAAGATGAAAAACTAAGATTCAGTGACTTGACAATTGACTTATCCAAAGTGTCCTGGCTTTAAAAAGGGAGGGGGCAGAGTTTAAGTTATTATCCTGGTCTGTCTTCAGAACACACACACTTTTACACTACCACAATGACTCTGACTTAGTAATATATTATTAGCCCTCCCTCCCTTAGATTGTCTCCCTGAAACCAGGCACTCTCCTCAACCAGAGCAGCCAAGGATCTATGTTTGTGTTGAGAAGGGCAGGCAATAAAAGAGAAAGAGGTGACCCAACTGGACAGAAAAAGTTGAAAATGCAAAAGGAGTTACAGGGACATAGAAATAAGCAGAAGCGGGGAGGTGGGTACACAGAATACCAGTTAAGATAAAGAGAAAGCTGGGTTTGGGAAACCTAAAGGGAAAAAGTTTTGCTTTTATCTCTGTATATAGGAGAGAGCAAAGATAACCTCAAGGCCATGTGGGGAGCTAGGAAGGATAAGGTTTCTGGGAAAGAGACTGAGACAAGGGAGGATAAAACTCCTTAGGACTCTAAGGCTAGGAGAGGTTTAGTATGGGAAGAAAGGCCTAGAGCCAAGAGGCCAGCTAGAGCAGGCACTGGACATCAAATATACCTGTTCCTAAGCCTGTGGGGGTACTCCCTTCCAGTCTGAGTTTCCTCTAGTATCTCAGACACTAAATACTCTCCAGCCTTCAGGGGTTGCAGGGGGTAGTGGTGGTGGTGGTGGGGGAAGGATTATAAAGTGCTCTAACTATAATGAGAACTGGGAATGGATCCTGGCACACATTTTTTAAAGACAGTAGGCTTAATGCTAGTGCCCTCTATCCCTACCCCACTTCTCTAAGCCTCAACCTCAGTCCCACCCACATGCTAAGGACCTTCCAGGAAAGGAGAAGGAGGAGGTAGAGAGAAGAGAGAGAAAGGGGAATAGGGAGAAGGAGAGAGAGGAAAGCTGGAGAGCTACTGGCCACTACTGAAGATAAAAGGCAGGGAGCTCCTGCACTCCTGCCGGAAGACTCAGGGAGAAGATCCCAGAACTTATCCTAAGACCATTGAGAGAGTGAGGGGAGGGGTCTTTGCAGGACCTGGTTTTGGGGTCATCACGCAATAACGGTTACTGTATAGGCGTTGTCACTGAGCCAGAGCCATTTAGCCCGCCCGGGGTGCGTGGTGCTAGAGACCAAGCTCAATGCACCCCACAACTATGACTCTTAGAATGGTTAGCCCCCCAACCCAGGCTGCAGACAAGGGGAGGAGGGGCACGAAAGGGCTGAGTCCCTGCCTCCCCCTCCCCTCCGCTGTCACTCATTACCCCCACAGTCACCCAGGGGGCGGGCCCCCAGAGAGGTGGAGTTGGGGGATGGTAATCTTGGCAAGCGCCTGCTGCATGGCGTAGGTAGGGACTGTTGAGGGGGGCGATGCGAGGGAAGGAGGGTTGAACACGAGTGGGAAGCGGAGAGAGACACGGGGAGGGGGAGGGGACCGGGAACCATTTGAATGAGAGGAGGGGATCACGGGTAGAGTGGGCTCCAGGAGGTAGGGCGGGCACGGGTGTGACGGGGGTGGGGGTGCCAGACTGGAGCCAGGTAAGGGAAGCAGGTGCGTAGATGTTTTTTGTGGGTTAGGGTACTAGGCCCTTCGATGGAAAGGGGGCACCCCCTTTCTCGGAGGGAGCCGGGCAGAGCTCCAGAGGCTATCTTTTCCTTCTCAACTAACGGGGCCCCGGGCGGGGGCTCAAGTTCCATCTCCAACGACTGTGCTCCATTCCGCAATTTCCAGGCGGCCACTGGGCTGGGAGTCTCGCGCCGGGGGCCGGTGCTGTCTCGCGAGCCCCCTCCTCGAGCCAGCCAATGGGGTTGTTTGCTGGCGCCGCCCGCCCGCCTGGTGCAGAGCGCTGGGCGCTGTGAGCGGCGCTGCCATTTAAAGGGGCCGCGACCCCTGTCCCGGCTGCTAGGGAGGGAGGTGGAGAAGGAGCGCGGGGCCGTCGCTGTCTGCAGTTCTAGGCTTGTAGCCGGTACACTAACCCTGCCGCAGGTAGGGGTCGGGCCTGATCGAGCCGAACCGAACCTGCAGG
>JAGFMF010012057.1:28992-39703 GCA_019455555.1 Galemys pyrenaicus
TCTAAGATTTTTCCAGCTGTATTGTTGTAGGGAACAGTGGGGTTTCAGGGTTTGATGAATGATAACTAGGTTCTGGAACTACCAACAGCATAATGATTTCAGGGGAATGGTAGAAACACAGGCCCTATGACTGTGCCTCTGATGGGGCGACTGAGACTTGAGAGGCTCTGGCTATTCTCTGCCTCTCCTTGTTTTGCCTAGTGGTGTGTCTCTCCCAGCTTGTGTCCAGGGTCTTAGGACTTACATAACCACTTGAGTTCAGGGGAACCTAACCATACATTAATATTTTCTTTTCCCCTTTGCTACTTTTGGGCAATTGCATTTATTTCTGTTGGTAAACTATAAACTCTCCACGAAAGGTGTGTTCTCTTAATTCCCAATGATTGGGGCAGAAACCTGGTGGGAAGGGTAGGATTTTTTTCATGGAGAATAGCTGTGCTTCTCATTCCCCCCCCCCCCCAGTGCAGAGCTTGAGGTAACCCTGAAAGGGAGCCCCCCCCCTAAAGAAGCCACAGGAACTCAAGTATTCCCTTTCAGTTTTGAGTAGATTCATCCCCAGGAATTAAGGCGGGGGTTGGGCCGGGGATGGGGGTGGGCAGAGCAGGCTGAAGATTTAGGCTGCTGTCTGCTTCCTTTGCAGGAGATGGCCTGACTGGGAAGGCGAGTGAGAAGCCGCCTGAGCGGGTGAGGGGGAGGGGATTGAAAAGAGTCTGGTTCCCCCTGTAGCTTTGGGAAGGACAGACCCTTCATTTCCCCTCCCAGATGTTGTTGGTGGAGGATGTGTAGGGAGAGTTAGGAAGGAGGGAGCGCTTGTGTTTACTGCTTCTTAAGGAGAGATTCTACTCTCCTTGTCTCCCTTCCTCCTAAGGGTTGGGCTGAGGGTCCCTATTCTCCGTTCCCTCTCCAGTCTACCCCCCCCAACCTGTATTAGTGCTGCTGACCCTTTAGTCTGCCCCTGATGTCAGCTTTCCTCCCTCCCCATGTTTCCAAGGTACAGAAGAGAAGCGAGCGCGTTCGAAGAGTAGAACCTCCCAAACCTGAGGTGGTGGATTCCACTGAGAGCAGTGAGTAGGACTTGAGGAAGTATGACCGGGGCATTCTGGGTGTGGAGAAGAGCCAAGAGCTGGATGTGGCAGGCTCCTGCAGCCCCTCACCACGCAGAGTGTGAAGTACCTATCCCTGCTGTGGGTTGGCATGGGAACCAGGGGCAGTGGGGGAAATTGAAAACAAGGGCAGTGAGAATGGAGTTTTGGTTTCAGCTTTACCATTCCTATCCCCAATCTTTCCTCTTAGAACGCTCCCTTCTCCTCCTCAGATTGTGGAATAACTAAGGGATAGTGACACCAGTAGCTTACGATACTAATGTAAGGGGGACCCAGTATCAACTGAGCTATCTACAGGGATGGCTGGAGACCTAGCCTGGGAGCCTTTTCTCACCATCCCCCACCCCCCTACTAACCCAGTTCCAGTGTCAGATGAGGATTCTGATGCTATGGTAGACGACCCCAACGATGAGGACTTTGTGCCCTTCCGGCCCCGGCGTTCTCCTCGAATGTCCCTACGCTCAAGTGTGGCACAAAGGGCCGGGCGCTCTTCAGTGGGCACCAAGATGACTTGTGCACATTGTCGGACACCACTGCAGAAGGGGCAGACGGCCTACCAGCGCAAGGGGCTGCCTCAGCTCTTCTGCTCTTCATCCTGTCTCACCACTTTCTCTAAGAAGCCCTCGGGCAAAAAGACCTGTACCTTCTGCAAGAAGTACGTGAGGATCTCTGGGTGCAGTGAGGGCAGGCTTCAGGGTGGGAATAATGACTGAAACAGACTGTTGGCAAGAAGCTAGCAGAGCGGAGCTGGGAGAGGGGATTTAGGGTGGGGATGTCAGAGTGTTTGATTCTTTGCTCATTGATCCCAGTGTGTGTGTGTGTGGGGCGAGGGGGAAACTGATAAACAAGAGGGCAGTATATTGAGTAGACCTTCAAACCTGTTCCTACCTGCAGGGAGATCTGGAACACCAAGGACTCGGTTGTGGCTCAGACTGGTTCAGGAGGCGCCTTCCATGAGTTCTGCACATCTGTCTGCCTCTCTCTGTATGAAGCCCAGCAGCAGCGCCCAATCCCCCAGGCTGGGGACCCTGCCGATGCTACTCGCTGCAGCATATGCCAGAAGACTGGAGAGGTGAGGAAGCTGAATGGGGGCTGATTGACAGAGCCTGGCCAGCCCTGACCTGCCCCTGTAATCCCGGGGATGCAGGGCCCAGGCCCTGTGAAAGAGGGGAGTGGGGAGGACAGGCAGCCACCATGAGGGAGTATATTCAAGGATAGAGCTTCTCCAGGATGTATGCGGCTGGCCTGCCCTGCCTCCCAGGACCTCACCATCAAGTCGGCAGCCTGATGTGCAGGTGGGGGGGTCCCTGGGCTCACTGTCTGCTGTGAAGGTCTAGGGTGAGGTGGGGTGGGCTGCCCTTGCATCTGGGTGGGTGGTGGTTGGCCAGGCCCCAGCTCAGGGTGTGTGTGTGTGGCAGGTCCTGCATGAGGTCAGCAATGGCAGCGTGGTGCACCGGCTCTGCAGCGATTCTTGCTTCTCCAAATTCCGGGCCAACAAGGGACTGAAAACCAACTGTTGTGACCAGTGCGGGGCTTACATCTACACCAAGACCGGGAGCCCTGGCCCTGAGCTCCTCTTCCATGAGGGCCAACAAAAGCGGTTCTGCAACACAACCTGCTTGGGGGCGTACAAGAAGGTGGGGCCGAGGGAGTAGTGCATTAGAGGGCTCTGGAAGGGGGTGTGGTCCTTGGGTGATAAATAAAGGTGCCTGATGGGTCGAGGGATGGGAGGAATAAAACAAATAAAGGGGGTTTCAATTGTATCTGTTATGTTTTATTTTTGAAGCTGGCTGGTGGATACACAGGTCTTTGTTATATCATCATCTATACTTTTTTGTATGCCTGAAATATTTCATGTTTTAAAAATTTAAAAAATAAAAGTGAAGGGACAAACCCAGCCTCAGCCTCTCCTTCCCCATCCTCACAGAAAAACACACGTGTGTACCCATGTGTCTGGTGCAAGACCCTGTGTAAGAACTTTGAGATGCTATCACATGTGGATCGTAATGGCAAGACCAGCTTGTTCTGTTCCCTGTGCTGTACCACCTCTTACAAAGTGAAGCAGGCAGGGCTCACTGGTAGGTGCAAAGCCCTCTTCTCTGAGACCCCTGCTGGCCTTCCTTCTGCCTCCCATACTCCCCCCTTCTAAAGTAATCCCTGCTGCCTGACCTCAGCCCCGACAACATCTTCCCGTGGATTTCCTGTTCCATCTCTGCACTGCCTTACACCTTCTGTGCTCTTTCTCTCTCTCTCTCTCTCTTTCTCTCGTTCTTTCTCTTTCTTTCTTTCTTTCTCCCTTTCTCTCTACGCCCCAGGCCCTCCCCGACCCTGCAGCTTCTGCCGCCGCAGCCTCTCTGACCCCTGTTACTACAACAAGGTTGATCGCACAGTCTACCAATTCTGCAGCCCCAGCTGCTGGACCAAATTCCAGGTACTACAGACCCTGGACCTGGGAGAAAGGGTGTGGCAACAGAGAGGGTATGAGAATTGGGGTAGATAGTTCTGGGAAAAGCAAAGAATGAACCTGGCTTCCCTTTCCCCCATTACCACACACACCTTGCCCCTCCCTTACTTGTCTTCCTTCCCTCCAGCGCACAAGCCCTGAAGGGGGCATTCACCTGAGCTGTCACTACTGCCACAGCCTCTTCAGTGGCAAGCCTGAGGTCTTGGACTGGCAGGTAAGACCCCCATCCCACCTGTATCTTGCCACAGAGTCTTATTTGTGGCTGACGGGGTCCTTCCACTTGGCTATCGCCAGGTCCAGATGTCACAGTTATGTCCTCTCCCCGTCCTGTGCCCCCCAACCCCAGGACCAGGTGTTCCAGTTCTGCTGCCGAGATTGCTGCGAGGACTTTAAACGACTGCGGGGTGTGGTGTCCCAGTGTGAGCACTGCCGGCAGGAGAAGCTCCTGCATGAGAAACTCCGGTTTAGTGGGGTGGAGAAGAGCTTCTGCAGTGAAGGTAAGGAAACGGGGACAGGGTAGAAAATCCTGTGCCTCGCAGCCGGGGAGGATGTCCAAGGAAGGAGGAAGGCTGGAAACCCCGCTCATGGGGCAAGTGCCTTCTGTTCAGGATGTTTGGCCCCTACCCATCCTCAGGCTTAGGTCATGCGAGGCTGTCCTAGAAAGGTTTCACCCATAGCTGCCTTGAAAAGGTTGGGTCTTTTGCTTATGCAGACGTCTGTGTCTCTGAACTCTTTTTCTCTCTTGCCCTCTTTCAGGCTGCGTGCTGCTATACAAACAAGACTTCACCAAGAAGCTGGGCTTGTGTTGTATCACTTGTACTTACTGCTCCCAGACCTGCCAACGTGGAGTCACCGAGCAACTGGATGGCAGCACCTGGGACTTCTGCAGCGAGGACTGTAAGAGCAAGTACCTGCTGTGGTACTGCAAGGTAAGGAGACAGTGAGTTAAAAAAGAGAGAAGCACAGCAGTGAGCACAACAGAGTGCTGGGTCAGGGAGTGGAGAGGGGGTTCTGAAAGCCCAGTCTCTTAGGGGAGCAGTGTGGCTGGCTCACCCCAGGGCAAAGGGCCCAGCACATTTTAGGGAGGGGGACCTGACCATTTTGTTGACACCCTCAGGCTGCTCGGTGCCATGCCTGTAAGCGCCAGGGGAAGCTGCTGGAGACCATCCACTGGCGTGGCCAAATCCGTCATTTCTGCAACCAACAGTGTCTGCTGCGTTTCTATAGTCAGCAGAACCAGCCTAACTTGGATACTCAGAGTGGACCTGAAAGTCTCCTTAACAGTGAGTTGTGGCACACTGTTCAAACTGGCCTAGATCCTACGAATCCTGGACCCAGCCCCTCTCTCTTCCCTCTCTTGCTTTCACCTCATCTCTGGCCAGAGCTCCTGGTGCTATGTCCTCTTGTTACTTCTGGACCGTGCAGGTACTAGGGGGAGGCTGGTTTGAAGGTTGTTAGAGTTTGATTCTACTGGTGTTTCTATACAGGAGTGTTTTCAGGGAATGGATACCTACCCAACCAGGATGGGACATGTGGGGGCTGTGGTTAGTTTTCAGAGAAAAGGAAGTATTAGCATAAACTCCACCTTTATTGAGGGTGAAGACTGTTACTGTTTCTAAAATGTTACCTCAGCCTCTATACTCTTCCAGGGGCACCAGAATCCTGAGGGCCATCTAAATGAAAGGGCTCAAATTATATGGGTTACTGGTTTTCAGTCTTCTTGGCATCCAGGGGCAAAAATCTTCTTGGTCATTGTTGCTGAGGCCTAGATAAGACGACGTGGGGTGGTGAGGACTGGAAATTCTAGACTTACCACTGCCATTTGTTGTGCCTCCCCGTGAAGCTCTCCTGCAACAGGGGAGAGGGAAATGGAGAGCCTCTTCCTCAGATGAAAGCGTTCATTTGTTTTGACCTACAGGTCAGTCTCCTGAGCTGAAACCCCAGACACCCTCTCAAACCAAAGTGGAAAACAGCAACACAGTGAAGACCCCTGAGGAAAATGGGAATCTGGGCAAGGTCAGGGCAAAGCCCAGGGGGAGGATGGTGTCAGAGGAGCGCCTAGTAGTTGGCAGCATTAATAGTTATTGTTTCTGTAGGTCCCTGCTAAGACTCGATCAACTCCTACTGCTCCCACACCTCCTCCACCCCCACCACCCCCAGCAACACCCCGCAAAAACAAAGCTGCCATGTGTAAACCACTGATGCAGAATCGAGGGGTTTCCTGCAAGGTAGAAATGAAGTCCAAAGGGAGTCAGACAGGTGAGCCAGGGTACCTAGATACCACAGACTATATTCCATAGGCCTAGGTCTCCAGCCCTGTGCCTGGGAGCAGGACAAGGGGGTTTCTTAGGTAACTGAAAGGTCATGTTTATGGTTATCCAAGAGTTACAGAGTTGTTTCTTCCCGTTGGGTTCAAGGGTGATTTTGTGACACAGCATATGTTAAGAGGTTCTGGGGGTGATGAGCAAGTATATAGGTCCTGTGTTGGGTGTGACCTAGCTGTCAAGCAAGGATTCTGAGAAGACCCCTTTCTTGTCAGCAGAAGAGTGGAAGCCACAGGTGATTGTGCTGCCTATCCCAGTGCCCATCTTTGTGCCAGTGCCTATGCATCTGTACTGCCAGAAAGTCCCGGTGCCTTTCTCAATGCCCATCCCAGTAAGTTTCCTGCCCTTCCTGGTGGTGTTGTCCTTTACCCGTCTAGTATTGAGACCCAGTCCCCCCCTTTTTTCTTTCTCATCAGCTGTCCTTCTCTAGCCGCTGATTTGTTCTTGGCGTTTATTGACATTTGTGCCTCCAGGTGCCTGTGCCCATGTTCCTGCCCACTACCTTGGAGAGCACAGACAAGATTGTGGAAACCATTGAGGAGCTGAAGGTGAAGATCCCTTCCAACCCCTTGGAAGCTGACATCCTGGCTATGGCAGAAATGATTGCAGAGGCTGAGGAGTTAGACAAGGCCTCATCTGACCTTTGTGGTATGCCATGGACAGCGGTGATGAGGGAGACAGGGTTCCACCAGTCTGGCTCTGCCAGAGGGGCAGAGAGGGGTGATCTCAATACCTAGTGGGATGGGGGGATAACTGGGATCAACATCTGAAAGCTTGTGATGGTACTAGGCAGGCGCTGCGGTGACCAAGCCAACTTCTCTGCCTCTCAGATCTTGTGAGCAACCAGAGTGCAGAGGGACTTCTGGAAGACTGCGACTTATTTGGGCCAGCTCGAGATGATGTCCTGGCCATGGCTGTGAAGATGGCCAATGTTTTGGATGAACCAGGGCAAGACTTGGAGGCAGACTTTCCCAAGAGTGAGTAGGGTTTGAGGCGAGCCCACTGGTACTTTATCATTTGTACTATCAGAAAAGGCATTCGTTAAAAAGAAAAGAAAGGAAGAGAAAACAAAAGGAAAGGTGTTGCTTGTGGCCCTGTGGCAGAGGCTCTCGGAGGGAGTAGTACCAAAGATACCAGGACAAGTGCACTATTCTATAGTGGAGTCGTGTTTTCTTCAAACTTCTAATTGTGGGAAGAAACACATAACAGGAAATTCACTATTCTTAAAGATACAGTGTAGTAGTGTTAAGAATATTCCTGCAAGTTTTTATTTTGTGCCTCTGAGCATCTTCTTGGTAGAGCTCTCCTAGTTCCTCCTGATTACAGTGTAGCTGTCTGGGAGGTCCAGTTCCAGTTAAGAGGGCAAGTAGCCTGGGCAGGGTGGGAGGACTGCAGCTCTGAGATCTGAAAATATTGATTTCCTCTTCCTTTCCCCTTTAACAGATCCTTTGGACATTAACCCCAGTGTAGACTTCCTCTTTGATTGTGGCCTAGTAGGGCCTGAGGATGTGTCTACTGAACAAGACCTTCCCCGGACCATGAGGAAGGTGAGGGTAGGGGCTGCTCTATCTACAGAAGAGGGATAGAAGCTCAAAGTGAGGGGATAAGGAGAGGCTCTCTGCTCTCTAGTCAAGTCAGCAGCCTTCATTTCACCTTATCCAACTCCTTTCCCTGCCACTGTGAGTACTGAGATACAGCCAGACTTTGCCCTCTCAGTTCACAAGGTCATTAGAGCTGTTCTGGGGCTATGTGCTGTGGAGGCTTGTTGTGTTCTGACATCAGTCCCCCCCGGCAATGGTAAACATTTCCTGACTAGCTTCTGTGGGGTTCCTGGCCTTACCTCCACCTCCCCCACCCCTTTTTTTCCTTCCCCTCTAGGGTCAAAAGCGACTGGTGCTTTCAGAGAGTTGTTCCCGGGACTCTATGAGTAGCCAGCCTAGCTGTACTGGACTCAACTATTCCTATGGTGTCAATGCTTGGAAGTGCTGGGTGCAGTCTAAATACGCCAATGGAGAAACAAGCAAGGGTGACGAGCTGCGCTTTGGTCGTAAGTACTCGGGGAGCAAGGGGGTCAAAGGCAGGGGCAGGGAGGTGGATAGGACAATGAGAAGGGAGACGACTGATTCAGCTGGCAGTGTCTCAGAGTGATAGGGGTGCCCTGTGAAGATAGGGAGGAGTTGCAGAAGAAGGGGAGATGCCTTGTAGGTGTCAAGGCTGAGGACTCATAAGTGGTGGGTTTGTTTTGGAGCTGGATGTGACTAAGGGGTGAATGGGTTCATGGTAGAGCTAGGTGAAAGTCTCCACGTGGAGTTGCCTTAATCCCATACTCCTCTGCTGTGTATCACTGCAGCCAAACCTATGCGTATCAAAGAGGACATTCTGGCCTGCTCAGCTGCTGAGCTCAACTATGGTCTGGCCCAGTTTGTGAGAGAAATCACCCGACCCAATGGTGAACGATATGAACCTGACAGTATCTACTATCTGTGTCTTGGCATCCAACAGGTACTCCTCGCACACTGCCTCACTTGCTGTCACTCTGAACACAGAAGGCAGAGTCTCACCAGCAATGATTGTCACTCTTTGTTCCTCACCTTGTCTCCTACCCCAAGCAGGAGTCTCGCCTTTCACCTCCTCTAAGCTATATCAATATTCTTCTAAAATCAAAGCTGCCTTCCAGGACTGTTGGCCAAGGAGTAGTCTTCATTGCTATCCAGGTCCCCTGGTGACCCACAAACCTATTGGGGGAAAGGGAGAGATGGGTAGAGTGGGACTCTTTGGATGGCAGGGCAATGTCCAGTTTCCACTGGGAGAGGTCGGCCATGCATTACTTGACAAGGGGGTCTGGGCTTGTAAAAAACCTGCTGTGACACGTCTAACCTCTTCCTCTTCCAGCAAGGCCTTGGGGCCACAGAGTTGGAGGTTCACCCGGGGAAAAGCACTCTGGGTCACCTAATTGAGCAACCATTCCCATCATCTCCTAATTATCACGATTGCCATGTCTGGGGCCCACGGCATCATTATCTTTCCTCTAGGACCTGGAGTCTAGGTTTATGTATATCTGTTTTTCCTCCTCCAGTACTTGCTGGAAAATAACCGAATGGTGAACATTTTCACGGACCTTTACTACCTGACTTTCGTTCAAGAGCTCAACAAGTCTCTGAGTACCTGGCAGCCCACACTCCTCCCCAACAGTAAGGGACAGGGACTTAACACCCCCTACGCCCTTACTTCTGTTCTCCTGATACATCTTTCCAAGAGTCCTACGCTGTTTGGTCTGCTTCTCTTCCCCGAACAGGTGGCGGGCAGGAGCATGTAGCTGGCTACATCAGGGTTTAGGGCAAGAGGAGAAGGAGCCCCTGTCCTTGAACATGAGTTGAGGATCAAGACTTAGATCTGAAGGAGTATCTCTGGGACCAAAAAGTGGTGGCCTGGGTTTGGGTGGTAGCAAAGAAAGAGAGGAAGAAGTTGTGGGACTCCTCAAAGTGTCTATTTACCAGCCTATAACTTGGGGGTGGCTATCACTGCAAACTATGGGGAAAGAAAACCTGTACACAGTCCTACTGTGTGAGGGAAGCAGAGCATTAGCACTGCATATATACCTGGCTGCTTGTGGAACAAGTGTGCTGGGGTAAATGCTCATGAGCAGGGTGCTGGGATCTGAAGTGACTGGTTCAGGGAGTTGGTCACTCCTGACCGGCCTCTCCTCCTTGACTGTTGCAGATACGGTATTCTCCCGAGTGGAGGAAGAGCACCTCTGGGAGTGTAAGCAGCTAGGTGTCTACTCACCCTTTGTCCTTCTCAACACCCTCATGTTCTTCAACACTAAGTTTTTTGGACTACAGACAGCTGAGGAACACATGCAGCTCTCTTTCACCAACGTGGTGCGGCAGTCTCGCAAGTGTACCACCCCTCGGGGTACCACCAAAGTAGTGAGCATCCGCTACTATGCCCCAGTACGCCAGAGGAAAGGGCGAGGTATGAGGCCGTCCTCCACTTTCAGCCTCCCCTCTTTTGTTTTCCTTTTCCATGTCCCACCATAACTTCCAGGTGGACCCTCTCTGTGGCCACAAGCTTCCCTATCCTTCCATTCCTGAGTTTGCAGGAAAAGTGGGCAGTGGCTGTTGCATAAATAGGAAGTCATCTGTGCTCCCCATTTCCTGCTTTTCCTCATTTCAAAGCAGTTTACCTACTTGCTTGCCTATGTTGGTCAGAGGGTGATCAATAGCTTGGAAGCTGTTGGGTGTGTTTACCTGTTGAGGAGAGTTGATAGTGAATGACAGGCTTTCCATGCTTCTTTGCTGGTGGGAGTAATAGGAACTGCATGTAGGTTTCCATTCTGGCCCCGGCATCCTGTCCAGTCTGGTGGAGGTTCCCAAGGTCCTTTGCCTGGACATGAGGAGCCTCAACCTGGCTAACTTGGGGGTAAAGGGACTGGGACCAGTGGAGTTTCTACTCTAGAAGGCAAGCTCAACCTTGCTTTAGGATCTGTTCTGTCCATTTCTATGTTTCACTTCTGGGTTTGCCTCTTGGGGGCGATCATAAAGAAAGAGAGACTTCAGGGGCCTCCCTGGTGGCGCAGTGGGTTAAGCAACGCACTATGAAGCAGACCGCAGCCACTGCAGCACGAGTTCGATCCCTGCTGCCGGCCAGGGGGCGGGACCCACATGGTGCAACAGACCTCTCCTGCTGTGCCCACTGCTCCCCTCAGCAGTGTACTTCCATTGATCTGCCTGTTCTGCTCCCCGCTCTCTGTGGTGAATCCTTTCACCCCCCACACCTCTGGCCTGTACCCCAGTGCTTGTATGCATAAATAAATAAAT
>JAGFMF010012057.1:55174-66815 GCA_019455555.1 Galemys pyrenaicus
CCAGTCCTTTCTTGCTCAGCAAAAAGTGAAGGCCACCTCCTCTGGGGGAGGTCAGAGGTTTCAGGAGAAAGAACTTGACAAACACACAAGCCACCTCCTCGTTTACTGTAAAATCCTGTTTAATGTGTAACATTCCAGGCAGAGAGAGGCCTTGGGGACTAGAGGAAAAGGCAGCCCTGACCAACCCCCACTCCAGTTTATCTGCCTGCCACTCCCTTTCTAATTCCCCAACCCCAGACAGGTCCTCCCTTCCCTTGTTGCAAGTGAGCGCTGTTCCTCCCTTTCTCACATCAGACACCCTCCCCTTTCCACCCACACACCCAGAGCACCCTCCCATGACTCCACTTGCCCACATCCCTCCTCTCCGATGTGACTCCAGAAATAGGGTATCTGACAACATGGGGTTAAGATTAGTTTTATGGTTGGAGGTACTGTCTGAAACATCCCATCTCTTGTCACCAGTGGTCCCAGGGAGAAGGAGAAGGAAGAGAGGAAAGGGTACAGGGGAGAAGGGTTGCCCACATCCCCAATAACCTTGAGCACTGGCGTGGGGTGGGTGGCCTCTAGCCCAGCACCCCTTCAACCCCGGGACAGAGCCCTGGGAGGAAGGGAAGCAGGGTGAGAAGGAAGGTTTGGCTAGAGCAATCCTTAGCAGGCGGAGGCCTGTGCACTGGCAGGGGAGGAGGGGCAGGCTCAGGGCAGGGCTAGGGGGAGGAGGGGAGTTTGCCTGGTAGGTGGCATCAGCAGGCAGAGCAGCGGTCGCTCTTCTCTGCCAGCCCGGCCCCAGTGCCAGGGCTGCGACGCAGTATGTCCTTCAGGGAGCCATCCTGCTCGCTCAGCAGCTTGTTGATCTCATTCTGCTTGTATTCAGGTGAGAGGCGGTGGCCGAAGCCTGAGCCCTTGCGGGAGGGCGGATTGGAGCGGCGCTGGGCTCGGCGGGCACAGGCCCGGATGATGAGGTACACCACCTCCGCCACATTGAGGATGATGCAGATGCCGGAGGTGGCCAGCATAAAGACAGTAAAGACGGTTTTCTCCGTGGGGCGGGACACGAAGCAGTCCACTGTGTTGGGGCAGGGGTAGGCCTCACACTTGACCAGCCGCACCATGGCGTAGCCAGGGTAGAGAAGATAAAAGACATACATGAAGACGGCCTCGAACAGCAGCCGAAAGACCACACTGATGACATAGGTCCACCACAGTCTCCCTGAGATGTGGACCTTGTGCCTCTTCACCTCCTCCAGTTGGAGAGGGTCCACATGACCTTCAAGTCGCAGCATTTTCTTTTCTATGTGCTGCTGGTGAGCCACGTGCATGGCCACAAGGAGAGCTGGGGTGGAAACCAAAATGAGCTGCAGAGACCACAGGCGCACATGGGAAATGGGAAAAAAGTGGTCATAGCAGACGCTGTTGCAGCCTGGCTGGAGGGTGTTGCAGATGAAGGAAGACTTCTCGTCCCCCCACACGCTCTCGGCAGCCACCACCAGCACCATGATTCTGAAGATGAAGATGACTGAGAGCCAGACCCGTCCAATGGCAGTAGAGTGCCGGTTTACGCCACTGAGCAAGGTGTACAAACCTGTCCAGTTCATCCTGCCTCATTCACACCTGCAAAACATCAGGCACAAAGCAAGCTGTCAGGAAGCTGGGGCAGAGCCAAGCACCATAACCCTGCCTGACACCGTCCCCCTGCCCCCTGCCTTTCTAAGAGCCAGTGACAGGCAAGGAAGGAGGATAATCACAGCTTTCCTCATCACCCTATCTCCCTTGCCAGTCTCTCCTCTTCTCACTCCTCCTCTTCCTCCTCCTCACTCGCTCACTGGAACTGACCTTCCCGAGCCCCAACTCTTTTCTTCGCTTTCATCCCACGAGTTTTTTTTTCTTCAACCCCTTTATTTGACAGGCCCCTCTAAGTTCTGCCATCAACCATCCGCTTTAGCCTCCCATCCTCCAGCTTTTTAACTCTGGATCTGGGACAGACCCAACAAAGCCCGTTACCTTGGGGAGCGCCTATCCCTGAGGCCACCCAGACAGGTCCCCTATGGTCTCATGTCTGTGCAGGGGGAGTGGCCCCTGGGTCCGCGCCTGCGTCCCAATTCATCACCGCCCGGTGCTGGGGAGTCATATGCTGCTTTATACCCAGTGTCTGCACAATGGGACCTTTGTGGGGCTCTGAACAACGCCCTTTAGAATTCAGATCAAACGCCCTGACTTCCGCCCACCCTACACACAGAGCACTTGTGTCCCAGCGCCGGACACCCAGCCTGCACCCACCTGTTCTGTGCCCGCCCGGTCCATCGCCGCACCCGCCCCATAGCCCTACCAGGAGAATGGTCATGGCGGGGGGTGGGGGGAGCCCAGGGAGAAGGGGAAGATGGAATGAAGACAGGTGCATGTAAGAGGGGAACCCAGGAGATAAGGAGGGTCTGGGCTGAAGCCCTCCCCCATGATCCCACTAGAAACTTAGGGTCAGTGGAATTTTCTTTCCAGACTTAGATTCCCTCTGGGGTACGGATGAGCTACAAGACAGCAAAGGGAGCTCATGTTTTATCAAGCCAGGAACTGTGTTAAATACTCTCATATTGTCTTTCTTGAGCTACTTAACAATAAACCTCCATGGCTTGTCATTACCCGGTACTTCTACATAAGGAAGCTAAAGATCAGATAAGTTAAGGATCTCACCTAAGGTCACACAGCCAGAATTGCTAGAATAGGATGAAACACAAAAGTTCTGAAGAAGAAATCTAGGCTCTTTCCAGTTTGTGTGCGCTTGCAGATGGCATTAGCAAAAGCAAAGCCTGGCTGATAACACCATCACCACCACCATCACTGCAGCCAAACATCAACAACCACCAAAAGCTAATGCTACGCATAAAAGCACAGTGAAGCTGTTGACTGGTGAACACACTGCAACTCCAGTGCCATGGAGTAAACCCCAACTGTGCCTTATTGAGCTTCAGGAAACCTGGAATACAGAGGCTGAACAGGAGGGCACGTGGTGAGTGCCAGTCAGAAAGAATACGCACATGCTAAGCAAGCAATAGAAGGGTAAAGATGCACTAGGTGATAGTCACATAACTTTGAATATCGTTTCTTCACCCAGTGTGATGTTGGACTGGTTTACTGATTTACTGAACTCTGAGCCTGCTTGCTCATCTAGAAGTGGGGTGAAAAACTAGGGTTATTATGAGCTTTCATGAAGCAACCAGCAAAAGTTCTTAACCCAGTTCCCTTTTCTAGTTGGTGGTCAAGGGGGGTGAGAATGGCAGAAGAAAAAACAATGGTGCTAAGGGGTCTGCCAAACCCAGCGCTCCTCTTTTTTGCTCCCTAATGCTGTTGCTGACCTAAAGTGTCTGTCTGAACTAGAGCAGCCTGTTCCTTTGCTGCCCTTCCCCCAGTGTCAAGTGTACATTTGTAACCTCCTGGTTTCCTGAGTTTGTGAGTTGCTCTAGGCAAGAAGTTCCCCTCTATCCTTCAGACAGGCAAAGAAGGCCACCCCCTATTTCCCACCACTGGCCACTCTGGCCACGCCAGTTGTGAGGAGATGGTGCTAGAAGCAGGGAACTAGGTGTGAGAGGAAATGCAGGGTCTTTCCTGCTCCCAGTGCCAGAAACCCTATATCCTCTCTGTTGTAAGGGGAAGGGCTAGGGTATTAGCAACTAGAAAAGTTAGGTAATAGAAGGAAAAACTTGGGGGGAGTAGAGATGATCCATACAACACAGATTACTTTCTGAATAAGGTTTGCCCATTTAGAAAAGATGCCTACTGCATTTTTGCTATGAGCCTAACCCAGCTGGGGAGGTTGGAACATCAGTGCCCTTTCTCCCAAGCCTGGAATTCCAAAGCAAGATTGCTGCAAGAGGCCCTGAGTTTGGCTGTAAGGAAATGCTTCGTCCAGGAAGACATGTTAGACTCAAAAACAGGTGGTCAAGGAGCATGATTAAGAATAGCCATTTGCTTGTTCAGAATAGGTAAATCCCTGGAAACAAAGCGGATTAGTGGTTGTCAGAGGCTGGGGGAGAGGGTCAGGAGTAGTGATTGCTTATAGATACAGGTTTCTTTGGGGGGTGACGAAAATGTTCCCAAAGTGACAGTGATGAGGGCTACACAACTCTGAATATATTAAAACTCATTGATGTGTACATTAGAAAGGCTAAATTTTACTTTTTTAATAGAATGTTATTATGAAGACGGAACCAAATATATTCCCCCAGCTTTACTGAGATATAGTTGACAAATAAGATTGTAAGACATTTAAAGTGCATGCAATGATGTGCTTCATATACACATATGCTGTGAAGGATTCTCCTTATTGAATTGTAAAGACATTTTCTTAACACTGAATGATATCATGTGCACATCCTGCCTGTTCAATTAGTCTAGCATTTCTAAAAGGCTGAATTTTAATGTATGTAGATTTTATCTCAAAAAAGTGAAATATCACACACAAAAAAAAGAATGCCATTTACTGTGCACTCGTTACAGGCCAGGCCCTCATACACGCATGCACTACCTCACGTAATTCTCAGAATGACCCCCGTGGGGTAGGTGTTATTTGTAATCTTCACATTATAGATGAAGAAACTGAGGTAAAGAAAGGTGAAAAGACTTGTTCCAGGATCACCAGGGGCACACAGTACATAGCAGAGCTAGGACTGGAGCTGGGCCAAACTGACACCAGTGTTCTTTCCCATACGTGCTATCGTCTTGGCGAGAGTTATAATATTTCTTTCTCTGAGTGTTTTTATTTAAAGCAGGGCAATTCAAAAGTAGTCCGACTTTTATTCTCCTTTAGTCCCTTCTCCCCTTTCCTATCAAATGATAACTTTCTTCCTCTTCTTCCTTCCCACAGATTTCTGTTACCTCCTGATTTGTTGTTTCCCCTTCCTTACCTTTCTTGGGCTGCTTCCTCAAATTCCAAAGCACGTTTCAGCTGTTATGTTCTCTCTGACCCTCAGGGATGCCCCCCAAAGCCTGACTACTCCTGACTTTCTAGGTCATTGTAGTTCTCTGCCTTTCATCTTGTGCCCTCTGGGACGTAGCCAGTAACTCCCTTGGGCCCCTAAGGACCCTTGTGTGGGCACTGAGATTTCAATTTTTGCTCTCCTGTTTGGAAGAATTGCTGACTCCTATGTCAACATCAATACTTCAGGGGTTTCGTTTTAAAAACATTGAGGGCAGTGACCTGATTTTGAAATCCAAACTGTTTTTGTGCCTTTAGGTTAAAGTCCAGGTATTGATATGCTCTGTGTTACTCTAGGGGTATTTTGCTCTCACGTTTAAATTGGGCAAGACTTATCAAACATAAGTCAGAATCAGGAGATTGCTCTTCCGCCTTACAACAGGCCTGTAATATTCTCACATGTCTTAAACAAGCGAAACGAGGCACAGAGAAGTTAAATAACTTGCTTCACTGGCAACTGCACTGTTACTAAATGGTACAGTCAAGGTTCAAATTTATTTTCCTCAAACCTCAAAGTCTTTGTCCATTGCTTTTGGTGACCTTTAAGAACGTTGCATGGTGAGACCAGGTCCACAACTCAAAAACGTACACTCCTTCCCACATGTTTGTATGTGCGGGTGCTCACCCATGCACACACATGTCATGCACATACACATTCATCAAGTTCATATCTTTTTCTTCGCCCATCTCTACCTTGTTCCCCCTTCCAGCTGCAGGAAATTCTTCTGTGGTTTTTTTTTTTTTGGTTTTGGGAAGAGCGGTCTGGCTGGACTGGATGGGGTGCCATTCAGACCCAGGAGTCACACTTTCTCATCCATTTCACAGGCAGTCTCTGGCCAGGAGAGGACAGTGGTAGGGGGAAGGGAGGGTTATCGTTCAGGTTTTCTTCCGAATTCCAGGCTGCCTTCACCAATATGGCTAGGTAAACTCCTCTGTGCCCTCTCCTTCTTCCCCTGCTTCTCTTTCCTGCCTGCACCCTGTGGTTCCACAGCACCTCAGTCACTGCATTTGTCCTCTGCACCCTGCCGTATGTGTTGTGTCGCCAGGCTTGGGTCTGGGCCAGTCCAGCTCATTTCAGTTTTCGCCTTCTCTCCATCTGCCATGGTCTTTTCATAGAATTCCTGCTAATGTCAGCTTCCTTACTCCATGTTTGGACTGTACCCTCTTACTCCTCCATCAACTATCTTGCTTCCTGTTGCTCTTCACTTGGGTTTATTCTAACAGCCACCATGTATGGACTACTTACCATGTGCTAGAAGCTGTGGGTTCATTAACACTCACCCTCACAACCACCCTGCAAGCCATGGGTTACTGTCTTGAATTCACAGATGAGGTAGTGAAGGCTCTAAGAAGCCGAGCAGCTTGTCACACAGCTGGTAAGCAAGTGCTGGAGCTCAGGTTAAAAGTCATGTTGGTGACTCACCAAACCCGGTCCCTTTCTTATTGCTCTGTTCCATCCTTATCTATACTTGTCTCCGTCCAAACCCCTCTAGTCTATAGCCTCCGCTCCTCATCTCGCTTTCTGAGTCCCATGCATTCTGCCATGCCATTCCCAACAGCTGGAACAACTTGGAAACAGCTGGGGGGGTGGGACATTTCCTTTAGGTCTCCAAATCATCAGTTATTCCAAGCTCTACTTGAGTCTGTCTGCCTCCCTCAAGATAATGGAAAAACATGCTCCCAAATTTTCCCCCCACTGGTTGACCCTCTGAGTGTACTGTATCCATTTGCCCACAGCTCCCATGTTGGTGGCATGCCTGGCTCACCTTCTTATCCGGGAAGGAAAACAGCACCTGGCAGTGCACAATGGTGCCACCGAACCCTAAAGGGGGGGGTGTCTTAAAGAGACGAACTTAGCCTCCCTGTGCCTAGGGGACTCCTTAACTCTTCCTAGGAATTTGCCTCTGTGGGGATGAGAGCAATCCTTGACAAGGGAAGAAGAATGAGATGAGAAGTAACTTTGAGCCTGGAAAGAAGATAAAAGTTGGCAGGGGGATCCTCACCCCAGTTCAAAGAGAAGCACAGAAAGCATCTAAGTGGCTGAATGCTGAGGCCGAGAGAAGGCAAGACCTGGGCCTCTCCCCAGCTCTCATATCTGTCCCCCTATGCCGCTAGTGGCATAGATTCCTGGACCACCTCCCTCAGCCCCCAGTCTCCTCACCTGGCTGTTGCTGCCTTTCCACAGTGAATGTCTGCAGGTGTGTCTGTACTGTGTCACTAGGTAGTGTCAGCCCAGCCCAGGGGAGGGACAAAGAGCCCAGGGCTGGAGGCAGGTATGGCCCACAGCCCAAGAGGAACCAAACATTAACCAGCCCCACCTTCTCTCACACACAAGATTGATCTCCAGTTCTGCCAGTGAGTTTAGAGAGACAAAACACATAGCCTGGAGTTAGTGCCCTGAGAGGAGGCACCGTTGTCAGCAGGCGTCTATGTTTAACCCATCTGGGTTCATCAGTAGCCTTTGACTTTTCCCCATGCCCTAGCCATAAGTGGAGCCAATGTGTGGACAAGCTGAAGCTGCACAAGGGCTTCTCCATTGGGTGCCATCCCTTAAAGCTCCCAGCCTCTAAAACAATATGACTACTGGAAGAAAAAAAGACCTAAGGTCAAGGTGGGGGATGGCAGTGTTTCCCACCCATATGGCAGTATGAAGGCCTTTGGCCCTCTGTGTATTGTCCATATCCTGAATGGCTAGAGAGGGACTAAAGCATTTCCAATCCCATCCCAAAACTTTAAACCTCCTCAAAAATTGCCTTCTTCCCTCAGGGCCAAGGCAGTTGGACTGCAACTTGTATCATGTGCAGTAACAGATCTTGGCAATCATTAAGGTAAACAGAGAATGTCAACCATTAACTGTGCAATCAGTCCAGTGGAAGGAGGACTTACCTGGAAACCCTTCTCATTCTATGGCATGAGTGGCAGTGAAGAAATAATGAAGTCTGCAGAAACTAGTCCCTGCCTTCTGCTTTTCACCTCAACCTGAGCTCACTGCCAGAAAGAGAGCCAGTGCCTCAGTTTCCCTGGACCAAACCTAAGCATATGGATACGTCAATCCCTAAGTCTTTAGTGGACATCTATTGAATGTCCGGTACTAAATACATTTTGGGGGCAGGTGCCATAGGAGGGGGAAACAGTCCCACTGTTCTGAAGGAATTTATCAGTTTTCTGAGGTGACAAGATGAAGACTCAAGAAACTGCCAGGGAAAATATAAGTATATGTTCAGTTATGTGGTCCTGACTTTGACTGCTGAGGGAGTTCAAAGTAAAGGGAGAGGAGAGTAAATTGAAATAATCACAGAAGGCTTCCTAGAGGAGGCAAGGCTCGAGTGGACAACTAAAGGATGGGAAGGAGTTGAAAAGGGGAAGAGTGGGGTTAGCATCTCATGGAGGCGGAACAGTATGAATAAAAGTGCAGAGGTAAAAGGAGACAGAAAAGATCCAGGACAATGTTCGGTGGTTGTGGAGGATACCAGCAGTGAACTAAGGACTTCCTTTAGTGAGTGTCTGGCAAACTTCGTGTAAGGCAAAATGAAGCTAGACACTGACAGGTTGAATGCCATTCTCTGGCATTTCGTAATTCCTTCTGGTAGTCCAAATTGGAGCGTAATACTCCTTGAGTATTTCATGCGTGAAAGGCAATGTTCAAAGTGTATTGAAAGCCTTATTTTGTTTGACCCTCAAAATAATCCTAAGAGATGGCATGGTAAATATCCCCATGTTACAGGGGAATTAAGACACACGGAAGTAAAGTGACATAACTTAGGTTGCTCAGCTAGTAAATGATAAAGCTATATTTGAACCCAGGCAGTCTGGCTCCCAAACTTCTATTAACCACTATATCACAGCTGACGAACTCTGCAGGTCCCACTGAGAATCTGGGTAAGAACTGCTCCTTGACTCTGGAGAGTTTTAAGCTACAGGAGAGATGAGACATGCCTGACTATCTACAATAATAGAGTATGTCCCAAATGCTACAGGTAGATGCTAGGATCCAGAAGGTGTTCAGACATAAGAGAAAAGAGTAGGTTTAATGGGTCATAAAGGAGATGGAGAGGCCAGGTGATAGGAAATTGTGCCGATATATGTGGGGAATGGTGGGCGGACCTGTTTGACCAGAAGAGAGAGCTCCTATAGCAAAGCTCTTAGGAAGGAAAATGGCAGGTCAACATTAGTGTGTACTCATTGTTCCTTTGGCATTCTGGCAGGGTTTCTTTAGGGTGCTTGTCATTTAAGGCTACAGAAAGTCTATTCAAGTAGCTTGTAGCTGTATAAAAAATACTGTTGCTAGAATCGACTTGTTCTCTGCTTGTTTGTTGCTACTTGAGCACATCCTCTGGACTGAGTGCTGGGGCGGTGTGGGGGGAAGCAGGCAAGGAGAAAGAAGGCATGGGAGGAAAAGGCAGAGGCCAGGAGAAAAACAGTACTGCAATGGGCAATATAAATTCATTTTCTTTTTTTAAAAATGTATTTATTTATACGTACAAGAGCTGGGGTACAGGCCAGAGGCAAGGGAGGTGAGTGAATTCACCAGAGATGGAGTGGGAGCAGAACAGGCAGACTGACTGAAACACACTGCTGAGGGGAGCAGCGGGCCAGGCAGGAGAGGTCTGCTGCGCCATGTGGATCCCCTCCCTGGCCGGGGATCGAACTCACACTGCTGTGCAGTGGATGTTTCACAGTGTGGTGCTCAACCTACTGCGCCACCAGGGAGGCACCAATCCATTTTCTTCTGGTGAGCTGCTAAAATCAGTTTCTGCTTTGAATTCTAAACAGACTTTCTTCTTACAATGGATGTTTTGGGGAAATATTTAAAAATTTTACCTCAGCTTGCTTATTTCCTCAGATTCACTCAGGGATCTTAATTAGGTCTTGAAACATGCTGTAAGAGGCCCTAAGCATAAGCTGTCTCCGACATGGCTCAAAGATCAGCCCAAACAGGGGCTTTCCCTATTCCTGTTCCACCCAGGACCAGGGTAGTTCATGGAAGAAATTTATCACATTATTTAAGAGCACACATCACCAGTGATAATATCAGAGCTCAGAGACTGGGACCTCATCATCAGAATCAGCAAGTTGTGGAGAGCTCCACTTGTGACACTGTCGTGCCTGGCGCCTCAGTGCTGCAGTCTTGAGGCTTCCTAGGATGGCATGTGGCAGCACTGCTTCACATGTGGAGTTCATCATCTCGTCCCTGGGTCTCATTACTGAATGAAATGGGGCATTTTGTATGGCTTTGATCAATGAGACAGCATTGCTGGATGGCTCAGAAATCAAAGGGGACAATTTCCAATATAAATGTTGCTTAAGATACATGGGCAAAAACTCTTCCCAAATGGGTCAATAAGACGAAGGAAATGGCTAACTCTGAAAATCTGCAGGAGGTTTCAAAAATACCTACTCTGGATCAGGCTGTGGAAGGTAATGTAAATTGTTCCCAATAAGGCTGCTATAGAAAGATGGACATGGTCCTGTATTCATAATTGGCATTGTTTTTTCACAAATTATTTTCAAAAAGACATAATTATATGAATGAATCTTTGCCCCAGGGATTCATGTTCTTAGAAAAAGTCAGCTACAGGGAGTTATCAATATTTTCTCAAGGTGGTTTCTGAAAAACTATAGCCAGATAGAGCCCTGATTCACTTGACAAGCATTTGCCTTTTGCTGTTAAGACAGTTTGGAGTGAGAAACAAAAGCAAAGTTGTCTCATCCTGCCCCCTTCCAAAATCTAACTGCATGAAATATTCTGAAACTAGTCCCACAGTCAAGATAATACACTCATTCCACCAATAATAAAGCCTGAAGGTGAGGTTGTGCTTCTTGGAGCCTGGGAATCAGAGCCATTAGCTGCAATTTGGAATTCATTTTGCCCCTGTTCTTGTGTTTTATGAAGACCCTAATGCCCAGGATTAGAGGAACGGGGCTATATTTCACTGATACCTATTTGCTAGACCAAGAGAAGGTAAGCTTGCAAAAGACTACAGGAAGTTCTGCATCCTTTTGCTAAACCAGTTAGCCAAGTGAAAAAGTGAAATGGGAAACTAGAACTTCTGAACTCTCCATCTTAATGTTGTCTATATTCGGCCAATACTGCTTTTAAGGGTAGAGTGTACAATAGTGGCACAAGGGAAGAGAGTTCCCAGGTGGAATCTAGTTTTTGATGTTTTTACCCAAGGGCTCTATATAATCACAACCAAGACCCTTGCTACTTTTCTGAACCACCCAATACTATCAGGTCAGTGTTTAGACTGCTGGCAACACCCTGCGGATCAAGCCTTCTGCTGACAAGCATTACTCATAGAAGGGAGGGTGGGCTGTTCAAGTAGGAAACCCAAGTTGTTTTCTTCCTATTCTACCTGCTCCCAGTCAACCCTACTGCAAATTAAAGGACTGATTCAGAGTTCTGAAAACATGAACTTCATTGTCTTTTACCTGACCATGTGCCCACCCTCATCTTCCCACTTGTCTACACACGTTTTTTTAATATAATTTTTAAAATTTACATATATTTGACATCAATTGTATTCCCCATGTATTCCCCATCACCGTAACACCAGTGCACCATCACCTCAGTCACCTGTGCTCCCGTCTGTCCTCCACCCTTCCCCTCTTCCCTCCCCACCAAGTGTCCCCAGTTTGTCTTTGTCTTTTCATTTTTGGTTTTTGTGTCTTTCTTGT
>JAGFMF010012057.1:70574-82330 GCA_019455555.1 Galemys pyrenaicus
AGAGGGTGCACAAGGGACTGAGGTGATGGTGCACCGGTGAAATGGTGGTGGGTACTCCCTGGGGACTACAAATGATGTCAAATATAATTAATAAAAAAAGAAGAAAAAAAGTAAGGACTTCTAGTTCTGTGAAGAAGCCTCCATTTTGTCTTTTCCTCCTACAAAAGACAAAGGTGATTGAGTGACCTCATTGTCTTCTAGAAAATGGGTGTTTGGTGGCATTGGATTTGCCAGGATGAGGGTGATTTTCAAAATGGCAAGCAGTTATTGATTTCTGAATCTGAGAAGGTGCTTTATAATAAACATTAACTGTTGTCTCACTGCTAACAGTGCTGACCTCACAGCGATGAGCCTGGTTTGAACCATAGAATGTGCTGAGGTTTGGCATTATCCCTGGAAAACAATATTGTCTACGAAACTGAGCTACACACCTTGATAAGAAAACCCTGACTGTTATTATCACATGAGTCACAAGAACTTCCACCACATTCTCATCACCATTACAAGATTTTTTTGAAGGGCTCTTTTCTAAAGATTAACCCACACTGTAAATTATGTAGCCACACGTTCAATACTGGAGTGTTTTGTTCAGTTTTAATGATGACAAGTTTGTCTCTGTGCTCAGAAGACCAATTTCTGATGCTGGTTCCTTGAGCTTGCTGCCATTTTCAATTCCACACTAAGTTGTAGCTCTTGTGGTGAAAATCCGGATGTCAGAACCGACCTCTATTTAGGGTTCTCAAACTGAGTGGTATCTTAAACTAGGTTTCTAACCTATCTCTTCCCCTTCTTAACTAAGTTTTTCTAAAGCCACTTTTCTACTTGCTGCCTACACGTCCTCTCTCATTCACCCCTCAGTTCCACTGCAATCTACTTCAGCCTCCACTCCTGACTCCACTGAACTAATTTTCACCAAGGTCACTTTGTTCCTAAATCAGATGGACATCCCTCAGAAAGGATCTTACTGACTGAAAAGATTTGATCCAGTGGACCATTCTCATCTTCTCAAAAATTTCTTCTTTGATTTTTTCCCTTTTTATATTAACTTTATGTTTGCTGATCACAAGATAATGCATATTCTTTTTTTGCATTTTAAAAATTAAATTGTTTATACATATTTGATATCAATTGTAGTTCCCACCACCATTTCCCCAGTGCACCATCACCCCAGTCCCTGTACTCTTTCTGCCCTCATCCTGATCCCTCTCCCCTCCCACCCCCGAGGTAATGCATATTCTTTATGGAAAAACTGGAAAATACAAATTTCACAAGGATCAGAATAAAAATAGTGGCGCCGCCACCATTAGTAACAGGTACAAAACCTTACAGTCATTTTTCAATGAAAACATACACATATATTTAAAAAGTAAAATCACCATAATGATACATATTGTTTGATTTATTGAGGTAAAATTGACATATGATTAAATATTTGTATATATGGTGAAATTATTAACACAATAAGTCTAGTTAACATCTGTTGCAATGCATAGTTACAATAATTTTTTCTTGTCATGAGAACTTTTAATATCAACTCTCTTAGCAACTTTCAAATATGCAATACCGTATTATTATTAACTATGGTCACCATGCTGTAAATTACATTCCCAGGACCTATTTTATAAATAGAAGTTTACACCTTTCGACCTCCTTCATTTATTTACCCAGCCTCCGTCTCCCCACACCCCCTCTCCCATCAACTTATTCTCTATCATACATCTTATTTTATATCCTGTTTTGTTTGCCATAAAATTTCTCTAAACATGGTTTTTTTTCTTGTTTATTAATTATATTTGACATCATTTGAGAAACTAGGGACATTTATAGAAACATGGATGGAACTAGAAGGAATTATACTCAGTGAAACAAGTCAGAAGGCAAGAGAAAAATATCGGATGGCTTCATTATTAGGAGGAATATGAAAGAACAACAGCAACAACAAAGAATAAACATAGTTTTTAATGCTTTGATTTTTGTTGCATTTTTTTCTACTGTGCTCTTCCTTATCTCTCTGATTGCTCCAAGCTTTCTTCTTACACTGCTCCTTAAATGCTGATGTTCCTCAAAGTACCATTCTCTTTGTTCTTATCACTTTTCAAACTTTCTTTGAAAACTCTCATCTATCCTGCTAACTTCAACTATCCAAACCTGCACTTTTAAACCAGATTTCACTCTTGGTTTCCAAATATATTTTATCCATCTAATCTCTTCTGTTCCCAAATCTGCCTGCTCTTCCAATCTTCCTCTGTACCATTGGATGGTATCACATCTACCCATTTTCCCAGGTCAAGAATCTGGGGAGGCAGCATTAGTTCCTTCCTCTTGTTCACCTTCCTACCACTCCATAATCAATAAACAATTAAGCCCTGTAGGTTTTACTTCCTCATATCATTTGACATCTTTTCTTCCTTTCTGTTCTACTACCACTGCTTTAGTGTAGACTCTGATAGTTTCATAATTGGATTGGTAAGCCAACTTCTTAACTGTCTCTGTACCTCCATTCATGGACTCTTTCAGTCCACTCTCTAACCTTTATTCAGAGTGATCTTTCTAAAGTATGTATCTGAAGTATCACACCCTTGTTTAAACTCCTCCATTGGCTCCTTGCTGCTTTTAGGATAAAAGGATAGGATATAACACCTTTCCCCCACTTCTTTACCAATTCTTCCTCATTCTTTATGACGCAGCTCAGATAGTGTGCCTTACTAAAGGCCAAGGAGTAGTAAGAGGTATTTAGCAGTCTTTTGTGCTAAATTCAATAATTTAGGTCCTATTCCCTCCACTTTCTTTGCCCCTTGTTTTTACTCTCAGCTGTGACAACAGTTATTATATTCCTCCACTATTTACTTGTATGTCTCCTCCATTAGACTAATACTTTTTTTTAAGGACAGGGATCACTCAGCTCTGTATCAGCACCTATGAAATTGGCACTCAGTAGGCATTTAGAAAAAACTTGATGAAAGACAACTGACTGAGTCAATGGAGGTGGCCAACATAGAGATGACTTTGAAGTCTTCAAGCTGTCCTTAGTCTGTCAACATAAGAGCACAGTGATTTTTTTTCTTGGTCATATTCTTGGCCAGGCATCACTTCCAGACTGGAATGACCTGCATGGCAGCCTTCACTAAAAGCTACATCTATACTGGCTTGGAATAGACCCTGCTACTCAAAGAATATAAAGCTGCTTCATATATGCCAACTAACTTGGCCTGCATCACTCATCACAGTTACTCACTCTTCCAAAGGAAATGATCCAGGGAGCTCAGTCAAGAATGTCTTTCCAGGGAAATCTTAATATCTGAATTGTGGTAGCCACCTTTTGCAAGTAACTCCAAAGAACTTCTGCTTCTACCTCTACTACCTCACCCCTTCAGTACCAGTCACTTCTCTCTCTTGCTCCTTGTATCTCACTGACTGGGGACAATGGACTTACCTTCAGCTTATTTAAGAATGAGTGTATAAGCATTGATCTAAACATTGATCACCTTCCCTTTCTCATCACCCTCAAACAAACTGTCGGGTCGAAATTTCCCTAGGCTGCTGTGTAACACATTGTTGGAGATTTGCCAACAAAGTGTCCCAGATATCTCTATTCTCAAAATTATCACTCCATGTTCAGTCATAAGAGGTGGTCTTGCTGAATCACTAATGAAGTGGTATCTCAAGGTTTGCCCCACAGTTTTCATTTTAATAACTATTTGCTAAGTATTGTTCTGTGCTGGGAACTCTGTTAGGAGCCTTGGAGGATTCAAAGAGGAATGACATGGGTCTCCCTACTTGCAATATGTTATGGGAACACAGGTGAAAAAAGAACAGGAGATGAGAACTCACGTTGATTAAACACCTATCTGTGACTGCAATTCCTGTTAACTATGGTATCATAGAGAGGAATTCTGATCAGGGGAATCTGAAAAGTTTTCATGCCCTAGGGTATTTGAGGTGGGCCTTCAAAAATAAGCAAGAATTTGACAGGCACAAAATCAAAGGAAGTACATTCAAAGTTAAGAGAACAATATGTAAAAAGGCAACAGGGCATGAAAGGACATGAACTCTTCAAGAGAACACAGAGTATTGGGCCATGGGGTTTAAAAGGCTAGTGTGGGTAATGAAGCCTGGAAAGGTGGGCTGAGTGCAGCTTTTGGAGGAACTTCGGGACCTAGTTTGGACATTTGAATTTTATTTAATTGGTAATGAGGAACCACTAAAAGCTTTAGATGTGTGGAATGACAAGATGCAAATGATGCTTTAGGGAGATTAATTTGACAGGATGAACTGGGGATAAGGTAGAGGAGAGATTGCAAGATTAAGTAAGAGGTGATGTCAATATCCAAGCATGAGGTTCAATCTAGAGAGGTAGCAGGGGTGACAGATCCCAGTACAACTAAATGAGGCAATATGGTGTTGTACAGAGCATGTTGGACTGGGGCTCTGATAGCTCTGGGCTCCAATCCTCACTCTGTTTATAAGATATGTGGTTTTTACATTTCTAGAAATCAATTTTCTTTTCTGAAAAAGGTGCAGCTCAGAAAAATAAGATCTCCTAAAACTCTAATGGCTTCCGGTTCAGGCTAAGTCACTTGCCCAACATTGCAGAGCCAGGATTTGATCTCAAGCAATCTTGTCCTTTGAGGCAGTATGTTTAACCACTGCACTGTGTAAACATTTATATAGGACTAATCAATCAGATTTAGTAAGTGATTAACTAAGAGAATGTAGGTACCATTAATAGGATAGTGGAATCAAAGAAGGTGGGAAAGATGATGATTCAGACATACTAGGGTATGAGGTGTTAAGTGAAACATCTAGGTAACTGGGTGGGATAGTGAGAGGCAAGGGTGGAAGATTTCAATTTGGCAATCAAGACAAAAAAAAACAGTCATGGAAGCTATGTAAACAGATGGGTTTTTAGAAAGAGGAAGTGAGTGTAGGAGAGCAAAGAACTGTGAGAAGTGAGAAAATAAAGGAGAGAGACAAGGAAGGAACATCTAACTGTGAACCTTGAATAATCTACTCCCATTTTCTGACCCTAAATTCTCTTTTTTTGTAAAATGAGGGAGTCGGAGAAAGCAAGTTCTGTAAGGTTTTCAGCTGTGACATTCTATGCATAATCAGAGACGATTAAAGGAAAGAATGTCATGGAAAATGCCATGGAAACTGATGAAGAGTGTTTCTAAAAGATGACTTTAAGAGGTCACTGGTGAGGGGCCTCCCTGGTGGCTCAAGGAGTTAAGTCACAACACTATGAAGCTATCCATAGCCACTGCAGTACGAGTTCGATTTGATCCCCGGCCAGGGAGGTGACCCACATGGCACAGCAGACCTCTCCTGTCTCGCCCACTGCTCCCCTCAGCAGTGTGTTTCAGTCTATCTGCTTGTTCTGCTCCCTACTCTGTCTCTGGTGAATCCTCTCACCTACCACCTCTGGCCTGTATCCCCAAGCTCTTAAAAAAAAAAAGATCAACTCTTACCTGTTTAAGGTGAATCAGAAATCTCTGATTCTTACCTTTCTTTTGCACTAGAGTTCACATTTTGAACTGCCTGTTGGATATTCCCATCAGTCACTAAAATATAGCTTGCGGTAAAAACAGCAATATTAAAAACGATAACTAACATTTGTTGAGAACATACTCTCTTTTGTCCTATAAAGGAGGTCTCTTATTATTCCCACTTTGCAGATGGGGAAGCCAAGGCTCAGAGATGTTAAATAATATGTCCAAGGTCACACGACTGGGGTATCATAGAGCCAGGATTCTCCCTGCTTCTGGAGAGCTCTAGAGTTTAATAATTTCACTAGGCTAAATCAAGCCATCATCTTTATTTCCTAAGGCAGCTCGATTGCCTTGCTTCTCTATTTCTGCTTCATTGTCCTCCAACATCTTGTCACTGTCTCAGAATAGGCTCTCATCCAGTCATGTACAGACTCTCATGACTGGAAGTCTCTCAACTGGACTCCTTACTCGGCAGTTTTACCCTTCCATTTCTACATGTGACCCATTTGACATTAAAAAGCTTGGGAGACATCTTATTATCTACATTAAATTCAAATTTGCAAACATGACTGAAAAAGACCCTCACCTCCTTTCATAGTTTAGTTCTGTACTTTATCTGTACTGAACTCTATCCCCAAACATAAAAGAGACATTTGTATTTGCAAGCTTTTACTTCTGAGTCCATTCTTACCTGGAAAACCCTCCTACTCTTCAGTTGGAGAATTTCCAGTTATCGTTCGAATCCCCATTCTAGTGTCATTTCCTCTGTGAAAACTTCTCCAATTTCCCAGCCTGTTCTACTGATATCATGTTCCCTTTTCTGTGCTCCCAGATCTCTCTCTGTCTCCTACTACACTTTGAGCACTTTGGAAATAGTGACCACACTTGTCCATAAACCCAACAGCCAAGTACCCAATAAATGTCTATTTGTTGGAACTGAAGAAGTTTTTTTTTTTAAAGATTTATTTATTTGTACATACAAGAACTGGGATACAGGCCAGAGGTGTGTGTGTGGTGGGGGAGGTGATAAAATTCACCTTAGACAGAGTGGGGAGCAGAACAGGCAGGCAGATTGACTGAAACACACTGCTGAGGGAAGCAGTGGGTGAGGCAGGAGAGGTCTGCTGTACCATGTGGGTCCCCTCCTGGGCCGGGGATTGAACTTGTGCTGCAGTGGCGGAGGACACCGCATAGTGCAGCCTTGGACCACCAGAAAGGCCCTGAAAGAAAATTTAATACTTTCTATCCACTTGTTATTTAACGTGCTAACTGGTTTTACTACATTGAAAGGAAATGCCCAGTTTCTGATTTTCAGGAAAAAATAGTTCCCACTCATTATCTCCATTTCCTTACTTCCCATCACGATTCAATCCATTGCAATATGGCCTCTGCTCCCACCTCTCACTAAAAGTCCTTTCATTATGCTAATTTGAATACTGCATATTGGAAAATTGGACAGACATACTTCAGAGGGAAATTCTCAGTGGTACTTGATGCTATGAACTGATCTCTTTTCTAAAAAGATTACTTCTAGGGAGAAGGAACAAAATGGGTGGGAAGAGCACAAGGGACTATGGTGATGGTGCATGGGTGAATTGGTTACGGGAATTTCACAGGATGAGAAATATACACTGTACAAAGATGAAAAATAATGTAAAATATATATAAAATTAAAATAACAAAAAAAGAGGGCCTCCCTGGTGGCTCAGTGGGTTGAGCGCCGCACTGTGGAGCATCCGCAGCAGGGCAACACGAGTTCTATCCCTGGCCAGGGAGGTGACCCACATGGCACAGCAGAGCTCTCCTGCCTTGCCCGCTGCTCCCCTCAGCAGTGTACTTCAGTTAATCTGCCTGTTCTGCTCCCCACTCTGTCTCTGGCGAATCCTCTCACCTCCTGTGACTCTGGCCTGTACCCCAGGTCTTGTATGCATAAATAAATAAATATTAAAAAATAAAAAGAGAAAAAAGTGGTGGAGGGACAAATCCCACTGCCAGAGGCTTACAGCACTCATGAGGTTGGGGAGAATGGAAGCAGTGAGCTCTGAGTCGATGTATGACTTACAGCATCAGTTGAAAACAGTTCATAGTGAAAGCAGGTTGATTCCTTTTATTAAATGAAGTTTAGGTTGGTGACCAATTAGTAAGGCAGAGTTTAAGACAGAGTACACAAAAGATTTCTCAAGCTTCCAGACCATCCTTTTCACACAAGAGCGAATTGGCAGCATTGGGAATTAGGTGGTAGTTGTGGAGAAGCTCTGTTTCTCACAGCCCCAAAAGAAAGAGGAAAAGAAAACCTGTATGAGCCAGTCAAGACCCTGTATGCTGCCTGGGGAAAAGGATAGAAAAAAAAGAAATAAAATATTATTCCTCTTTTGGCTGCCATCATAGCTTGCTCTTGATTTGCTTCCTCATTCACCCACTCTAGCTCCTCCTCTGTAGATGTTCCCCAGAATTCTAATCTCAATTGTCTTCTTTTTTTTTTTTAAAGATTTATTTATTTATGCACACAAGCACTGGGGTACAGGCCAGAGGTGTGGGGAGGTGAGAGGATTCACCACAGAGAGCGGGGGAGCAGAACAGGCAGATCAACGGAAGTACACTGCTGAAGGGAGCAGCGGGCACAGCAGGAGAGGTCTGCTGCACCATGTGGGTCCCCTCCCCAGTTGGCAGCAGGGATCGAACTCTGTGCTGCAGTGGCTGCGGTCTTCTCCATAGTGCGTTACTCAACCCACTGCGCCACCAGGGAGGCCCTCAATTGTCTTCTTTAGTGGAAGACTTGCTCAGTAATTTACTTGACTCTCTTGATTTCAAGTACCATGTGAATGTTGATGACTACTATAGCACTAATTCATGCTTTGATAATTCTTTCCCACCCTCCACCCCTCCAGCTATTTCCAGTGTGAATATCAATTTATCTCCAGACTGTCCCACTCCTCTCTTGGAATATGTGCAAAGTCAGTGAATGAATATGTCAGTAGTCTCCACCTCACATCTGGGAAGATCTTTAACTCATTTACATCCCTTGGTGAAGGACAAAGGTGCTGGACACTTCAGTTACTGTTTTAGACAATGTCTATTTGTGGATATATGATATCCATCATAAGCATATTAAACTGACTGAGATGGATGAAGTCACCTAAACATTTATATAGAGATAAGACAATATTTTAATAGTTCAGATCTTACTACTTCCCTACCCCCATTAGTCCCAATCAATAAACCTGTACCTTGAGGCAAGGTACCATAGGAAACGTGGATCTTTATTTTCTCTTAACTGATTTTCTATGAACCCTATGGAAATCTCATAACACCAAGTGAAATCCAAATTTACATATTTTTCAACAATATGGCTCCTAACTGCATGCCTATGGCATGCCAAGGGCTCAACTCAAGAAATACAGTCTAAAAATAGCCAAGAGTATACAATGGAGAAAGGAGAGTCTTTTCGACAAGTGGTATTGGGAAAACTAGACAGCTACATGCAAAAGAATGAAAGTAGACCTCTATCTCACACTGTACACAAAAATTAACTCAAAATGGATTAATAACTTAGATGTAAACCATAAAATACATAGAAAAAACATAGGTAAAACACTCCATGACATTGGCTTCAGGCATGTCTTTGGGAGCTTGACAATTACGGCAAGGGAAACATGAGGAAAAGTAAACAAATCGGACTAATTCAAACTAAAAAGCTTCTGCACAGCAAAATAAATTATCATTAAACCAAAAAAAAAGTATTACTGAGTGGGAGAAAATATGTACAACTCATACATCCGACAAGGGATCAATATATAAAGTCGACAAAGAACTACAACTCAATAAGAAGAAAACAAATAACTCAATTTTAAAAAGGGGGGAGCAGAAGGGCTAAATAGACACTTTTCCAAAGGAGACATATAGATGGCCAACAGGCACATGGAAAATGCTTTTCATCAGGAAAATGCAAATCAAAACTACAATAAAGGCCTCCCTGGTGGTGCAAGGGGTTGGTGCCAAACTGTGGAGCTTCTGCTGCCAATGCAGTGCGAGTTCGATCCCCGGCCAGGGAGGGGACACATATGGCACAGCAAACCTCTTCTGCCTCGCCCACTGCTCCCCTCAGCAGTATATTTCAGTTGATCTGCCTTTTCTGCTCCCCATTCTGTCTCTGGTGAATCCTCTCAACTCCCCCTCTCCCCTGCCTCTTGCCTGTACCTCAGCTCTTATATGCATAAATAAATAAAATCTAAAAAACCCAACCAACAATAAGATACACTTCACATCCATGAGGATGGTTCATGTCAAAAAGACCAGAAACAACAAGTGTTGGCAAAGGTGTGGCGATAAAAGAACCCTCTTACACTCTTGGTAAGGATGCAGACTGGTCCAGCCCCTACGGAAAACAGTTTGGAAGTCCCTCAAAATATTAAAAATAGATCTACCATTTGATCCAGCAATTTCACTCCTAGGCATACATGAAAAACACAAAAATACTAATTCAAAGCGATGTATGTACTCCTTTAAAAAATTTCTTTATTTATATATATTTGACATCAGGTGTCATCTCCATGGAATTTCCACCACCAATTCACCCGTGTACCATCACCTTAGTCCTTTGTGCTCTTCTCACCCTCATTTTGAATCCTTTCCCACCCCTTCTCTTGTAAAATGTCTTTGATTTATAGTTACCTGTTTATTTTTGTTTTAATTGTTATTATTCTTTTCCCTGATCCCTTATTTGGTTCCATCATATCACTCCTATAAATGAAACCATCCAATATGTTTTTTTCCTTCTGACTTATTTCACTGAGCATAATCCTGTCTAACTCCATCCATGTTGCTGCGAATGGCATTAGTTTATCTTTTTTGATTGCTGAATAGTATTCCATTGTGTATGTATACCACATACTGTTATGTTCATTACAGCAGTGTTTACAATAGACAAATTATATCAATAACTTAAGTTCCTAGGAGAGATGAGTGAATTAAGAAGATGTGGTATATATACACAGTAGAATATTACTCTACTACAAAAATATACAAAATCTTGACATTTGCAACAACATGAATGGAACTGGAGGGAACTATGCTAAATAAGTCAGAAGGAGAAAGACAAATACTGGATGATGTCATTCATATGTGAAATATGAAGAAACAAAACAAAGGAACAGATGAAACTAAACCAAAACAAGCCCTAGAAATCTGCCGCATTGTGGCTACCAAAAGGGAAGAGGTAGGGTGGGAGCAAAGAAGATGATAGACTATTGTGAAGGATTATGGGTGCTTTGGTAATGGGTGTAGTGTAGTAACATACATCTGATGAGGTGTGAACTTATAGCTCTAAATTATATACAGTGTTGTAAACAAAAAAATACCTCCAAAAAAAAAAATCTAACCCACTGCCCAATGGCACTGAAGCCAATAACCATGCCACTATTTTTTGAGAAAAGAAGCTGCCTAATGACAGGATCCTGGAAGCAAGTTGTTCTTAAATCAGTCTCCCTGAGGATGGGACTTTGGGCAAAGTTTGTGAGGCTGAGGAACAAAGAATTAAAGAAAATGCAAGTTGGTAGAATCTGACTGGGTTCTTTCTGTTGAATCATGGTATAAATAGAATCTGGCTCCAGAACTTCAGCAAAACTGAGCGCCCCTTGCTTCTGAATGTTGTCCCTTTAACCTTAAGCTAGAGATCTTAATTTTGTTTTTCATGGTCTTTTTTTTTTCTGTCCAGGTAATGTGAGGTCGCCTGGAGGACAGAATGTTCTTCTAGACCTGTGCTCTGAAACGCAACTCGTCAACTTATGAAAAATCTGTTTTTCCCTCCTTTAAAATGGGCATGGGTGTTTTTGCCCTGTTGTTTAACTTTCAGAAGTCCATCATGCTGTTTGTGCAAGATAAGCAGACTAGGAAAGGACCACCACGACCACCACCACCAGTTTCAACTAAGTTGAATTTCTTTTTTTTTAAGACTTATTTATTTACGCATACAAGAAATGGGGTACAAGCCAGAGGTGTGGGAGGTGAGAGGATTCACCAGAGACAGAGTGAGGAGCAGAACAGGCAGATCTACTGAAATACACTGCTGAGGGGAACAGCAGAACAAGGCAGTAGAGGTCTGTTGCACCATGTGGGTCACCTTCCTGGCCAGTGCTCTAATTCGTACTGCAGTGACTGAGGATGCTTCATAGTATGGTGCTTAACCCTTGCGCCAACAGGGAAGCCTATGTTGAATTTATTTTTTTTAATTTTTTTTAAAGATTTATTTATTTATGCATACAAGCACTG
>JAGFMF010012057.1:96724-107364 GCA_019455555.1 Galemys pyrenaicus
GTCTTCTTCCTTGTGTGAATTATGTTTGTTTTTTTTTTTTTTTGCTTCTATGTTTAAAGCGCACTGTAAAAACTATACCCGATAAAATTCACAAAAACATTCCCCCAAGGATGACGGGGGCGGGGGGGGGAGAAGCTAGGGGACGGCCGGGGCAGTTAGAAAGAAGGCGAATGAGCGAAAAATTTGAGGGATGAGTCATCAAAAAGGAGCTGGGTAAGAAAGCGGAACTAGTCATCTGGACTGAGAAAGAAACGAGCATTTATTAGACAGAAGTCGTGTCAATCACAACTGCTCCCACAAATGACTTCAGAGATTCCTGGGCTTCTCAGACCGGAAAAGGGGTCTCTGTGGGCGGTCTAAAGACTTTGAAATCGGAAGAGACAGAACGGCAGCCGCGGTCGGAGGAGTCTGATACGGCACAGGCTGGCTTCATAGAAAGATGGCGTTTGCCATAAAGGTCACATGGCCATTTTATGGGACTAAAGGAAATAATGGCTCACCATAATTAGAACGGCTACTATACGCCGATCAAAAGCATTCGTGAATCAGAATATCCCCCCCCCCCCAGTTAGACTCAAAACGCATGTCCTAAAAATCACCATCAAGACAATATATGAAGTTGTGGAGTTGCACTGGGGCTCTTCCTTCTCAGGGAATAGGACAAAGTAGGGGAGCCTAGCGGCCAGCGAAATTGCAGAATCAGAAGGCAGCACAGCTGTGCACAGCCATCAACAAGCATATTCTGCCAGGAACTGCCATTACCAGGTCACTGGAGTACAAATCTAGGCAACTTGATCTAAACTCTGACCTCTCACCTGGCAAAAAAAAAAGTTTGGGTGCCTTGTACATTGCACTAGATAAGTTCACCTACAGTTAGATTTTAGATGATCTGGGATAGGATAGGATAGGAAATGTTTCTTAAACCCATTTGTTTGGATGGGTTTTTGTTAATTTTTTTATGCCTTAGATTCCTAACAAATATTACCTTTGAAAAGTTGTTGCAGCCTGTTACTAGGGTATGAAAAGGACTTGTTAATTTCTTGGCCAGTTGATTTAAGGGGTCAAAGAAGAGCTGGGGCATGTAAAAGCAGTGAGCCAAGAATTAAAGCATTCTAATCCAATTGACTCCTTGCTTTTGCACTTCAGTCATTTTCATGCCCCCACCACACCCAGAAGAAATTGAAAAGTCTTTGCCTGAGAGGGTGGGGCACAACTGAAAGTCTGACTTCCAGGGTACCTAGAATGGAGGAGATGGTGAGATTAACCTCTTCAGCTTTCACTAGCTCAGTCTTGTCTTTCCTCAGCTCTGGCCATCTCAATGCAAGACTGCACCCTTACTTCCCCTCCCCCTCATCTATACCCCCCTTACAATATCCCATTGTAAGGCATGATCAGACCACTCTGGTTTTAGTTTTACCGATCACTTTCAATCTATTCAGGAATGGGATTTGAGAGGAAAAGGGGCCACCGTTTGTTTTATTCTCTGAGGCCCCATTTCTCCCTCTCTTAACCTTTTAGAAGGTTTGTAGGAAGCCTACGTGTAGCCTCCAGGGAACAAGTTTCCCATGGAGACTTTCTTATGGAGGAGTTTGGAGGAGTTCTGCATTCTAGAACAGTTTAGCCTACTGAGGAGGAAACAACTCTTAAACCTGGGCTAAGGAAGGAAACAGACCCTTTTGCTGTTACTTCCTTGGCCACCCTAGAAGTTCACAGTTTGTCTTGGTCGTGTCTAAAAGAGATCTTGTATCATTTGTTATAGATATTCGAGCCATCGTAAGAGTATATGTGAGCGGAGTGGTAGGTGGAGGGAAGAGGATGTGACAAACACAGTCCTGTAGTACTCTGGAAAACACATATTCCCTGGGGTACTCTGGGGAAAATAGCAACTTTGGTTGCAGAGGAGAAGATGGCCATGAGACCTGGAGCAGCAATTTCCTTTTCTTCCTCTCCTTTCGTAACAGGGAAGCCCCTCTCCCTGCCTTGTAATACTTTGCCATTGCCCAGACCCCAGAGTGCCTCTTAAGTGCCGGCTCTACACTACTGGAAGAGGGTTAGCAGTGTCCTTAAATGTTGGCCTGCAGTACAGTACAGTGCTCTAAATTTAGGAAGGAGGAGAAGGAGGTTGCAACACTAGTATGCTATATTCTGTCTCTGACGCCAGGTGGCACCATATCATAACCATATTTCCGAGGAAACCGTCAGGAAATGGACCTTGAGAGCCCTTGAACTATTTTCCTCTCCCTCCATGTTAGTACATAAAGAATAAGAGGCCTTACAGGTGTGGCAGATACCTCTCCTTGCATGAAAACATTTGCATCCTTAAGCTAAGAGTCACATCTAGTTGAAGAGACCTAGAATTTTAAATGTGGCTTTAGTTTCCGACCTTCCCGGAGAACTGTTTCTCAGCTTCAGGTAAGGAAAAAGGTGATTGTCCTGGAATCTTTTCAGATGTTTTCATACTCCAGAAGAGTTGTTTTCAAGGAGATCAGCTGAAGAACAACAAAAGGAACACCTAGTTCTGCTCAAATGTTGGTCCCCCTTCTGTTGGACTAATTAACTTTTTCTGGATGGAAGATATTGAAAATTAAAGTTGTGATGTGGTCAACCAGCCTCATTTTTGCTTATAGTCAAATAGGGCTGATATCAACACCTCTATACATTCCCATTACTAAGCTTTTATACCTTGGAAGGTGTCCTTTCTCAGCCATTTCTGTCAATTTGTCCTGCTTGTCAACCTGCAGAAGGAACCCCATGAAGCCTTCCTTGATTTCCCCATCTGAAGGGACTTCTCACTTTTGTGAACATAATTCCCCTACAAAATCATGAGCTCCGCAAGAGCAAGGGCCATATCTTATTTATCCTTTTATACCCAATATTGATTATCACAATAGGCACTGAGTAAATTATAATAATTATGTCTTACATTTGTATGGCGCTTACAACTTACAAAGTACATTCACATCCATTTTGTCATTTAAGCCTCACGACAACCCTGTGAAGATGTAAGTGTTACCATCCCTATTTTACAGATGAGCAAATAGACTTGGGGAAGTTAAACAACTTATTCTAGGAAGAGGCAAAGATGGGTCTGAATGTAGTTTTTCTGATTCTAAATTCAGTCCTTAGAACTTTCTATAACTGAACTGTTGACTGGAAATTCTTTCATGGAGACTGAAGCTAAAGGACTCACCGTAAGGACTGGGGAAAAGGTAGAAGATCTAAAGGTCAAACTCCTCTTACTTCATTTCCATCCCCTTCTCCTCCCCACTCCCTTGTTTTCAAAGAGCATTTCAGATCTTATTTTGTTTAAGAATGTTCTGGTGTGAGATGTCCTTGTGGATAAGAAGGGAGAACAGGGTAAGGAAGATAGGACAGGAAGGTGTACTCACAGCTGGTGACTAATGGAGCTTTGTCAGCCTGGAGGGAGGTCCCTGTCCAATGGTTTAATTAATGACTTGGATCAGGACATTGATGGTATGCTGATCGAATTTGTACATGACATGAACCTGGTTGCAGGAAGATTTCAAAAGACCATAATGAACCAGGAAAATGAAACATAAAGTTTAATAATTGAGTTTGTCAAAACCAAATACTTAAGTGCAAATACTTAAGATGTGACTTAACCATCTGTGTGAGAAGGTTTCGGGTGTTCAAGGTGTCTGTAAGTTCATTATTTTTGACACTAGCTGCCTGAAATATTGATGCGTTTGGGTTAGAATGCGGAGATTGTTATTGTGCTTTCTTCTATGCTCTGTAGATCACAGTGGAGGATTGCCTTTGGCCTCGAACACCACACATGATCAGGTGTGTTAGTATCCTGGCGTATACATGAAAGATTGAAACCAGGAGTGTGTGAGGACTTGCAAACCATAGTACATAAACTACTGGAGCTATTTAACCTGGAGGAGGGATCAACAGGGTAATGGTGGTGGTTCAGAATCCAATGTTCAAATTTCGAAGATTCATTATACAGAAGAGGGATTTACCTTGTTTGCTTTGTTAGAAGGTATCATCAGGAGCAAAGGGTGGGTGTTATGGGAAAACAGATTTTGACTCAGCAGAAGAACTTTATAATGATTTGAGATGACCAAATATTGTGCAATGACTGTTTTGAGAACACAAGGTTTTCTCATCACTGGAGGTATTTAAGCAGAGAAAGATATCTATTTGGCAAGAAGGTTGCCGAAGGAAATCAAGCTTCAGATCATAAGGGAAGGGAATTAGGCAACCAGTAAGGCGCCTTCTGACACTGTAATTTTGTGAGGGGGGTTAGAAAAGAAAATACTTGTAGCCCGCAGAGTAAATACCTCTTCCTGAGTTATGTTTTTGCTTCCAGTTTCTCCTCCTCCAGCCTGCCTTACACCTAGGCTCTAGAAATATTTTACTGAATACTTTCCCTGAGATCTTCCAGATCAGGTAGCATAGAATTTCAGAAGCCTACATTATATGTATCGATGTTACAGTGATCCTGGAAATGGGTGTCACTGAAATGGAGTGACTTATGCTAACAAACTAAAATGGAAGCTGGGCCTCCCTAGTAGTGCAAGGGGTTAAGTCTCAGCACTATGAAGCTGTCCGCAGCCACTGCATCACTAGTGCCATCCCTGGCCAGGGAGGGAACCCACCTGGCACGAAAGACCTCTCCTGTCTCGCCCGCTGCTCCCCTCAGCAGTGTATTTTAGTCAGTCAGCCTGTTCTGCTCCACACTCTGTCTCTGGTGAAACCTCTCATCCCCTGCACCTCTGGCCTGTACCCCAGTTCTTGTATGCATAAGTAAATCTTTTTAAAAAAAGCCACAGCTTGTTTATGAGGACACTGATAAACAGACACCAAAGCAAGAATAGATAAAAGTCAAACTGTGCCAAGCAGCTAGGCCCAAGAAACTAAGAGGAGTTATCTCTGAAGTAGTATAAATATGGGAACTGAGATGCTTTGGACTTCATGCCCATGGGATGTTTCCGAAACCTTCTCCAGATTTGGCATCTGCAGCCAGAGGATTTGCCTGAAGAAGCAGCACTTGCCCTCCTTGGCCCCCCTCCCCGCCCCCAGCTGACAACATAAGGGAAGTTCCGACCCTCCTCCCCGCCATACACACAGGCATCTGCTCTTGTGCTATTCTTCTGAATTTCATCTGTTTCATAACTCCTCCCCTCCTTTATTGTCAGTTGAATTGCATGCTTATATTAGTGTAATGTGGATTTCCCCTAACAAATCGTACTGTATTTATATGTGATTGACTTGAGTTGTAAGAGAAACCTCTCCACCCATGTGGGAATCAGTATGTTGAGATCCAAATTGCACACTACATCCTAGAGGTCATCTGGTCCAGTCTTTCAGCAGAGACTCATTGCCTTTGTGTCATCCACATGGAGTGGTTGTCCAGTCACGGCTTCAGTGTCTCTGGTGATGGAGAGCTGCCTACATGTTGGGGCAGTGCATTGTAATTTTAGAGAGTACTGTTGATCATTACAATGTCCTTCCTAAACATCACAAAATGCCTATACTAGGATTTTGCAACTGGGCTTCTTTTTCTTCTCTGTTTTTGAAACTGTTAGTAGTAAATTTTATTTGTTCTTTTTTTTCTCTTGGTAATAAATTTTAAAAGAACTTCAAGAGGCTGGAATCATGAGCTTAAACTTTTATTGTCATTTTTTCATTATAAAAAAGAAAGAAAAAAAAGCACCTTCCTTAAGTTGGATCAAAATCTGCTTTCCTATAACTTCTACCCACTAGATCTCAGAGCCCTTAGAATCACACAGAACATCTTCCTCTTCCTCTTAATGATTTGTGTACAGTGGACAGATTTCTCTTAGGATTTGCCAGTCCCTCACTATTCTCACTACTCTTTCTCAGGATATACTTTTGTTGACATCTCCCTTGAGGTGCAGGGCCCACCACTGAACATAGTGCATCAGTTGTGGTCTGACTAATGCAGAATAACATAAGAAGTTCACCTCCTTTATTCTGGACATTAAACTCTTATTAATAGAGCCCAAGGTCACAATAGTTTTTGTAGCCACTAAACCACGATTTTGACTTGGTTCATAATGACCTGTCATGTACTCTAAACTCTCGTATCCACACCTCACATCCTACACATGCACCATTACATTTTGGAATTCAAATAAGTAATTTTACGTTTGTTCCTGTTAATTTTAATTTTGCCATAGTGAGTCCATCATATCACTTGACATCTCCATGATTCTGATTCTGTGATTTCACCATTTGGCTGTCTCTTAAACCTATGTTTAATTTTCAGATTCAGTCTAGTAACTGAAGCAGAATCTTTTTGTGTGTGGTCATTCAACTGTATAAGAATCTGCCTAGGTTTATCTCTACACCCCACATTTTTCTGTATTATCCAGAGCATCATGAAAGAACATTTTGTTGAATTCCAGATATACTGTAAGCATAGCATTCTACTCATTTGCTTGTCTTCAACCTATCAAAGTAAATGGGCTGAGTGGGGAATGATTTTCTGAATCTATGTAGGGGTGACCTTTGCTTCCTTTGCAAGACTCACGAATCATCCCTTTTGTCCTAGAATCTTGCCCTCGATCAAGTTTGTGGAATTCATCTCTTCCCGTATGTAAAACTGTGGCATCATCCTTGACTAACTCTAGGTTGCACTGTACATCTCCTTCAAAGCCACCACCAGTTGTCCTGTCACTTGACCTGCAAGTTCTCGAAATGCCCTAGGCTGTTATTTACTTCGATTATGAGAGGGAGTTATTCAGAGCAGCTAAAGGATTTGAACTATACTGCCTTGAGGAGCCGCTCACTGGCATTCCATTTGTCCTTTCTACTCTGAAAATCCTTCTTGTAGAAGAGAAGGCTCAAAAGAGGAGCTGAGGAGGTTTTGTTTCCTCTCTATCAAACTGTTGGCAAAAAGTTGGGTCAGGGTGTCCATCATTAATCCAATAACAGCCAAACTCCTCTGCTGTTCTGAAGACCTCCACAACCTGCCTTTCTAATCCAGTTTCCCACCATTGAACTGGAACTTGCTGCTTTGGTCAAGTTAGTGTCTCCACTGCTCCTCAAGCATGTCCAAACTCAAAAACTATTGTGTTCTCATCTCCACGTTCTGGCTGAGGTCTTTCTTCCAATTTGGAATGCCCACCCTCTCCCCAAATCCAACCACACCCTTTTGTGCAGTTTCTCTAAACTCCTTAACCTTTACCATACAATATAGTAGATTATGCTTCTCATTTATTTTAATCAGAGTTTAGTTTTGTCTTTCTGACAGTATTCACCCCAAAGAGGGTATCTTCATGGTACATATAAATTAGCAAAGGGCCAGGTCAACAGTCCTGATGATCATACCCACTTCCAATGGAGATTTCCACAGTGATCAACATCTGACCCTTTACACACACCATAAATTCAGATCCCAAGATAGTTGTGTCCTGTTTCCCCATGACTTAAAATAGAGTCCAGGTAAATCTTGGCTTGGATGATTTTTGCAATGTGAAATAAAGTCTCAGTATGTCCTCAGCCCCTTTTCAAACAAAGAACTGGGTTTTTAGCTGGAGTCAGGGCTACAGTAGGCAACAAGGCTGAGAACACTCAAGCTATCCTGGCACAGTGTTGACTGTCAATCAGATTGAAATTCTGCCTGGTTTGCAGCTCACTTCTTCTACCTAGACCTTTCAAAAGTGTGAAAAACAAATGTAGTCTCACTCCAAATAGGATTGGAGTCGGGTTTGCTATAGCACCTTGAGTTCTTAGAGGAGAGACAATGTCTAAGTCCTCCCCAAATAGAGAATCTCCTAATTTGGAGGTACACACACACACACACACACACACACACACACCAGAAAAGGAGGCCCAGTTTGGTAATATCTGAGATGGAGCAATGAAAGGATTAGAACAACAAAGACTCTGAATTAACCTTAAAAGGTCATATAACCCAGCCCCCTGCTTTCTAGGAGATGAAGCACCCCAGTAGTTTCCTTAGTAGTCATCTGTTCAATTTGGCTTAGTAGTCATCTGTTCAATTTATTCATGGCACTGAGGATTCACTAAGTGCCATGATCATCTCCTATCTAGAGCAAAGTTTTTCCTTGTGTCTAATTTAATCTTCTTTCTCTATCGCTCTAAGAAGAAATGGACAACAGATCATCAGCTCCGTCCTTATTTAGGAATGAAATTTTTGAAGACAACTATAGCACACTTGTCATATAGTAGGTGCTCCACATTGTTAAAAGTTAGCGCATCGGCTTTCTCCTTTCTAAATAATAATAACAACAACAACAGCAACAACAATAACAACAATAATAAAATAAAACTAGTCCTTTGGCACATTTCTGTTCTGCTCTTCTCTGAACCCCCTCTCTGGTTTTTCTACAAATGCTGAAAATGTGTTGACCAAGGGCAGATCCACTACCGCTTTAAAAGGCCTAACCAATGCTAGGTAGAGTGGAAAAAGTTGAGGGCCAAGGAAAAGGTCATGTATTACTGTTTCTAACACTAACTGTGATGCACTTTTGTGGGCCCAGCTCCCCAGTTATAAAATAAATGGGTTGGACTAGATGACTCTGAGGTTACTTCTAGTTCTAAAACTCAGACTCTGATTACTTCCCAGCAATTCCATGCTATATTTCTGTTATTATTCTCTAGAATCCATGTTAGCTTTAGAAAGAAGAGAGAGAGGGAGTGGGAGGGGAAGAGGGAAGCAAGAGAAAAACAATTCTACACTATGGACTCATTCTGTTTGAGTCTCACCCTGACACCCTCCCCTAGGTGTTTTTTTTCTTCCTTAAGTATACTTGTGTCCAGTCAATCATTGTCCATCTCTTTTGTCTCCATGTACCTTGTCAGCACATTAATTCTTGGTTTTGGTCTTTGAACTGCTACTTTGTTTGTCCCCTCTGACTTCATCTTGTTGTGTTGGTTCATCTCCCTCATTTTGTCAGGGTCACTTTGAAGAATTCTATTCTGGTTTCTGAGGTGTCAGCAACCCCGCCCAACTGTCACACTTGATGAGCAGACTCCGGTTCTGTCCTTCAAGTCACTGAGAATGATATGAAATACCAGAGTGCTAGCCTTGTGGAGCCCCTTTGAATCCGTCCCCCAGGGCTGACAGGGAGCCACTGATAATCATCCTGAAGAGAAATCACTCCCAAGGCCCCAATGACTTCTCCGATTCTAATTCACAGAATGGGAAACAAATATCCCTGGGGAAGGAGAGGGCCCCTGCTCTGTCAGTCACCCAAGACCAGAGTCCACATGTCTGATGCCACACTGGATTCAGTAAGAGAAAGAATTTCAGCATGTTAGAGGTCAAGCCTCCTCCCAGCCCCCAGTCCAGGATGAGGGCAGGGTGGCAACCGTGGGTGGTGGTGGCAGTGGCAGCAGCAGCGATGGCGGCAGCAGCAGCAAAGTCTTCCTCAGTGGTGGTGTTGGTGGTGGCAGCAGTGGTAGCAGAGGAGAAGGAAGTGTTATTTTTGCTTTTTCATTAAGAGGCCCGAGGTGCTGAAAGAAGACTTCAGTCACAGGAACCCAGGGCATTGGGAGGGGAGTTGGGGGAGAGGTGGCAACAGCAACCAGATTAAGATTGGAAAGGCCTTAGTGCCTGCAGGGAACCAGTAGAATGCAGCCCAGACTTGCACTACTTTAAAGGCACCAGGCCAAAGGAGCAGCAATTCTGAGCCCCATAGAGGCACCCTGCTGGGAGGTCTGTTGGGGCAAGGTCTGTGCAAGGGAGGCAGGGTGGGAGTGCTAACTGGATTTTTTATTTTTATATCAAGACACTGTTTAAAATTTTTACAAAGGACAAACTCCATGGGTTTCCGTTAGTGTTTTAAGAACTTTTCTTTAAAAAAAAAAGCCAACAACAACAAAAAACACCGCCTTTTTGAAAAAGAAATGACAGACACAAAAGAGACTCTGTAAAGAAAATGGGGTGAATTTCTGATAGTATTACCCCAAGGGCAGAGGCAGAACCCAGATTATACCCAGGAGCCTGATAATGACATGGCCTCCACAGAACCTCATTCACCAAAGCTGGTGTGCCCTGGTCTAGCCAGGCTTATGCTCCTGGCCTTTGGGAGAAGCAGCAACTCACCTGCAGCTGCTGCAGCCCTCCATGGAGACAGAGAGATGGCTGGGGAGCTCTCCCCTATAATCCAACCCCATCCAGCGGTATCCCCTTTCTCCTTCCACCCCATGGTCTTGCTCAAATCTGTTTCTTTCTTGGGGTCCTGTTCCTTGGTCAAATAGTGTGAGTACTGGTGGTGGTTGGGGAGGGAGGGTTCCAGAACCACAGTGGTCTGAGCCTGGAGCCCTCCCTTCCAGAGCCTCTTTGTACACACGGTCAGTTGAAGGAGCATTTGTTCCATTTCTTTTTTTTAAATTCAACAAAACAAGACCCAGGAAAAAAGACCAAGTCTGGGGGAGAAAGAGCTACTCTGCTCTTTAAAGCTCCCAAGTCTGGAGTTGGTCAGTGGTGCAGTTCCAAGAGAGGTGGAAGGTGAGCACCAAGGGGTTGTCCAGCTGGTGCCTTCAGGCCCCCTAAGAGTGTCTGTAGTCAGGCTAAGGGAGCTGGCTTCAGCTGCTGTTCCGTGGGTCCTTGGCTTCCCAAGGATTCATTTGTGTCCCCATTTGTAGGGCTTGTTTGGGTTTACTTCCATGTTTGTGTT
>JAGFMF010012057.1:110808-125026 GCA_019455555.1 Galemys pyrenaicus
AGAAGGAGTAAAGATTCTGCAGTGACTTTATCTGTATCTGTGGTGATTGTACAGATTTTTCATGAGAGGATTAATAAAACCTTTTATGTGTCTGGCTGTTTGAAAAAAAAAAAAAAAGTAGATGATTCTTCCTCTGACTCTAGGACTTAAAAGGGTATCGGTTCTCTCCCTGACCCCAGCATTCCCCAGGGAGGAGCCAGCCTTTGGGCATATAATTCCATTTCTTTAGGGCCTCCCTGGTGGCGCAGCGGATTGGGCAATGCACTATGAAGCAAACTGCAGCCACTGCAGCACAAGTTCGATCTCTGCCTCCAGCCAGGGAGGGGACCCACATGGTGCAGGCAGACCTCTCCTGCCTCACCCACTGCTCCCCTCGGCAGTGTGTTTCAGTCTGTCTGCCTGTTCTGCTCCCCACTCTGTCTCTGGTGAATTCTCTCACCTTCTGCGACTCTGGCCTGTGCCCCAGCTCTTGTATGCATAAATAAATAAATCTTTTTTAAAAATTCCATTCCTTTAGGAGAAAGGCAGTTGGCCCCGGGGGGAAGAGAGGTAGAGAAATATAGATTACTACTTAAGAAAGAGTCTCCCCTTTCAAAAGATTATTCTTCATGAGTCAGTTACAGAAAGAGTAAACCATTACAGCAGTTAGGTATCAGGGGACACAGGCCTCTTGTGACATATGGCAAAGACCCATTCCAGGAAAATCCTTCTCCTTGTGGAGGAAGAGCCCCAACCAGAGGAGGCCCTGTTCCTCTCTTCGGACATAGCCTGTCACTTCACACTTTGTGGATAAAAGACATTCCTGTTCCCATTCCCATCACCTAGAAATATTCTAAGGGGGGGGATGTTCCCATGCCAGGACAGTCCCTGAAGGGACAGAGATGGAATTTCTAGGTCAGAAAATGTGATTTTGGGCTCTCAGAGAGATGGGCCTTCTTCAAAGAGAGTATCATTAACTCATGGGGCAATTCAACCCCACTAGCCAAAAAACTCAATGCAAAAAGTGGCCTCTCTCACAGACATCCTTACTTTAGAGAAGGGCGCCTATCTCAGGAAGACCTCTTCTTTGTGAGAAGCCTTTGCCTCTCAGAGGAGAATGTGCTCTGCAGACCAGAGGAGGAAAGACCCTTTCTTGTTGAGTGAGAAAGGGCTATTTATCTCATTGGGAGAGTCACTAGCAGGGTACCCATTGCTACGAGAGAGGCTGTCCTTCCAGCAAAATTGAGGGTCTCAGGCCTCCCTGGTGACCTAGGGGTAAAGTCTCAGCGCTGTCAAGCTATCGCCAGCCATAGCTTGTGGCATGAGTTCCATCTCCAGCCAGGGAGCTGACCCACATGGCGCAGCAGACCTCTCCTGCCTCGCCTGCAGCTCCCCTCAGCAGTGTGTTTCAGTAGATCTGCTTGCTCTGCTCTCCACTGTTTCTGGTGACTCCTCTCACCCCTTTGTCCTCCCTCACCTCTGACCTACACCCCAGTTCTATACATACACACACAATAAATAAACAAACAAATAAATCAATAAAATAAAAATGACGGTTTCTCTTAGGTGGCTGGACAGCCTGGGAGGAGGGCTGAAGGCCAATTAAGTAATTCCTCAAAGGAATGCTCCCTAGAGGCTCCTGATTCTTACTCTGACTTGTCTCCTCCCTCAAGGACAGTTCCCTTCTTGTACCCACTTGTTCTTTAGAGAGATAAGGAAGAAAATGAGCGGGTTTTTTACACCTAAATATTAATTCCCACCCTAGCTCTCTACCCTAAAGTCACATGTTCCACCCAAACGGAAAGATTTTCCCTGCTCAAAAAGAACTTTTGTCCTTCCAGAGAGAAGCGTTCTACTTCCATGCCGCCAAGTAAGACTCCCACACTGGGAGGAGAATATTATTTTCTAGGGATATAAATGGGATTCTCTTTTCCCTCTCTCACATTGGGTGGTTACATAGAAAAAGAGGGTTGGCTGATTCTCCTGGGTGTTCCTGGGGCAGAGAGCTGGGAGCTCGGGAGGGTGGGAGCCTGAGGCTCAGAATGGGCAGCCAGCACTTTGCTAGTTCACATTCTCTTAAGAGCTACTCACCCTCAGAGTGGTGTGACAGCGTAAGGAGGCTGACACAGGATGCTCCAATGCCCGAGCCGAAGACAGTAATACGGCGGGGATCGCCACCGAAGAAGGCAATATTCTCGCTCACCCAGCGGAGGGCCTGGATTTGGTCAAGGAGCCCGTAGTTGCCTTTGGCAGCCTGATCTCCAGTGCTCAGGAAACCTGGATTCAACAAGGGCAGGAGGAAGTGCAAAGGGAGGCATGAGCATTGGGACTGTGATGGCCAGCAGGGTTGGGGGCCTGAGGACAGAGGATGGGCGTGTAGCACAGTGCTTTCCACCTGGCTGACATCACATCAGCCATTGATCCTTTCTGCAAGGCCAGGCACCATCAATATGGGAGGGATCAATTCCCTGCTTCCCACCATTCTCCAGTATGGAAGAAGCCACCAGACGCTTTGAAGTGAAGTTCTTGCATTCACTAGAGACAAACTGCGGGAAGCTCCAGCGGCCAAGAGGGCAGCCTCTGCCCAGATGTACTCTGTGGGACAGTAGCCTGCCACCCGGCAAGAGACAGTGAAAGGGCAGTGATGCTGGAGTCAGGTGGTCCCTGTCCGAGCCCTGGCCCAACCACTCACTCACTAGCCATGTAACTGTGGGTAAGTGATTAAAAACATCTGTGAAATGGCCATAAAAATACTTCAGGATTGTACCAAGGAGAAAATGAACATAAACATCTGTAGCATGCTCCACGCATTGTAAGTCTGTAGGTACTTCTCTTTTCCTTTTCTTCTCTCTAGGGAGGAAGTGAGGATCCTAAGGGGCAACATTGTTAAGCTCTCCCTGCCCTTCCAATGCAACTTAGTCCAGCTCCATCTCTTTTCAGAAACTCAGATGGCACCCATTCCCCTTATCCTTAGGGCAGGTCCTCATTTATCTTTCTCCACGACATAACAAACTAGGAACTCTGGGATAGGGCCCAGTAAACTGTATTTAACGAGATCTCCAGGTGATTCTGATGCCTGCTAAAGCTGGAACACCACTGGGTTATACCATCTTTTTCCTCCGGTGGAGAAATGGGGAAGCCAGTGCAGTGTGTTACCACAGAAACAGGTTTTCCCGCCCACCCACTGAGATTTGCTGCTGAGGAGACATATCACCATGGAGACTACCTTCCCACCCACCTGCTGGGATTTGCTGCTGTGGAGACTTGTTGCCATGGAGACTACCTTCCCGCCCACCTGCTGGCTATCCCACAGAGATGCCCTATATTCCCCCACCCTGCTTCCATTTTAGACTAATCCTGCCGCCTCATTTCATCTCCCTTTTCTGGTCCTTAGTCTCCTTGGGAGGTTCTGTCTTCTCCTGCCTTTGGAGGCTTTGGAGGGGTTCTTTCAAGGTGGGTAGCCGTGGTGCTCCGACATGTTGGAAACCCATACTTGGATCAGTATTTTTTTTTGATTGATGCGCAAAAAGCTCATTCACGGTACCTGTAATCAACTTTGTGAGAGGTCATGTTTGAGGAGACTCCCTCAACTCACAGAGGGCTCTCTGGGGTCCTGGCAGTCCACAGGCAGAAACTGAACTCAAACAGGCCCTGGCAGGTACAAGACCTCATCGCTGTCTCAAGTTTTTCTGTTTCTGGCTTTTGCAAAAGAGCTCATTTCACCCACTTCAAGTGTGTTATTGATTTACCTTTGGTGCAATTAAATATGTAAAATACTTGGTTATTCCTCTCAGGACCTAGTCACAAGCCCTCTATAGTTCCAGGTTCCCGGTGAGGAAATGAGAAAGAGTTAGAAAAAGCCTGAATGAGGATGAATGGAGAAGCCCTTGTTCCTTTTACAAGGCAACCAGCTTCTGCTGTGCCTGGGCTATTCACTCACTGAAGCTGCTTCTGCAAGTGTTAAAGAGTGTGCTGACCAAGACACTCTGGCAAAAATCACTAGGTGCCGGGCCTCCCTGGTGGCACAGGGGCTAAAGTGTCAGTGCTATCACGCTATCACGCTATCACCAGCCACCGCAGCATGAGTTCAATCCCCGGCCAAGGAACTAACCTACATAGCAAAGCGGACCTCTCCTGTCTCGCCTGCTGCTCCCCTCAGAAGTGTATTTCAGTAGATCTGCCTGTTCTGCTCTCCGCTCTGTCTCCGGTGAATCCTCTCACCACCCTCCTCGCATCTCTGGCCTACACCCCAGTTCTTGTATGCATAAATAAATCTTAAAAAATCACTAGGTACTTCTCTTAGCCCACTTAGTCTTCCTTTCCTCCTCTCTCCTTCCCTCACATTCTTTTCCTTTTCTCTTATTTAGGCAATAGCAGACTTGGCTCCAGCCTTTGCCAAGGAATCACTCAGTGAAATGTGTCAAATACATCTGTCCTAATCAGCAGGAAGAGCCTGCAGTTGGATGTAGTAGACACTTCTCACATGTACTGATTTTCTGGGTTAGGAAAAAGGGTTGAAAGGGTTGAGTGCAGGGTTTGACCATCGAGATCTGCTCCTTCAGACCCAAGACTCTCACCATAAGGGGTGCTAAGCATGTGGATTATGCCAGGTCAATCTACAAGAGTTTTGTGCAAAGGGTTCCATAGCATTTGATAGAGCAAATGTGACTGGTGGCAAGCTTGTATAATCCAGCAGTCTGGGAGAGCGGTTACTTACTGCTAGATCCCCAGTAACCCAACCATCCATGGATGGCACATGAGAATCAGGACTGAAATGCCAAGCTCTAGAGGCCATTAGAATAAATCTGAGTGATTTTCCCTGAGCCCAGGTTTACTGCAGGACATAGTGAGCTGCTTAATAGAAGGAAGCGGGATCTGGCACATTGTATCAAAACCAGAGATCTGTGGCACTCAAGACTTGACATTTACCAGGTTTTCAGTTTGCCTGAAGGGCACCTGAGCAAGGACATAGAATTAAATTCTGAAACCCAGAATAAAAATTGGCAGGCCCATACTTCCTCGACCTCAGGGATGCCCACATCTTATGTCTTATATCCTTTCTTGTGTTAGTCTCAAGTCCAGTCAGTAGGGGCCTCTCAAAGAATAGCTCTCCCTTTGCCTTGGACCTCCAAATACATGAATCATCCAACATGCCTAGAGTAGCACCTTAAGAGTGAACTCTCTCTTTGGGCTCAGTGCACCAGAGAGGCTGATGGCATGGAATTGGGGTCCTAAAGCAGCCACTTGTTGGGAAGGAAAACAACATAGCCTCAGCCACACAGCACAATCCCCAAGCTCCAGGGACAAATGCAAGTTCTGTAACTGGTACCAGGAGACAAAACACCTTGTATGTACCCAGAATTCAGTCGATGGCTTATTGATCACCTTTGTATTCCAGAGCAGGCACTGAAGGGAACTTCTAACATTGGTCAGTTCATGATTTTTTTCTGAGGTTTGGGCAATGTTATTTTGATCATTAACTACTTAAGGGCAAAGAATATTTCTACTTCCAAATGTGCTATTCTGGTTATTCAGAGGGGAGGTGATAAAGTGGGGGTTCTTAATCTGAGTTTCATGGATAAGCTTTAGTGGGACCCATCAACTGGCTTCTCTAAGTGTGTGTGCACACACACACATTTTTCTAGGAGACGGTTTCTGTCCATAGCTTTCATCAACATCTTAAAGGGGTCCAAAACTATGCCAAAGGTTAAGAACTTCTGATCTAGAAGCTGCAGGACTAGAGTAGCTGAAGGGTGGTGGAGGAATCAGCAAATAGGGATATTACAGGGTGTGTTCACGAGCCCATTGCTTTGGCTGACACTTCCAGTCCTGCATGAGTCTTTCTTTCCTGCCTCCTTTCTCTACATCGCTCTTGTCCTCTTCTCTCCTCTATCTTTTTTCTTCTCTTCCTTACTTTCTTCCCTCTTTTCTCCTTTCCTCCACTATCTCTTTTCTTTCATCCCTAGCTCATCTAACAACAGGGAACTGAAGCATATTAGTACTCTCTGGGCTTCCCAATAAACCTTATAGAATGGAACTTTGTGTTATATCCCCTGTTGCGAAAGGACATCTGAATCTGACAGTGAAAACAGTGGCATTGAAAATGGGATATAACTTCTGTCTGGACCCAAAAGTTGTCCTGCCACATAGTACTAAATAGGGTTAGTCAAGAGGAGGGTGCCTTCCTTTGTACATCCAGAAGTAAAATGCAGTAGAAGGGCCTCTAAGATTCAAACTAGCAAAGAAATACACTCCAAACAAATTCTTCAAGCTGTCCTAGGGATTCAGGTTGCACACTCCCTCTGAAACCTGGGTGAGCCTTGGAAAGGGAGCAAGGTCCTGTGTGCTTAGTTTCCCCTCTGAGGTACTGGTTTACCTCAAGACCTTGGCCACAGAGAAGTACCATCCATCAGCAAGGAAAGGTATAGGATAGTGTGTGGATGACAGAGTATATGTGGGTAAAGGATGTATGCGTGCATTTGAGGAGGCCTTTGGAAAATCAGGGTGTGTGTATGGGAGTGTGTGTGTGTGTTGTAGGATGGGAGTAGAAGAAATGTGCATATGTGTGTATGTTTGGCCTATGCAAGTGTGGAGTGTGCATGAGTGTGGGGGTGAATAGAAGAAGTATGTGTGCGTGTGTGGGTATGCTGGAAAGTGTGAGTATATGCATATGTATATATGTGTAGGGTCAGGTGGGAATATGAACCCATGTATGTGTTGGGTATATATGTGGGGTATGTGTGAGAAGAGTGTGTAATATATGCACATATGTGTATGTGCATGTGGGGATCTATGCAGGGAGCCTAGGGGTGTGTGCGCATGTGGAAAGAATATATGTGTGATGCATGATTCAAGTTCAATAGTCCCTTGCCTTAAAAAAAATAAGAATGATGCACAGGATGTGTGTATAGATGTGGAAGCAGAAAGAAGGGGTATACATGTGTATGGCTAGTATTTGTGGATGAGTGGGCTGGGGAGGTGTGGCTGTACAGGTATGCATATATATGGGAGGGAGGGGAGTACTGTTTGTGTTTACGTGGGGGAAGTGAAGGACGTGCGTGTGTATATGGGTGTTTGGAGTGGGTGTGTAAGTGAGGTGTGTAGGGGGATATATAGAAGGATATTTGTGTATGTTGAAGGTGCACATGATATTTAGTTATAGTTATGGATATACAGGATGTGGGTCATTGTGTGAAGCATGTATGTGGGGGCAGAAGGAAGTATGGATGTGGTTATGTGTAGCATGTGCGGGTGTAGATGTGGATATAAGGTCTAGAGAATCAGAGGGACGGATTTATAGGAATATGTGTGCGTGCGTGCGTGCGTGTGTGCGTGTGTGTGTGTGTGTAAAAGGTGAGAGAAATCCGTAGAAGTGGGATGTGGATGTGCAGTATATAGAGGTACACAAACAAGGATCTGCATGTGAGAGAGACTAGATATGTGGAGTGTATATGGCATGGGGTGGGAGGAATGTGTGCATATGTGTGGGGGCTGAAGATATGGAGGGGTCTATGTGTGTGTGCTTCTGGAGGACTGAGAAATGATTGGATATAGGAGGGTGTGGATGTGTGGGTCTGTGAATATATGGATATGTGATTTGCTTGGAGGAATATCTGTATGTGTGTCGGGTGATTAGGGATGACGACAGGGCATGAGAAAATTAAGGGACTCTACAAAATTCAGTCAAGCAAAAGTCCAGAAGCAGAGGCATGGCTTGAGACCTAAGAGAAGGTATGAGGTTTGGATGGAAATTCTGCTGGCATACAAACATTCCAGGAAAGGACCTGGGGATGGGGGGAAGCTCTCAGCACTTAGGTAGTGACTCTGCGATACCATTTTGACTATGGCAGTCAGCACCGACTAGAGAGCCAAGACCCCCTGTTGAACTTCCCAGCATTTTTTTCCTCCCTCTTTAAGAAACCAGGCTTCCTTCTAGGTACCTCATAGGAACCGTACCTAGCACTCCAACCCGGTAGTTGAGGGTGATGACGATGACGTTGCCATAACTGGCGAGGACGCTGCCATCAATCATGTTGCCTGTCCCTTCCATGTAAGAACCTCCATGGATGTAGACCATGACGGGCTTAGCTCCACTGTCCCGGATGTCTGCAAGAAGAAGGGGTGAGACACAGGCTGGGTACGATGCCCTTCCTCCCCCACCCCCGCCAGCCCTGGGTGGGGGGGGGGCAGCAAAGCTATCCCAGGTGCCAGGACACCACCACCGAGTCTGAGGGCAGGACTCATGCTCAGTACGTAGCTCGAGTACTGGCCAGAGACGGTTGGACTCTGGTGATGTTTTGAGAGACTCCAGTTTTAAGCATCTCCCAGCTCAAGGCAGCCAGTCATGCCTGGTACAGCTGGGCCTAGCTAGGCCATGGCTAGGCCCCAGGGACAGTGGGAAGTGGGGGGGCAGGTGGAAGCAGAAGGGCTGGTCCCTTGGCTTGATCTGGTAAGTCTGCCCTGGGCACCCAGGAGTCCTGGGACCTGACATGGCTTTAGACAGTAGGGACTGTGGAACCCTGAAACCCCCAAGACTAAACCAGTAACATGGATATATGGCCATAGGCAGCAGCTGGTCCCCTAGTGCAGACAGAAACAAAAGGGGTAGGAATAAGGGGTGGCACAGGGAGAAAACAAGGAAGGAGGTGGGGAGGAGGAGTGAATGGCAGAGATGGGGTAGGGGGGACCTCATTGACATAGTTTCTCAGCCATGTGTCCATTTACCCCATTCTCCCTGGGCATCAGGCAGGCTTAACAGGAAACACTGGGGATGGGGGAGAGGAAAGAAGCAGAACTTAGAATGAGAGAGCCTGTCCCCAGTCAGCATTAAGATGAAGATGGAGCCTCTCCAGAGGCCATTCAACACAGGAACTTCAAAAGTGGTTGCCCCCAAGCCCAGGCAGCACGGTGGGGCTGGGCAGTCAAGAGCAGGCTCCTGGTCTAGTCGACTCTGCCTGCAGCCTCTTGGTCTGTGAGCTGGATCAGCACTCTGTCACACAGCACAGCCTTACAAGCCATGAGTAGGCCCTGAGCTGGCTGGCCCCCCAGGTATGGAGGGGCAGGGCCAGGGTCTGGATGCTTTCCCAATGAGGAAGGAAGACTGGTTCAACTGTCACCCATGGGTCTTATGTTGCATACTGACTAGACTGTGGCATCCTGGAGTGTCAACCCATAGCCTTTCTGGACTTGTCCCAAACCTACCACAGCCCCAGGCCCTGAGGTCACATCTCTCTTTCTGGGAGAAGGCTCAGGAAGTTCTAGGTGGTTCTATTTTCTTGCCCCTTTGGATGTCACTGCCTTACTCCTCAGTTTAACATCCTGCGGGACTCCTCTCCCTGGAGCCAGTCCCCCCACGAAACACAGGTGGGTCCTAAACAAAACACAGGCCTCTTCTTGCCATCCATTTTCCTTTGTGCCTCTCCTTACTTTCCCCCAGACCTGTATTTTCCTTCCTCTCCCTGCTACTTAGTAGAGTCAGGTGTCCATGAGCCACAGACGATGGGAGAGGAAGACTTTTCCAGCTTCTACAGTAGGACTGAGAGGGGTGGGCGACCCTGGTGAGGAGGATGCCCTCCCCATAGTTCTGCTGTGGTCCCCTGCTCTCTCCAGCTGTGTCTATTGCCCTGGAACTCCCAGTGGCCAACCAGGCCAAAGATGGATGAACAGCCAAACGCCCTTATACAGGAACAGAAACACACCAACAGACGGACAGACAGACAGATGGGGCTTCTCCCCATCAAGAGGGGGAGGGGCTCTGTGCCATGCACCAGCCGCCACGCCCTGCAGCCCCCAAATACCTTCATCTTCATCCCCGTCATTATCCGCTAAGTCCTCGCCCTGTTTCTTAGCGCCGGATCCTGGGGACCAGACACGGGGAGACACAACAGCACAGAACAGAGAACAAAACAGAGAGAGAATTCAAAAACAGCATGACTGTAGTGTGGCCCAGTAAGCCAGCTCTGGGCTTGGGCCCAGGGCAGGCAGGAGGGATGGCAAGAACTGAGGGAATGGGTGGGCTGAGGCCCAGACCTTCATCAGGATGATGGTGTTGCAGGCCCCTGCTGTGCTGGCCCCCTCTGCATCTTCCTGGCCTGCCTCCTTGTCTCCAACAGCCCATCTCAACCAACTCCCTTCCCAGATAAGGAGGAAGTAGTAGGTGGGCCAGGGCACAGAGCCAGAGACCCCTAAGGGAAGGAATTTCTTCTGGGTGGAAAGGGCTGTGTGTGTTTACACAGGCAAGTGGAGCTGGAGAGCAATGGCAGGTACTGAAGGGCAGAGGCCACGCTGCCAGCTTGTGTGCATGTGGAGGTAGCTACTAGGGCAGAGATGGGTGCTGGGGACCCCAGACCTGAACTGCCCTGGCCCAGTGGGAAGACTCAAGCTGGGCCTCAGCTGACTCTGATTCCCAGAGGAGAAAATGGGAGATGATGTACTCCCTCACTGGGGCCCTCTGTTCTGGTGATTGGCAAAAGGGGTCTGTGTCCACAGGAACCAGGCCTGAGAGCATGAAGCATTGCTGATATGTAGAGAGAGCCAGAAAATGGGGGAGGGGGAAAAAGGAAGGGGAAAAGGAGAGAGGCACAATGAGAGAGAGAGAGAGAGAGAGAGAGAGAGAGAGAGAGAGAATGGCAATAGTTCCTACCATGTACTAAGTTACCAAGTTCCAGACATTCTACACCTGTTTGATCCTTATATCCCAGTAAGATAGGTACTATCTTTATTCTTGTTTCACTGATGGGAAACTGAGGTTCAGAGAGGAAAAGTGACTTGCTTAAGATCACACAACTAGAAAGCACTAGAGGTGAGATTCAAACCCAGGTCTGCTTGACTCCAAAGCCCATGTTCTTTCCACTGCACCATGCCACCTTTCTGGGATGGGGAAGGGGAAGAAAAAAAATAAGAAAAGAGGTAGAGCATGGAGGGGCAGGGAAAGGAGGGAGGGAGAGAAGAGTAGAGATTAGAGGAGAGAAAAGCAACATTTAGGATCTGGGGGTAGGCTGGCACCAAGTCTCCTTCCTGTTCTAAGGAGTCAAGAAGTGCACTTTGAGAAAGGCTGTGGAGAAAGAGGGCCTATTACTGCTTGCATGATGACTAGTGTGTGGAAACAGAGGTCATCCTGCTGGCACCCCAGAGCTTACCCCACCCTCTTGTCTATGATACCAGATACTCTCAGCCTAGAGGTAGCAAGTACCTCTTTCTCAGCTGTTTGGCCTCTGGTGACCAAACCCCATTACAGCTATTAATCAAAACAGGAACAGCTCTCACATTATAAAACGGCTTTTGAACTCAGGCAAGAGCCCAGCCCGAGGGGGCAGAAACTGCCTCTGCTTTCCTGAGGTACCTGTCATATTAACACCTGCCAGTACAACCCTCAGAGACCCTGTGGGACCTGGGACATCATTCCCCACAGCACATCCCTACCAGGGGACAACCCCCTAAACTGAAAGGAATCCCTCACTTCCAAACATGAATCCCCTCCACCCTGATAGAGTAGAGGTGGAGTATGGTCTTCTTTAGGAAATCCTTCCCTTGCCACAGGCCCTGATTTAGAAGATGTGTCCCTTTTCCCCCTTTCTGGGAGTGTCCCTGGGCTCCTGCATTACCCCAGTATCCTCCACACCTGTGTCCTCCACAGATGCCTTTGTGGGTGCTTCATCTTAGCGCCTGCCAGGTACCTCCTTGCTGCCATGCCTTTCCCCAGGGCAGCTCTGCCACCATTCCCTATGCAGGTGCTGCTGCTGCAGGGTCCCAGCCAGGCCAGCTCTGCCTAACCTGTGCACGCCAGCATGTGTGGGTAAGGATGTGAGCTACTAGGGCAGAAATTGGTACTGGGGACCCCAGTTCTGAGCTACCTGGGTCCAGTGGGCAGACTCAAGCTAGGTGTCAGTTGATTACCATAGGATAAAATGTAAGATGAAGCTTTTCCTCTGGTCTTCCTTGTTGGGTACCCCCATGGTCTGGTTAATGGCAAAAGGGGTTCATGCCCATAGGAACCGGAACCAGGCCCAAGAGCGCCAAGCATTGCTCCGAGGTGTGTAAAGATATCTGGGGATGAGTCTTCCCCAAAAGGTAGGCTCTCTAACTGTTCCAATGGTCAACAGGCTTTGGATAGGGAAGTGATATGAACAGCGGAATGATCAAATGCCCTTTCCCACACTGTCTGGGACTCTTTCCCAGCTTGGCTGGGGGAGGGGGTGCTTAGGGAAACCACTTGAGTTTAAATACTAGGCTAAGAGACTCTTCATAGCAGCGATATGGTCTTCTGTCATTTCTTGATCTGTCCTCTACCTCATATCCTAACAGCACCTAACTCATGGCCTTGCTCACAGTGAGCAATCATGATTGGTAAATGTTTGCATTTGAGTGGAGCTTTCTGTCAGCTCTCTAGCCAAACTCTCAGGGCTGGACTGGACTACCCTACGCTTTCCCTGGAGCCCTAGGAAGATGTGTCCCTTCTTCCTCCCGGGAAATGGGTGGTCATCTCCTTCCTGACCTCCCAAGTAGGTAACTCACAGGATCTAGTTTGAGACCCTTGTCCCGAATTAATTTACAGACTAAAGGAATGTTAAGGCCAGAATGACCCCCTACCACCTTCATCTGTGGAAACAATTTCTGAGAGGAAAAGATTTGCCTCAGATTTCATTGTGAGTTAGCAGCACAGCTGGGACTCAGTCAGGCTTTGTGGTTCCCAGATCTGTACTCTTTCTGCAGCACCAATGCTTCTTCATTCGTGCAAAAAGAAATGTTTACTGCTTGCCTACCATGTGTGAGGTCTGGGGCTGGGTGGGGGACACGGTGGAACTCTATCCCGGAGGTGCAGCAGGCCTCACTTGTGCTTGGGTGTGCATCGAAAGCACTCAGCACACAGGCTGCTCAACAGGTACATTCTGGGCTCTGCCCCTAGATCCTAACTCAGCAGGGAGCATCCCTGTCCAGGCATCCCAATAGCCCTTCTCTGGGGCTCGCTGCTCTAGGACTTCAAAGGCAAACCAACTCCAAGTTTGCCCAAAGAGTTGCAGGGGTCAGGCTATGATTCCCCACCTCTTCCTGAGGTTGTTACTCTCCGATCTGGCCCAACCCATCCAGACTTTGCCCATCAAAAGCTGGGGCGGTTAGGTGGGAGTCACCTCTGCGGCTACAGTGGAAAGAACACTGCCCTGAGGGCCAAGCGACCCAGGTTTTGGTCCCAGCTCCGACACAGACCAACAACAGGGCTGTGAGCAGCAGCAAGTCACTCCCCTGGGCCTGTTTCCTCACCCGTAAAATTGAGAGGCTGCTTTCTGCCTTAGAAGCTTCCAGAGACGTGACGATTTTATGAGGTTAATTATGAAAGCACTTTGCAGGAAGCACAAAGTGGTATTAGAACAGGGAGAATTCCTCTACAGGAGGAACAAATTCCTCCCAGCAAGAGGGGACATTTTCAAACCAAGATCTCGTGTCCCTTTAGAGTCACAGTTCCCAGAGACCTCCAAGGTCAGCCGCCACACTAGGCTGGGTCATTTAGCTATACTCTGGCCAGAGGTGGTCGGTGGGATGACGGGATTACTCAGCCTGTGAGTGGGAGTTTGCTTTAAACTTCAGGGCTAGAGACTGAGTCTAGACTTCTGGCCTGGGAAAGGGCAGGAACTGATGAGCCGGTGGCTCCCACACTAGGAAAAGGGCAGAGTCTCTGGTTCCATCTTGACTGCCTAGTTTCTCTCCTGCGGTGTCTGGGAGGGACGCACTGGCTCTGTCTTCGGCACGTATTTTAGGGTGGAATTTGTGGGCTGGCGAGATTGGAAGGAATGGGACTGCTGCTCCTGCTCTGAACCTGCCTGAGGCCACCAAATCTTCCCTGAAGAGCAGCCAGGGCCCTTGGATGAGATGGAGCTGATGCCCGCTCACCGACTGCCCCTGAGTCTGGGATACTTGAAGGAAGCCTGGGTCCTCAGGGGCAAGGGCAGGTGGGCAGGTAGCCCTCCCTCTCTCTCTCTCTCCCTCCCCGCCGGCTCGCTACCTACCTCCTTTCCTACAAATTTTCTTGTTGGGCTTTCGGGCGCATTCCTTGGAAATCCGCTTTACTGTAAAATGAATAAAAAACTAAAAAATAACAGGAGGCCTCTGCCCAGGGGCATGCACCCCCCACCCCCAGGCCCCAAGAGCTGCTCTGCAGGCAGCACATGGCAGAGAGCCTGTCCCACCATCTCCTTGTTTCTGTCACTTACCTTAGTGTGACCCCCGCGGGAGGAGGCATCAGCTA
>JAGFMF010012057.1:128568-144969 GCA_019455555.1 Galemys pyrenaicus
GGAGGATAGGATAAAGGCCTCCGTTGGGGGGGCCTGCAGAGAGTGGGGGAGGGAACCTGGCTAAGAGATGCTAAGATGGAAGAGGGATGGGGCTGCACTGCGGGGGGAGGGGGCTGGCAATGTGCATTGCCAGAATGGGGCTGGGGGCCCTCAGCAGGGATATTTTGATGAGCATGCGGGCCAGGCTAGGAAAATAGAGGGGCCACAGGCGGGAGGATGATAGGGATACAGGATTCAGGGAGGAGGTGGTGGAGAAGCGAGGAGGATTGAGCGGTCAGGGGTGCTGATGGAGAACACGGGGTTGAAAAGGATGGGGAGCATTGACTGGGGCGTGGAGGGGATAGGATCGGGCAAGGTATGGGCAGCTAGAGGATGAGAGACCGGGGCAGGCGGCCTCACCTGTTCCCCCGGCTGTTGCGAGCGACTGTACCGGGCCGCGGACCACCCATATCGCCTCCAGGCCAAGGGCTCCGCACCCGAATCCCCGAGATCTGCTCTCCGGCAGCCAGGCTGCTGTGCCCGCGCACCGAGGGGGCGCGCTGCGCGTGCCCGGACACGGGGGGCGCGGTCCCTGCCATTAACTCCTTTTGTGCCAGAGATGGCTCAAGTTCTGGGGCATGGCCCAATTCCTGGCATGCTCCAGCACCCAACTTGCTCTCTCTCCCTTCCTTCCTCTTCCTCCCTCTCTTCCTTTTCCTCAGCGGTGCTTTTTCTTACGCGCCGCGTGCGCACACACACACACACATGCGCGCGCGTGTGTACACACACACACACACACCCGCTCATGTCAGACAGGTGATCTTCCAGGTATGCTAAACTTTACCTGCAAAGCATGAAAGCCTTAAACAAATGGAGAAACTGAGGCACTGCCTGCAAGAACCCTTAGCCATTTTCCACAAGGGCCACCTGCCCCTCCCTTCGCAGCTCTTGCCTCTTGTAAGTACCAGCATTATACTGCTCAAGCATCAACCAGGGTGTGTGAGTGGGGGGACCTTTGCTCTCATCTTGTCACCGTTCCAAAGGTCAAAGCTATTCCTCTCTGCTGGCTCTGCTGGGGCACATCAGCGTCAGCATGCCACTTGTCTGCCAGTTTCAGTCTCTCCTTTCCAGATCCATCCATCTTTGTATCATTTTAGTATGTGGTACACCTGTGCAGTTTGTTTACCATACCCCATCCCAGGTGCCTCTGAGTGCCCCTTGTCCCAGCAAGTCAAGACCCCTGCAGCTCCTCAGAATATACCAGAAGGTCAGAAGCAAGCTGGGGTCATGGCTGCCTTTGCCTTGCAGGGAGTTCTACTCCCTGTGCACACAACCTCTTTAAGCTTAAGTACTACATGAGCAAGGTCTTCTTGGACCTCAAAGAGGGATTTAGTTTTATTTCTTGTAAGTTCAGAATTATCAATGCTCTTGGTTTTAATTACCAACACACTGGACTGGGACGTTCTCCTGAAGTTGACAAATCATCTTGTACCATCCACCCACAAGGCTGGGGCTGGTCCCTTTGAACCCCAGCTAGGCACACCGTAAGACTCCACTACAGTCAGCTAGCTGGCTCTCCTAGATAGCTTGAGATCTAGGGTGCAAAACCGAAGGTTGGGGGCTGAGCATGGCCATGTATAGTTCCAAATGTGACTCTGGAGCAACAGTTTTCAGTTTCCTCTACTGGAAAAATGTAAGTGAGCAACTGTCAACTTGGGTAACTGCCAAGGAGGGTCATGTGAAAACAAGTTATTCTATAGCAATAGAGCTGAGAAAGGGGTGTTCCTTTTACCGGCCCCTCTTCTCTCTAGAATTGCACTGTCTTTGCACACCTGTTTGATGGTAGTACTTGCCAACGGAGGGCAATTTTTCATTTCAGAAATGTGACTCTCAGGGAAGGTCTCTACCTAGGATACCACTTGATGCTGGGGATGCGGACCCACAAGGTGGCAAAAGTGTAGGTATTGTCTGTCATGCCTCTCAACTGTAACTTGTCAGGACCCAGCATGTGGGGTGGGTAGAAGAAGAATCAGATTTCATTGATTTTTCCTCTGGTTGAATGATCCCTCCCCAATCCCAGTGGCACAGCCCCGGGAGAAAAGTTGTAAAGAGCTTCAACACTGAAGTGAGAAGGTAAGCTGTCCTTCCTAAGAGATGGAGGGCCCAAACCTTAATATGCTACCGGGCTGGAGAGGGAAGAGAGGGTAGTAATCCAATAGAAATTCAGAGTGTATAAGGTAAACAGGGGAGATGATGTGAATAAAGGCTCTGACTTGCTGACCCAGCCCTCCCACCTGACCCAGCCCCTGGGATTCTCCCAAGTGCCCATCCTTCCCGGACATGCAGAACTCACACACTCTCTTTGCAAAGAAGCTCTGTGTATTGGGTGCAACAGCTCTGGGGTCTCTATATAAATAATATACAAAACCCAACAGCTCAATGCCTCACATTAACAAAAATACTAAAAACGCATTAAAAATGGAGCCTGAGGGAAAAGGCCCAACCACTACTGGTGCCAGCCTGGAAGGGGGATTGAGAATTAAGAGGAAAGGATGGGGCCACATCCAGTACACAAGCGGTTCCTCCACGTGGCTCAGTAGCGTCCAAATATGTTGGTACTGGGCTGTGGCTGGGTATCTGTGGAAAAACAGAGGTTATCAGGGGTGGGAGAACAGCAGGGGCATGGGTATGCGTGAAGACTCACCCCCCCCCAACTGATTCCATGGGGCTCTCCTTGGGGGAAGGGCAAAGGCAGGCTTACTGGAGAGCTGTTGTTGGAGTTGCCGAACCAAAGCGGCTGTCTGTTGCTGTTGCTGTGTCTGCTGAAGACCCTGGCGCTGGAACTGAGGTGAAAACAAGAAACAGAAGATTGAATTCAAACCTCCAGTACCTTCTCCAGTATCATCTTTCAACCCCTTTTTAAGAGCCACAGCTGGTCTCCCAGCTCTTCCCCCTTGGACACTATTCCTAATTTAATCCACTGGCTATACACCCAACCTGGGCAGCTGTCCCTCAGTCCAGGACTGTAGTCCGGTAGCTACCTGGGGCTGGGACTGGGGCTGGGGTTGAGGAGGAGCTGCCTGCTGCTGCTGCTGGTGTGTTTGTTGTTGTTGCTGCTGCTGCTGCTGCTGCTGCTGCTGCTGCTGCTGTTGCTGCTGCTGCTGCTGCTGCTGCTGCTGCTGCTGCTGCTGCTGCTGCTGCTGCTGCGATGAAAACAGAGAGATACTTCTGAGGGAGAGAGGGAGTTGAGTCTCAGAGATGGGAGGGGTGAGGACAGTGGAAGAAGCAACAGGGAGGGAACTGTGAGTCTACTGCCTGCCCTCCTGAGAAAGCTGCAGAGAAAGAAACCAAATCCAGAGTAGCCAAAAAGTTCCAACTCTCCCATCAGGAACCTCAGGAAACAAAAGCGGGTGGGGAAGAAATTCACTTCTTAGATCTGACTCTGCCAGTCACTCTACGTGGTGCTTTACAATACTGCCTCATTCAGCCATTCTAACCACCTGGCTGAGCAGGCACTTCTCCTTGGGCTCCCAGGGTCAGATGAAGTCCCAGGGTCTTACCCGTAGGATCTGCTGCTGCTGCTGCTGCCGGATGTGGTATTGCTGCTGCTGTTGCTGTTGCTGCTGCTGCTGCTGTTGCTGCTGTTGCTGCTGCTGCTGTTGCTGCTGTTGCTGTTGCTGCTGCTGCTGTTGCTGTTGCTGCTGCTGCTGCTGCTGCTCAGGCAGGATAGAAGCCGATCGGACACCAGCCTGGACACCCTGGGCGCCCAGTGGAGTCATGGTACCTATCATGGGTGTTTGGGGCAGCGCCTGGTGGGAAAACCTATAAAGATAAGAGGCCTAGAGGTCAAGGTCTGTCACAGGGTACGGAGGGCGAGTATATACCTAGAGTCCCCAACTGGAAAGAAACTTCAGTGTCTTCCTCTCATGAATCTTTTGGGTTCTGGCAGTCTTCTAGTTTGGGGACTAAGGGACAAAGACAATACTCCATTTTGAAATCTCATAACCTTAATGGTTAGGAATTTTTTCAGTTCTGGTTTAGTTTTTTTTTTCTCTTATGAAAATGAGGAAGAGTCTTAGTACACACTGGCATTCCATAAACACACATCGAAGTGGTTGTTATTGTTGCTCGCCAAAAACATTTCAAGGTCTTAAAGACTACTGAGGTTTGCTACTCCTTATACAGTTTTTACCCTAATCTGTCATTGCTGCAACAGCCTGCTAGCTGGGCCAGCTGATATTAATCTCCCAACACACTCAGTGCATCACATCATTTTCCTGAGTAAAAGAGATATTTCTGGGATTGTGTTTCAAATCTACACTGAGCAATCGAGGCCCTCTATCAACCTGCCCACTCCCTATGCCTCTGGCAGGTATTTTATACTCATTCCGAGTTCCTCTCCTCTCAGCCACCCTACTCATTCCAATCCCCATGTCTTTGCTCACGCTTTATCCTTAACCTAGAATGCCCTTCCTTCTCCTCTCCACAAATCCAAACCACAGCTATCCTTCATGGCTATCCTTCAAAGGCCAACTCCAGTCATGAAACTTTCTCCGATAACTCAGACCTACAATGTTACTATCCTGTACTTTTTCTGAATTCCCATTTTACACCACAGCACACAGCTGCACACCTGATTACATCTTTTCTCACCATATCTCTAAATGTTTTTCTGGCTCATTTCCCCAAATACAGTAAAAACTCTGTGGTCAGGGAATTTATATTCCTTTTATATATTTCCTCACCCCACCTGGTCTTAGCAGAGTGCCGGCCACAGGGTGAGCAGTTAGTCAACACTTCTAAGTAAAAGACCTTTCCTCTGGCCTACTCTGCATGTTCTACATACTAAGCTGCAGAGCCCCAAGGCCAGAGAACAGCATCTTAACTGTGGCTTGACTGTTCAGCATGGTGGGAATGGTTCATCAGCTAGTCTGTTCTGGTGGTAGACTGTCCCAACTCTGGCTCGATGACTCCTAAACACGCAATGCACCTATAAACCACAGCTCTTTCCTTATCAGAGTTCTATCAATGATTTCCCCTCTCAGGGGCTTGCAGAAATTTTGGAGAAGTGCAAAACTACCAGTTGCCAAGATCCCCTCCAGCTCCGCATTTTGTGGCCATAGGCTATGTGACATCAGAGTCCCTGACATCTCCAAATGGTCTGTCTAGTTGCATCACCTCTAAGCACAGGTATTCCCAAGTTAAATGCTCCCTTGTATGTCAGTGTATCCACCCAGCCCCTTCTCCAGTCCTTGGGTACCTTTGAGTGGAGGTGAGCCCATGTCCATAGGTTGGGGCCTGCTGGTGCACATAGCCACTGGGCCGCTGTTGCAGGTGGCGAGTAGGATCTACAAGAGTAGGATTGGTAGAAGGGTGGGTGCTCTGATAAGGCTGGCTGGAGTAGTTGGGGGGCACCATGGTACCTGCAGGGCCTGTGTGTTGCTGCAATCCCACATGAGAAACATAAGGAGTATATCCCTGGGGGGAAGAAGAGAGGGAGTCAGGGCCAAGAGTGAGCAGAGTTGCTGGCCTGCAACTCCCCAATTCACAGCATCTCATGCCCTTACCTGGGAGGTCTGCAAACCATAGGAAGAGCTGGGAGTCATCTGATGGACTGATGATTGTCCCAACATCCCCTGACTCTGCTAAAGGGAAAAGGAGACAAACTCAAACTCAGGAAACACTTTCTGCTATCTTGTTCTTTGTATCTCCCATTCTGCATCTCCTGGTGAAGATCTCACGAGTCTCCTCAGTCCTGTGACCCTCAAAACCCCCTCTCCCTAACGGCCCTCCCTACTGCCCCTCTCACTATCTTTGCCTGGAGCTGTTGGCGAAGACGTTGTCCTTGGGGCACCGCAGGCTGCTGCTGTCGGTACACAGAGGTCTTGTAAGAAGAGGGTTCCAGTCCCATGACGCCAGTCATGGCTGTGGGTAGCACTCCAGGGTAAGGTGGTCGAGTTGGCAGTTTCTGCATTGGTAACCGCATGGGGCGGTATGGGTCCACACGTGGGCCACCTGGAAAGGGGAACAGGCTGACCTCTCTAGGCCCCTTGTCCCTCCATCCCCTGCTCAGTATCCTGGTCATGCACAGCTGCTTGTAGGAGTGCCACCACCCCTTGGGCAAGAGGAGCATTCAGGTAACTTCTTCATTTCCAGTGGTTAATACTTACCTGCAGGGAGCGGCTGGTTCTGGGTATAGAGGCCTAAGGAGCTCTGCCGGTAGCTAAGATGGGATATGGAGCCAGGGTTAGCATGGTGCAGGAGGTCTGGAGGCACTGTCACACCATAGGGGCCGCTCCGCCCTGGGCCCATTCCATAGTCCTGTGTGAGTGCAGAGGAGGAAGGTGAGTGGGCTAGAACTGATAGGGATGGAGCAAGGTGGAGTTGGAGGGGTGAAAAGGAACCTAATGCACACGGTTAGTTTTTGTGATTCTAATGGAATTCCTTCCCCACATGCCCCCACTCCCCACACAAAGCAGAGAGTGGGAAGAATGCTAAGGATGGAGAAGTGGTGGAGGAAGTATACTGAGCGGCACTAGCCTCTGTCTTGGTGGTTGGCTGGCTGCGTTTCTTGCCCTTGGTGGACTTCTTCTTGCGTTCCTCAGTACTGGGTGGAGCAGCCCCAGGTTTGTCAGTTTTGGGGGGCTCTGGAGCCTTTTTCTCAGGTTCCAGCAGCGTGGGAGCAGGGGGTTCCTCATCTTCTGGTGGTAGCGGCAGTGGCTCCAGGTAATAGGCCCGGGGCCGGGGCCTCAGGTGTGTGTGGTAGAGCAGCAAGCGCTGCTGCTCCTCTCCTCGGGCCACTCGCCGATCAACCCGGACTGTTCCAAACCAGCCCCAAGAGAGTGCTGCTGATGGTTTCAGTCCCTCAAAAAGATCCCAGGGGGATATCTTTTGTTTGGTGGAAACCTGCAGACCCTGCTCCAGAAAATGAGAAACAGTGAGCTACTGAGACTTTAAAAGACAGACCTTGAGAACTTGGAGGAGAGAGAAAATAACTCTTGGCAAAAAAAGAAAAAAAGTCACGGGTAGATGTTCAGGGGAGATGGAGAGTGGAAGACAGATGGATGTGGACACATATACATAGGGAGGAGAGACAGGAGGCGAGAGGGTACATGGGTACAAGAGTAGCAGAAAGGAACAATAGTCACAGGGATTGATGTTCAGGGGAAGACAGGCAAAGGGAGGGAGAAAAGGCAGTAAGAGATTAATGACAGGTAAAGAGAGAAAGAGAAAGAGACAGAGAGGGGAAGAGCGGAAAGTAGAGAGATAGGCAAAGTGTGAATCTGGCAGAGACACTCAGAAGGACAATACACATTATGCAATGTGGGTAAAGAAGTGTCTAAGAACACTTGTAAAGATGTTTCTAAGAAAGCTCAAGGAGGAAGGGAAGGGAACACACAGATGGGCCAGGAAATGAAATGAATACAATGTATATATGAGTTGGACTTTGGATTTTAAACCCTGCCACCTCTTTTTTCCTCTTCCTCTTCCTGTCTACCATACACAATGATTATGGTCGCTCAACTGACAGAGAAGAGAAAGTTGTGTGATATGGGTGCATTATGGAGAGAAATATAGGGGTAAAAGAGATACAAGCTGTCAGTCAGACAGATGGGTGGGGTACAGGCAGGGGTGGAGTAGGACAGCAGGCAGGTGGGGCAGAGGAAAGAGGAAGAGGACTGCTGAGAAATGAGTGGTATGTTAAAAGGTGGGTGGGGGTAGTGAGAGGAAGGCAGGGGTGAGGGGAGAAACTCATAAAGAAAGGTGAGACTCCCAAAATGGGGAGAAGAAATATAAATCAAATCAAGTGATTAGCTTAACACTCAGGAGATGGTTTGGTTCTCACTGGCAGAACCAGATGGACCCCTTAGCCTGATAAACCTGCTGTAGAACAAGGTCGACACTGGGAAGGCTCTTGACCCAAAAGGAAGGGGGGGGTGCATTGGGGCAGGGAAGACAATGGAACTCGCCTCCTTCTTGAAGATGGAATCGAAGCCAGCAATCTTGTTGCCCTTAGTGTCTATAAGAGAGCCCTGTGGCTCACATGTGATGACATCTCGGGTTTGCTTGGGCAGTGGCAGCAGCTGGCGAACCTTTTCCAGACTGTCTGACTGGTGTTCCCCCAACTCTTTCTGCAGGCACAGGAAAATGGGATAAGAGCTCAAAGACACAGAAAATCTCAGGGGAACAGCACAGAAGCTGGCATGAAGAAGACTCTGAGTTAATCCTCACTGTCCGAATAACAAAGAAAAAACTGGATCAAAAACAATGGTGCTGGTGGGCTCTGGCTGGAACACCGTCCCAGAGGCTAAATAGCAAACACAACATCAAGGGAGAGGGAGCTATGATTCAGTCCCCTGGGCCTCACGCTGGCCTCTCTGCTTACCCTCAGCTTCTTCACCAGGTTCATATATGCACGTTTGTTTTCCTCCATGCTGCCCTGAGAGATGCTAGACATATCTGCAGCCAGGGTCCCATTGATGAGCACACTCAGCATGTCCAAAACAGTAGTGAAGAGCTCGCTGCAATAGGAGAAAGCCAAAAAGAGAGGTGAAGACAAAGGCCTCAGGGTGAGACATAAGCTTAGGAAGTCACCCCAGGACACCAGAAGCAGGCAGGCAACCCAGGACAGACCAGATAACCCACGGCCACATCAGCCATACCAGTCGCAGCAGGCTGTGCCCCTGGGGGAGGGGGGCCGCTTACGTACAAAACTGAAGGGAGAAGGTGGGGATATTTACTTGTTGGACTGCATGTCGACAGTGCCGCTGATGATGATCTCCAGAAGCAGCACAGCCCACTCTGTGGTCTGCTGGGTGCTGCGCTGCACTGTGTCAAACATGCCCCCAACCTGCCAGGGCCACAAGAAGTCAGTCAAATGGCTCAGGGTTGAAGTCTAGCATTTAGGAAAAGCTTAGGTTAGAACCTGGGTTGGGTGCGAGACCTGAGGTTCCAGTTTTACCTATGAGTTGTCTCGTGATCTTAGGCCAATGACTTAATTCTTGACATTGTGTGGCCTTGGTTTCCTTACTTATAAAATGATAGGAGTCGGACTAAAGGATGTCCGGGATCCCATTCAACATTCCACAACAGATGTTTAGGGCTTCTAGAGCCCAGTAAGGATCTACAACACTGAGGCAGGGACCCTGCAGGATCCAGTCCCCTTAACCACCTTCGGGACCCGCATCCTTCAGGAAAGCTGAATCAATAGTGATGACCCAGGAGAACCTGGCCCCCTCCCCCACCCTACTTTCCAGGTTAGGTTTCTTTGCTCTGCAGTTTTATCCTCTGCCCATCCCAGCTCCCCTTCTCACCAGATTGAGACGTAGTTTGAGTGCCTCATGCATTAGCTGCTTTGGTTTGCAATCATCTAAGTACTGGTCATCCCGCCAATTGGTGACAATCTAAGACAGAACGAGTATAACACACAGTTCAGGGATCTCATTTCCGAAGGTTCCAGATACACACTGGCTTCTTCTTTTTTTTTTAAAGATTTATTTTATTTATGCATGCAAGAATTGTAGTGTAGGCCAGAGGTGAGGTGGGAGGGTGAGTGGATTCACCAGAGACAGAACAGGCGGATCTATACTCCTGAGGGGAGCGGTGGGCAAGACAGGAGAGAGGTTGCTGTGCCATGTGGGTCAGCTCTCTTGCTGGAGATTGAACTCATGCTGCAGTGGCTGGCAATATCTTGATAGCACTGAGATTTTAACTCCTGCACCACCAAGGAGGCCCAACACTGGCCTCTTAGGTACATCCTTCTCCACCTTCCTGCCCAGCTCTGAGTCCCAGAGAACTGTACCTGGTTCACCTGGCCGAAGAGGGAGGTAAGGAGTCCCTCACGCTGCTCGTCCTGCCCTTTCAGACATGTCAGCACCAGGGATAAGAAGGGTTGCTGGCTCAACAGAGACATGCTGGAGATGGGAGAAGAAAAGAACAGAACTATGGCTTATAGATCTGGCAAATTCCAACCCAATTCCTCAAAGTCCCAAACTACTCCCCTGAGAGCTAACCTCTTGTTTGGTCATGCCCATTCCTATCCTCTGATTTTTCTAGTTTTCTATGACTTTTATACTCAGCCTTCAGCCCCAACTTTTCTTCTTCCAGGGGCCTGCCTATCCTGTCCTTCCTTCAAACCTAGTGATCCCCTTGCCCTCAACCCACCAAAAGCTTCTTTACCTTTTCTGCTTTTGTCGATCACGTTCTTTGCGTGAGGAAGAGGAACCCAGGTGCTGGCCCTTCTCCAACTCCTCCCCAGCAGCCTTTAACACATGTCCCTGGACTGAGGTAGGCAGTTTAGCAATGAGAGGGGCCACCAGCCATACGCCAGAACGCTCTAGAGAGCTGAAGGACAGATGGAATATAAAGGATTACAGAGGAGCCAGGCAAGGTCAAACAAATTCATCCTCTCCTTTCCCTGATGGACACGCCTGGCATCTCCATGTGGCTGGAATCACGTATGCTACCAGAAGAGAAACTCATAAGGGGATGGGTCCTAACATGTTTCTACCCAACCTGAGCACAGGCTTGGTCTTGCTGCTGCTGGGCATGTTGCTTGCGGTGTTTCCCGATGATGACCCTGTCTCCGCTGACTGTTGGAAAACCTCGATTGTAGCCTTGGCAATATTCTCTAAAAGGGAGTTCATCTCCTGGGGAGGATGAAAGGCACAGGGGTGCTAAGTAGATAGCTGGGGCAAAGGAAAACAAATGGTAGAACAGAAAGGAGATGAGAGTGGAAGGCGGCATCTATGGAAGTTGATGGGAGGTAGGGACAAACTCTGCCAGGTGTCCTCTAGCACCTCCATCTCTCTCCAACTCCCCATTACCTTCCCTTTTACATACCTCCTAAGGGTTATGGCCACAGAAACAGCCTCCAACCACCGCCAACCTTCCCCACAGCTCAGAGCCCCAAACACTCCCAAAACCCATTTCCCTGATCATCTGCTCCACATGTTTGCCATCTTCCTGTCCTCTCTTATTTCTCTCAGCTCAAGTACCCAAGAGCAGGACCTAGGTTCTTCTCTGGTAGCCCACCTCCCTGACTCATGGAGCCCGAAGTGGGCATGGGAAAGGGAGGACCAGGCACCACTCACATTGTTAGGGGTCTGCTTGATCATGAGCTGCAGCTCCAAGGAAGACTGGCGCATGGTCCACTGGTCCAAATTCTGTGATAGAGACCCCACCCCCAAGCTTATCACCATCACCATGTCAGCCCCAGCCACTCATCACCCTGAGGCTAGTTCCTGTTCTCTCACAACTTTGAATAGCAAATGACTAGAGGTCCAAAATGGACCTCTACGGCCCCCATCTTTAGCAAAGACTCCACCTAAATCATCCAAAATGGTTGAAAAACCTATCCTATTTTAAAAGCCGCTCAAGAAAGAGTTCACATCTTTCCCCCAGTTTCCTGTTCCAGAGTCTCACATTCCTTAGCATCAGGAAGTATCTGCTAATGCTTAACCTAAATCCTTGATGCTAAAGTCAAAGCCTGCTTCTCCTGTTTTAGATCAGCTGCTCAAAGTCTTTTAGAGACCCGAAGGCTACTGTTAATCTCTTCAGCTTTATCTCTTGCAGGCTGAAGAGAGTTCATTCCTTTAGCTTGTCCTGGCTTTATTTTTCCACCCTCCAGTCACCTGAATGTCTGAAGCGATATGGCAAAGCAGAGAGAGCATATGTGTACCGAGGTTCATGGACTAACTAAACTTACTAGCTATGTGACCTGGGGCAAGTTACTTAATCTTTTCAAGTCTTGCTTTCTTCAGTTGCTCAGAGATATTCATATCCACTTCACAGGATTATAAAGATGAGATGAGAAAGCATACAAAGGGGGAGGGCCAAGTAGATTACCCAACACAAAGCAGATGCTCAATCGATAAGTAGTAACTGTCACTGAGCAGCGACCAAAATGCCAAACCTACAAGGCCCCAAACTAGGCCTGCCAGATGTTCTGCTTCCCACTGATAAGCTATGTAGTCCAGCTCCAGAGAGCTGTACTCTCATCCAGTAGTCCATCTAGTCCATTATTGACTTGACTTTTAAACCCACATTGGAACTATTTCTCTCACCAACTTTCACCTACATCCTTGTTCGCCTTCCTCTCTACTTAACTCCCGTTCTCTTTTTCTCTCAAGGTTCCCATTGTTTCACTCCAAGTCTGGGCCCCACTGCTTCCTCTAAGACCTCAATCGTCTTGGCCTACCTGGAGAATACGCTTAATACGTTGCCGCTGGGGGTTTTCCCCATCTTCATTGTCCAGCAGTCGATGTGGATAGCAGATGAGCTGCATGAGGCGCTGGGCCTGGGCACTACTCAACACCGGGTCTTGTAGGTCATTGCTGTCCTCACACAGCGATTTAAGGCAACGTTCTCCTACCCATTCCTGAGGAAGCTGATCATCAGGGGTCTGGGGCAACTAGTGAGGGGCCAGACGTAGGGGGATGGACTAGGGGGTGGTGAGGGACATGATATATGGTAGGGAGGTGGCTTGCTCACGGCTGGAAACAGGACTATATTATATAGAGACATTTAGGAGGTGTGGGGGGAAGGTGAGACTGACCTGTTGGCAGATGCTGCGCAGCACGTACTTGGCATAGACATCCAGACTGGCTGTCTCCACAGAGATGTTGCGGCCACCCTGCCTCCGACCGCCACTGCCACCTCCTCCCTCCTCCTCTGGAAGTTCTTCTGCTCCTCCTGTCACAGTGAAGCCTGAACCCTTCAGTTCCGCATCCCCTATGGTTCACAGGCGGGAGATAGGAAGGGCAGAGTAAGATCTGAATACCATGTCAAGACCTATCCCAGGCTCACAGAGGGAGCAACTCTCCAACTCCTGCCCTATGGAACAGAAATACACCTCCCTCCCCCTTCTCCTTGCCAAAGGTCAGAGAGACCACCTTCAGGAGAGAGACTGCCCTTTGTAGTTTAGCTGGCAGTGTACCCTATACACACTTCTGGCACCACTCCCCCTTCCTAACCCCATACCAAGTACAAACACAGCCTTGAGAACAGCAAACACAGCTCCATCCACGATGCGGTTCTGGGAGGCGGCCAGCAGGTGGCGGTCACAGGAGGAGCGGATTCCTACAGCAGGCTTGTCTAGGGAGGAAGCTGAAGTCAAGGGAAGCAAAAGTAAAATCTGTGAGGTGGGGTAGCAATGCTTTCTACTGCTGGTTGGCTTGATAGAGTCACCTACTTCCATCTGACTGGCAAGGATTGAGTTGAGGTGTCTTGAAAAGGTGGAGGAGGATGCGGCAGGTAAGTCTGGCCCCTGGTTCAGAGTCCTGTTCGCTGCAAGCTATAAAAAGCCAGATAGACCATATTGAAGCATGTGAAGGCAAACTGTATGTGGGTCTGCAGGTAATGACGGGCTCCAAAGGGAGACAAGATAGGGCGAAACGAGAAAAACAACAAACCAAGAAAACGCTGGAGGGGAGGTGGCACAACCAACTGCTAAGGCAAATGGCTCAAAGGGTCAAAACATAGAAAGATCAGGGCTGATCAGGGCTGCCAATGCAGGGCTGAAGACCCTCCCAGTTTGAGGCACACCACGGAATGGCCTAGTGACCCCAGGGATCCCCAGTGAACAATGAGAGTGCAGACATCAAGTGTGTACTGCAATGTGGAGTCCAGAAACTCTAGGGGTCACGGATTGGCAGATCACCAGCATTAAGGAGTGAAGGGATGGCAGCACAGCGAATCAGGTCTTCCAGGAGCAAACACTGCCGAGCGATGAGGATGGCAACAAAAGTAGCCAGGGAATCATGAAAAGACAGGTCACTGACCTGAAGGAAAAAGCAGACGGAGGCCGTGACTTGGTGTGGGAAGAGTGCCTATTCAAAGCGGTATGTCTCCAGTCTCCAGCATTCTGTTCCTCCTGAATTCCTGTCACCAGACCCCTGCTCAGGTAACTGCCATGGCCCCCCACCGCCTTTCACCATTCCCCAGCAAGACCCTGCCAAATCTCACATCTACGTTGCAGAGGAGATCATTGAAACCACAGGTGCCATTGTTGGAAGAGCAGCACAAGGCCTTTAGGACTCCTAGCCACTCTGCACTCAGTGACTTGCAATAGCCAGTCAGCTCTGCACACAGGATTGCGATGTCATTCACCCTGGGGAAAAGTACAAATGCCCTCAGGAAAAACCCTGTTCCATAAAACCTCAGGCTCATTAACTTTTCATCTCCACCTGGGCATTAGTAGCTCCCAGGCATCTCATCCCTCCCACTATCAGACAAGAGTGTGGTGCCCACGCCTCACTCAGTACAGCCCGTACCTATCAGGATCGTGGTGCCCCACACAGACGTGCATGAGGGCATTGCAGACAAAGCTATACCGGTTAGCAGGGTTCTCACTAAGACTCTTGCCTAGCCCCGTGTAAGTGAAGGTGTGAGCTGCGGGGTTCTCCAAAGTGTCAATCATGAACTCAGGCGCCCAGCGCATATTGGATTCTGATGGCTCCACGTTGCAGTAGATGGTGTTCTTCACCTTGGAGCAGAAGTCGCTGCAGGATTGGGGGGAAAAGAAACAGTTGTGTTTTGAGGAAGGTCTGCTGATACAGGGATGATCAGGGAAGGGGAGGAAAGAAACAATGGAGAGAGTGAGGGACCAGGGACATTGGAACAAGAAGGGAGATGGGACAAAGCAGGCTGGGCAAGAAGGGAACCCAGCAAGACTAAGGCACAGGAGCCCGTGGAGGCAGGGAGGTGGAGTGTAGGCCGACCCCGTGGAGGTGGGCTGGAGGCAAGGTCGACTAGGAAGAAGGCCCACTCTCAGGAACCAAGAATACATGAAGGACACCATCCCTGATGGACCCTGCAGAGACAGCAGGGTCCTGGGCTGTGCTGTGCTCCTGAGTGAGGTGGTTATACGAAGGAGATGGGACTAGGTCCCACTCTCTGTTCCTTACTTCCCTCCTCCCTTACCTGAAGAGCTCCCCAAATTTGCTCTTTAAATGGCTACAGGAGGTGTACAGATCATAGAGATAAGCAAGGATACAGCGTTCTGCCGAGGAGCCATCGGACCGGTTCATCCCATGCTTCACTACACCACACAGCCTGTCATGAGGGGACAAGATTGGCAGGGTCAGTAGATGGTGGGCAGGGGCCAGGGCACAAAGGTCCCAGGACACATGTCTCTTGGCAATACCTTTCCCCTCCCCTACCTGAACGGCATGCACTTTCCCACAGTGAAAGCCCTACATGTTCCTCACAGGTCATTTCCACCAGGCAGTCGCCAGAGCCCCGTGTGGCTTACCCCTCAAAGACCTGTGCCATCTGGTCTTGGTTGAGGATGAGGCAGGCATGATAGTGCCGCAAAACTGCTACGATGCACAGGCAGAGGCTGGTAGTGTAGCTGCCCACCAGATCGGAGGATTTGAGAAGTAACTCGGCCTCAACTACGCTCAGTTCATTCAGTAGCTAGCAGAGTGGGGGGTGAGAAGTGAGAAGAGACCCCTCATGTTACACATTATCCACTGCCTGTGAGGAAACTGGTAAGGCCAGGCCTGAACCCCTTTCTGCAGGAACCGCCTCAGTCCAGAAGGGCCCTGTTGCCATATGCCACTGTCCTTTATTCAATTAACAACACGTGCCCCATCGACGATCTAACCAGTCTCCAGGATACAATTCTATGAACTCCACAGCGGGAGGACAGCTTGTTCCCAATGTTCTAATCCATCCGTGGGGCCTCCCGGGGAGCTCTTCAGTCTCTATTCCTGCCTTCTTAGCTCATGTTCCACTCCCCCGTCTTTCTGCCCCTCCAAATAGCCCAGGACACTAGCTTAAGCCTCTACTCCTGTCCTTATAGCCCTTTATAGCACAGACTCCTTCCACCCTTATCTCCCCAACTCCCCCACCTGAATGGCAAAGTCGATGAGGCCACTGATGCTGAGTGAATATTCCATGAGGTCGAAGATGAACTGCACATGCTGCACCAGAGGCAAGTGGTATGACATGCCAAGGGCAAAGCTCGTGATCTGCTCCAGAACATTCCGGGAGACCTGATAAGGGCAGTGGGAATGAGAGACAGGGAGTGGTGAGATGTGGGAAGAACCAGGGAAGCAGAAAAGGATGATGGCAACAGGGGATAAGGTCAGGAGGCTTGGCCTGGGGGGGAAGGGAGGGAGATAAGGAGGAAAGGCAAACAGGACACAGGGCCACAATGTGGGATGGGGGCTGGACTTAGACCCATACCTGAGCCGTGACCTGGTGTTGATCATAATGTGAAAGGTGCTGGAACTTAGCAAAGATATCTTCAGCAGTGGGGAAGGCTTCAGGCCGGTTGCGCCGCCGCTTCTGTCCATCCTCCCCACCTGAGGGGACAGTTGAAAGGGACCAGTCAGGACAAGAAAGATAACTAGTTGATGAGGGGTGGGGAGGGGTTATGGAGAGAAGGCTATGGGAGGGAGGGAGGGAAGGAATGGG
>JAGFMF010012057.1:187527-198705 GCA_019455555.1 Galemys pyrenaicus
TCTCTCCCTTCCTTCCTTCCTATTTATTTATGCATATAAGAGTAGGGGTACAGGCCAGAAGTGTGGGGGGTGAGAGGATATACCAGAGACAGAGTGGGGAGCAGAACAGGCAGATTGACTGAAATACACTGCTGAGGGGAGCAGCGGGCGAGGCAGGATAGAGGTCTGCTGCACCACGTGGGTCACCTCCCTGGCCGGCCAAGGATCCAACTCATGCTGCAGTGGCTGAGGATGCTTCACAGTGTAGTGCTTAATCCCTTGCACCACCAGGGAGGCCTTTTTTTTAAGATTTATTTATTTATGCATACAAGCACTGGGGTACAGGCCAGAGATGGGGGTGGGTGAGAGGATCCACCGGAGACAGAGTGGGGAACAGAATAGGCAGATTAACTGAAATACAATGCTGAGGGGAGAAGCAGGTGAGGCAGGAGAAGTCTCCTGTGCCATGTGGGCCACCTCCTTGGCCAGAGGCAGGGATCTAACTCGTGCTGCAGTGGCTGCAGTTTGCTTCATAGTGTGTTGCTTAACCCATTGCGCAACCAGGGATCCCACCCCCCCTCCTCTGCCCACCACAACTTTAAAGTACCTTTCGGTGGAGACCCATAAAGTACCTTTCGGTGGAGACCCATAGAAAAATTTGGGAGGAAAAGAGCAAAATTAAAATTAAGATAAAAGCTGCCATTGTTAATCTCCCCACGGGTCTCTCATCCACATCTGTTTTAAACAGGTCAGGACTAAAAAACAAGCATGGTTTCTTCACATTTTTTTTTGCTTTATGTGCCTCTTCCAGGTCTCCTTGCTGCTCTCCATTCTGCTTTCTTCCTCCTTTCCTTTCTTTTCCAGTCCCCTCTTTAGCTTTTACTTATCCCTGCTCAGCTTCACCTTACTTAATGTGGGGCAGGGATCCCGGAACTTCACTTTTTCCTGGGACCACCCTGTTACAGAAGTAGAAGTAGTTTTATTTTTCCTGATGAAAAAAAAGGAACATATGTTCATTGTTTAAATATCAGAATCTTTAAAAATTATAAATAAAAACAGATTCCAACTGAATCCCCACCACACATAGGTAACCACTGATAACATTTTTTCTATATCATTTTAGTCTTTAAAAATTATATACATCATATACAAGAATACAAATGTATCATATGACAATTTTTTACCAGTTTTTTTCCACTTTTTTGTTGGCATTACATATCACTAGTATAGACCATTATTTTAAATGGATATTTAGGAGAACCCTGAATTTAGCCATTTACACATGAGATTGAATTTTATAATGAAAGTGACTGAGGTACAAAGTCTGTAAAATACAGAACCCACTACTCCTTTCTAAGACTCAGCATCTAAATAAATCCACAAATTAGGAAAAAAATGGCTACAAAATCATGGAATGAACGTAAATGCCCATTGACAAATGACTGGATGAAGAAATTATGGAATATATACTCAGTGAAATATTATTCAGCTATTAAAAAAAGATGAAAACGTGTCTTTTGGCATAAAGTGGATAGATCTTAAGGTGATTATGTTAAGTGAAATAAGTCAGAAAGTGACACTAATGGTTTTACTCATTTTCAGACTATAAATAGCAAAATCAAAAAACTGGCAAAGTACAGCAAAAAATTCTTAGGCTCTGTGAAAAATATACTGACTGCCAGAAGAAATGAGGGTGAGGGGGTGTGTGTGAGGAAGAGATGATGAAATAATGGGATAGGACATTGGTACTGGAGCTTTGGTGGAAGGTGAATGAAGCATGTGCACACATGGAGGAGCAAAAATATAAACCCCAAAATTAAAATAAAAATTAGAAAAAATTAAATTAAAAACTAATTAAACAAATGAAACAAAAATGAAAAACAACTCTCTTTGCTATCTCTGACTCCTGTTCTCTAGTTCTGCTCTCCAAAGACAACCGGTATTACAAGTTTCTAGAGGTCAAAATTTTTCTATGCATACTGCCTTTTGCCTCCCAGAAAGACCATGGATTCACACTTTCCTCAGTGCTGAATGTTTTCACCAATTTTTAAATCTTCTGTCTTTGCCTCTTCACATTTTCGTTTTTACACTGTATGCTGAGGACTCCCACACTCTATCTCTAACCCATCATATGCTCAAGCTCCAGGCCAATATGTCCAGCTGTCTACTGGACATCTTGACCTGAATGGCCTACAGAAATACCCTCGATTTATCTAAATGCTTACTATTCTGCACATATTTTATTTCATTTAATTCTCATAAAAGCCCTGGAGATAGCGTTAAGTCTTATCACTTCTGTTTTACAGATGAGGAAAACTCTGGCTAAACTGTTCAAGGTTATGCTAGGAAGCAGGGATTAAAACCTAGGCAGCCTATGGGGCCTCCCTGGTGGCGCAGCGGATTAAGCAACGCACTATGAAGCAAACCTCAGCCACTACAGCACGAGTTCAATCCCTGCTGCTGGCCAGGGAGGGGACCCACATGGCATGGCAGACCTCTCCTGCTGTGCCTGCTGCTCCCCTCAGCAGTGTACTTCCATTGATCTGCCTGTTCTGCTCCCCACTCTTGTCTGGTGAATCCTCTCACCTCCCGCGATTCTGGCCTGTACCCCAGTGCTTGTATGCATAAATAAATAAATCTTTAAAAAAAACCCAAAACCTAGGCAGCCTAAGCCCTTGGCTCACATGCTTAAGTCCTACACTATATTCCATCATATTTAATCAGATACAAGTCCTGTCTATTTTATTTCCTCAAACTCAGTCCTCTCTCTTCCCCTTTCTCCTTTCCTATCATCACTACCTGATTACAAGTCTTGTTGATACTCTCACAATTAGTCTTATTCGACTCAATACATCTTTCATGTTGCCTTCAAAATAATTCTTCTAAATCATAAATCTGATTCTGTCTTTATCCTGTTGAAGATCCTTCAAAGGCTCCCTGTCACATCGTAAAGCCAGAGATCCTTGCATAATATAGAAGGATCACCCTCACCTGACCATCCCTAACTAGTCTACTTCTCTAAGCACTTGTATTACATAAGCAGAATTGTTGATAATTGCTTAAAAATTCCAGGCTAGTTCTAATCCAGATGACTTTGCAGATGCTATTCCCTGTGCAAGAAATTATCTTTTCCTACTCCTCTTTCTTGTTTCATGTCTGTCAGACTCAGGTGTCTCCTCCTCCTGGAAGTCTCCTCTATATCCACCATTTAGGTTGTATATGCTAGTTTGAAGACTTGATTATTTTGTATTTGCCAATTAGTTGTATTTACTTGTCTACCTCTCTAAAATGTTAGCTCCTTGAGATGAGGGGCTCTCTCATTCAACTTTAGGTCTTCAGTGTTTAATTTACATGGTTTCTGGCACATAAGTAGTTGCTTAATAGATATGGGTTAAATTGGATTAAATAACTCAATTGTGAAATTATAGGGCCTTATACACTGTTGAGAGAATGTCAGTCATCAGTGATACGGAAACTGTTTTTGAGCAGAAGAAGGCAGGTGTGATGTCATTTTTGGAGTTTGTGGGTTTGGAGAGTGGGGTTCTTGGGTTTACTCTGGGAAAGTTTTAACCAGAGTTTCCTGTTTAGCAGCACATGGCGAGTTTCTGGGGGAGTTTTTCCACGAGGAAGAGATCTTAGTTATTTTAAAGAGCAGGTTTATTAGAGAAAGGGACAGAAGAATAAAGGGCACTTGCATAGACACAAGTGGGCAAGAAGAGCTGCCCCTAAAGGGACAGGTTTGTTGAGCGGCCTGCATGGTTGCAGGCAGTGGCCTTGAGGAGAGCTGTCAGACATATAAGATTTTTAATGGAAAGGAACTTTAATACAATTAGGGAACAATACAGAAAAGACAAAGAATATAGTTACTAAATTAAACATTTAAAGTTACCCATTCCCACATGGGCAAAAGTTTAGCCAAACAGGATTGGCCCAAAGCAAGGCCTGAAGGCCTGCCACAACTTTAAAGTAGTTTTCGGTGGAGACCCATAGAAAAGGGTTAAAACAAGTTAGATAAATTTGAGTGGAAAAGAACAAAATTAAATTTGAGATAAAAGTTACTATTGTTAACTTTCCCACAGGTCTTTCACCCTCATCTGTTTTAACTAATTTAGGACTAAAACAGAAGCAGTTTCTTCACATGTTTCTTTGCTTTATGTGCCTCCTCCAGGTCTTCCTGTTGCTTTAATTTTGCTTCCCCCCCCCTTTCCTTTCTTCTTTCCTACCTCAGTCTCCTTTTCAGTATTTTCTTATCCCAGCTCAGCTCCACCCTACTTAGGCTGGGGCAAGGATGGTGGAACCACCCTGTTACAATAGGATTCACCAGAGAAAGAGCAGGGAGCATAAGAGACAGATGGACTGAAATACACTGCTAACGGGAGCAGCCTGCAAGGCAGAAGAGGTCTGCTGCACTATGGGAGTACCCTCCCTGGTTGGGGATAGAACTGGAGCTGCAGTGGCTGCAGAAGCCCCACAGTGCAGTGCTCAGCCCCTTGTGCCACCAGGGAGGCCCTTTAAAAAATAGATTTATTTATTTAAGCATATAAGATGTGGGGTACAGGGCAGAGTCGCAGGAGGTGAGAGGATTCACCAGAGACAGGGTGGGGAGCAGAACAGCCAGATCTACTGAAATACACTGCTGAGAGGAGCAGTGGGCGAGGCAGGAGAGGTTTGCTGTACCATGTGGGTCACCTTCCTGGCCAGGGATCTAGCTTGTACTGCAGTGACTGAGGATGTTTCACAGTGCAGTGGTCAATCCTCACAATGCTGTGCTCAACCCAGTGCACCACGAGGGAGGCCCCCAGATTCTGTTTTTGTTCTCCATCAGGTGCACCCTCTTCTGATTGTGGCAGGCTGTCTCCTTTTATGTGGTTTATTTGCCCATCAGCCATATAAATATTAATATTTTTATAGATGTTCTCATGTAGACATGTATTCTATCTCCAATATGGGCTGCAAGCAAATCTCAGAGCAGGGCCAAGTATGGAATTTTGCAGAGTAGCGATAGAAGGTATGAAACAAAGGCCATCAATTTGTGGAGAAATACATCTGAGTCCATCTGGAGTTAGCGTTCATGTGGCAACTGGTGGATGAAGGTATGCCCCAAATTTCCTGAAAAGGGAGGATTTGAAATCATCTTTGTTTATCCTCACCCTCGCTGCTTTCCTTTCACCATAATGCTGAGTGCTCAGCTGTATGTGGCATGAATTGAAACTATCAGTGGCAGCAGTGGCAAGGCTGTGTGCTAGGTTTTTGGTTCTATTGTGGGAACACCACCCTCTGCAGAAAGCCCGGGGTTTTCGCGTAAAACCCTGACTTATTCAGGTCACCGGGCTTTGGCCTAGCACCGAAGGATCCTAGCTGGCGGTGCCCACTGCTGACTGAAAAGCTATAGGCCAATTTCTGGGGCTGAGAAGCGGCGATGGGCGGAGCCGGCCCTTAAGTGCTTCCCAGGATATAGGGTGGAGCGTCCGGGACTTGTAGGTTCCGGGGCAGCTACAAAAACCGCCCCGAAGCCTGAATGACTCCGCCTAGCTGCAGAACGCTCTACGTCCGCTGCGCCGCTATTCAGGGTGCGGGGCCTGGGCCGGCGACGTGCGCGAGCGTGCGTGCGTGGGCGCGCGTGCGCGGCGCCGACGTCCGTGGCCCGGCTGGTTATTTTGCAAGCGGGAGGGGCTGTGCCCGCTCCTTTCTCCGGCCTCTGTCCCCCACCCCCTTTCCCCGGTCCGGTTCTTTCCTTTGGAAAGATGTCGGATACGGCAGTAGCTGACACTCGGCGTCTTAACTCGAAGCCGCAGGACCTGACCGACGCTTACGGGCCGCCGAGTAACTTCCTGGAGATCGACATCTTTAATCCTCAGACGGTGGGCGTGGGCCGCGCGCGCTTCACCACCTATGAGGTTCGCATGCGGGTGAGTCACGGGGTGAGGGGGACCGCTGAGGGAGGACCGGGCGGCCGAGCGGGGAGGGGGGTGGGGTGGCTGCCATGGGGACGGCGGAGACGACTCTAGGAAGGGTCGTTTGGAGGTTAGGGGCATAATAGGTTTGGAGAGAGGTCAGCAGACTCGGTAGTGGCCCGAAGGTACTGAGAACTCCTGAGGGGAACATTGGACTCAGGTATGGGGAAACAGGTACAGGTGAGCGTGGCTGGCTAGGGTGAGGAGGATGGAGAAGCTTAGAGTGAGGTATTCAGGGAAATAAGAATCACGACTGGAGCGACAGAAGGAGGGGAGGGTGGGTGCGAGAGGGCTGGGGTATGGAAAACCTGGGTGATAGGGCGCTGGGTCCCGTAACCAAACTAGGTTGTGGGAAGTCATTATGAAGACTGAGGGCAGGGAGGCCTGGCCTCTTCCTCAGCAGGTCTCCCTGGGATGGAGTTAATTTAAGCAAAGCCTGGATTAAAAGGAACGTAGACATCAGGAAAGGCAGACCTTACACTTGAAGCAGAAATAAAGGGAGTCTCCTTGAGAGGAATGCTTCCCAGACTTGCCTCGGAGAGAAGTGTTAAGTGCTTTAGGTTTCTCAGGTACCACAAGCTCTTGCTCCCAGTGAAAGCTGGCCTAGCTTGCACCAGGAATGGTGAATTGTCAGTCCCTGCTCTCATCCTGTGCTGATTCTTTGAATTTGAAGTATCCAGAATGTTCATTTCAATATTTACTAGTTCTCATCTGGATTTTCTGTAGTGTAGTTTATAAAGTAGTGCCTTTAAGTCCTAGGTTAACCTTTTGAATTCAGACCCTTCAGAATAAGTGTAGTTACTTGAATAGATGACATTTCAGAAGTGACTTCTTCCAGTGTGCACTACTGAGGACTTTATTCTCTAGTTCTTAGCCCACAGTGCAAAGATGGGATGTTCAGATAGGATACTTGGTTAGTAGGCTCTTTTGCCATGGTTATAAACAAAAAAGTTTTAGAGCCATTTTCTAATGTTTTCTTCTTAGACTAGAAGACTAGAATATTCTCTGTGACAGCATGCTGTGCAAACATTTGAAGACCTAAAAGAGAGTGTATGTGCTTTCATTCTTGAATGAATGAAATGAGTGTTTTCCTATCTGGGCTTTCACAGCTAATGGAGAAATGACAATCCCAAATTTCAAATTTGTCAAAGCTCAAACTAAAAGAAAAGTGAATAACAAGAAAGAAGAAAAACATGTCTGTATGAAATCAGCTTGAAATCATTTCTTTGGGGAAGAATGGAAAGTAGATCCTTCAAAAATATGATGAAATCTGGAAATTGTTAGTGATAGAGAGAACTCAAGTATCTGGGGAAGCCTGGGCATAACTTGTTCATTATAAAGACTCAACCATAGGGTGTTAGGAGACATTGTCTCTATGCATTACCCAAGAGCCTTAGGGATCGTGAGTGAATTAGTTCTCTACTTCAGGCATTATAAGAACAGAGGCTGTTCTTCTAGTGCCTACAGTGTGCCAGGCATTGAACTAAGTCTTAGTTTCTATCCTTACCAAACCCCCATTTTACAGATAGGAACTTGAGGAGAACTGCAGCTCTGTTTAATGCTAAAGCTCATCATACTCTGCACTACACTTTAGTCTCTCTGGTCATTACTTAGTTGCATAACTTTAGTGTACAGGTTTTTTCTACCCTCTAAGCTTTTCATCACTCCTTTCTGCAGTTTTTAATTGTATAGTGATACAGTTCCTACAGTTGATGGCAGTTACTATTTCCGTGGGCTTGAGTTAATTTGTATTTATGTTGATCTCTATGACTATATAGGCTTTTATTGAACTCTTTTTGGGAAAAGTTGGTAAAATCATGTGTAGTTGTACATAGCTACTTTTAAGTGATTGTAGTTGGCATTATTGGGAGCATGAGACTGAGAATGGGCTTTGGGAGTTAGGCATTCTGCACAGTAGAAGCAGATAACACTGATCTTTTCTTTTTGTATAATAGCTAAATATTTCTCTCTCTCTTTTTTTCTCTTTAAATATTTCTGAAGCTATTCGCTTTCATTTTTGCTCAGGAAAGAATTCTTCTTCTCCCACCACCCTCAAGAAATGAGTCTAGAGAGGTGTCATGGTGACTTCACATGATGTGTATGGAACAAATGTCAGTTATCCTATGAGCCTGAACTTTGCTTCTTTCTCTTTCTCTTGACTTTGTGTTGATCAGAGCCAAAGGACTCTCTATAGCCTATTCTACGCAATCCTGATGTCCTCAATATGATTTGTAGCTTGGAGCTGGGAGAATACCCTAATACATAGTAGCCCTTTCCTTAGATGGCTAGGTGCTGAGAAGAAAGGCCATTATTGTCACTATCCTGTGGGGGTAGGGAAAGAATAGCATTTTTGTGAATCAAAGAAGGAAGTCCACACAGTGGCAGTGGATGGTTCAGCTGTGTCTGGGAAAAACCTACTTAGTCTGTTGGCTTCTGTAAAAACCCACTATATAAATACAGTAGTATTTATAATGAACTCTGGCACAAACCTAGAATGATATGATACTGAAGGACTTTTTTCTTTCTTGCATTATTATTAACCCCCAACTTTATTGAAATATATTTGACATATAATTTTGTGTAAGTTTAAGGCATACAATGTAATGATTTGACACAAGTATATTTCTTTTTTTTTAAAGATTTATTTATTTATGCATATAAGAGCTGGGGTACAGGTCAGAGTCGCAGGAGGTGAGAGGATTCACCAGACAGAGCAGGGAGCAGAACAGGCAGACTGACTGAAACACACTGCCGAGGGCAGTAGCGGGCAAGGCAGGAGAGGTCTGCTACGCCATGTGGGTCCCCTCCCTGGCCAGCAGCAGGGATCGAACTCGTGCTGTAGTGACTGCGGTTTGCTTCATAGTGCGTTGCTTAACCCATTGCGCCACCAGGGAGGCCCTGACACAAGTATATTTCTTACAGGATTCTGAGAATGTTCTCTATCAGGGTTTATTTTGGATAGTTAACTCATGTACGTGGTACAAAATTCAAATAATACACTGTAAAACCATTCTCCCTCCCTCTGTCTTCTAGAGGTTCACTTTTCCAAAGAAGCAGCTGTTTCTAGTTTGTTAGTATTCTAAAGACTAGTTTAGGTAGTTTTAGTTTATATATGTGTAACTCCATGTTGACATTCCTTAGATGGCAGTGATCCTGGGTAGAGTTGTAGCTAGTGTAATTTGACCAGTTATTTGGCTTTTAATGACCTATATCTAAAATTGGATCTTGAATAATTTCCAGACTAGAGAATTACAAAACATGATGTAGTGAGGATTGTGTGAAGCTCTAGCATAGCTCCAACCTGCTCTTTTCACTTCCTGAGACAGTTTTGGACAAAGGAGTGAAACTAGTTTCTTTTATTTGCATCTGTTTATCCGAATTGGCTTGCAGGAAATATAGTCAGTATTAATACATGTGATGACCACTTCCATGTAGATGTCTTGTAGACAGGAGTAAAGATTAGGGCTTTTTGTCAGGGGAGGGGTCCATGTTAGTATTAGAGCCTTGAGGAGATGTGGGAATAAATTTATTCATATCAGGAAGCAAGCTATGGTAAGCCAACTTAATGTGATCACTGTTTCTGCTGAACTTTTTTAAAAATCTATTTTTATTTATTTATGCGTAGAAGAACTGAAGTATAGGCCAGAGGTGTGAGGAGTGGTAAGAGGATTATCAGAGACAGAGTGGGGAGCAGAACAAGTGGATCTACTGAAATACACTGCTGAGGGGAGCAGAGGGTGAGAAAGGCAAGGTCTGCTGTGCCATGTGCGTTAGCTTCCCAGATTGAACATGTGTTGCCATGGCTGGTGATATCTTCATAGCGCTGAGACTTTAATCCCTGGGCCACCAGGGAGGCTCTCTGCTGCACTTACTATCAATAGATAAGGATGGGGTAAGCAGATACATAGGGCCTCTGTAAGTCAATTGAGAATTTCTTGAATAGCTGGCTTACTCTGCATTTAGGGAGATGCAGAAGTAGTCATGGCTCCTGATTTCAATTAAATTACAGTTTAGTTAGGTAGTAGCAAGACTAACAAGGCATAAAACAATAGGGACACTACTAGAGTGTAAGTGTCATAGGAGGTCAAAGGAGAGGGAGACCAATAAATTAAACTGGTGTCAGGAAAGATTTCCTGGATGAAGTAGGACTTGTAAAATGGAGAATATTTTGACAGGAAGAGCAGAGGAAGACATTACTTGGAGGTATTTATCTCTTACTCTTTCTGGGGAACCTAAATTCACTTTTCAGTTGAAAATCTAATACATTTACTTTGTAATTTAAATTGTACAATGAAAATGTGACTCTTCTACCCATTCTACCTGTCTAATTTTATTCTCCAAAGTCTATCTCTGTTACCAATATCTTTTTAAATACTCAGAAATATATACTCATACATCTCTTTTTAAAATACAGATAGAGGCAAGCTATATATTCTGTTCTGTACCTTGGTTTTAATGCTTGATAGCTTTCTGAACTGACATAATTCTTTTCATAATTGTATAGTATAGCACTCTACAGGTGTAGTTTTTGAACCAGTTTTCTATTGATCGACACATTATTACAAATAATAAAGTGCAGTGAAAATTCTTGTTTTTACATATTTACATACAACTTCAAGTCTATTTGTAGGATAAATTCTAAGCAAAGGACTTCTAAACATCAATTGTGACAAGCCTGGATGTGGTAAGGATTGATGTTCACCAAGTGGTATTTTGAAAGTGTTATGGAGCATGGTCAGTAGGTGCTCTCTTCATTGGTTCCTAACCAGATGGTTATGACAGGTAGTCACCTGTCATTATTACTATCATTATTACCAATACTATTTACCATCTCTCTTCCCTCATTCTTCCTTCCCTGTAGACAAACCTACCTATTTTCAAATTGAAGGAGTCCTGTGTACGAAGGCGCTACAGTGACTTTGAGTGGCTAAAAAATGAGCTGGAGCGAGATAGTAAGGTACGGCCCCATTTCCTGTGTGGTACGCTTGGAGGAGGAGATCCATCTGTATTGAGAGGACATAAGAAAGATCACAGTCTGTAAAATCTTGAAAGCAAGAGAGGGTGAACACACTCTATTGACCAAATTTCTGTATATTGGATCTTGGTAATACCCTTTGAAACTTGAAAGTGATAACTTCAGGACAAATTTTCTTTTTTTTTTTTAAAGATTTATTTATTTATGCATACAAGCACTGGGGTACAGGCCAGAGGTGTGTGTGTGGGGGGGTGGTTAGAGGATTCACCA
>JAGFMF010012058.1:10809-24056 GCA_019455555.1 Galemys pyrenaicus
GTGTACTTCCGTTGATCTGCCTGTTCTGCTCCCTGCTCTCTGTGGTGAATCCTCTCACCCCCCCACGCCTCTGACCTGTACCCCAGTGCTTGTATGTATGAATAAATAAATCTTTAAAAAAAAAAAGAAACAAGAAAGAAACAAAAGAATGACCTACTCTCCCACCTTAACAAACTGGAAAATGAACAAAAAAAATTCCAAAAGCCAGCAGAAGAAAGGTAATGAAAATCACAGCAGAAATAATAGAACCAAAAAATCAATGAAGCAAAAAATCAGTTCTTCAAAAAAAAATAAACAAGATGGACAAACCTTTAGCCAGGCTCACAAAGAAAAACTGGGAGAAAACACATATAAATAAGATCATAAATGAAAGAGGAGACATTACAACAGACATAGCAAAAATCCATCAGAGATTACTATGATCAGTTATATGCAAACAAGTTCAACAATCTAGAAGAGCTGGACAAATTCCTACAACTCTACAAGGATCCAAAGCTATGTAAGAAAAAATAAAACACCAAAACAGATCAATTACAAGCAATGAAATTGAAACAGAAATCAGAATCCTCTTCAAAAACAAAAGATCAGGAACAGATGGCTTTAAAGACAAATTCTACCAAACATTCAAAAGCAAACCTGTGCTTACCTTACACTAACTCTTTCAAAATACTGAGAAAAAAGGGATATTATCAAATACATTTTATGAAACCAGCATTATACTACTACCAAACTAAACAAGGACAGCACACAAAAAGAGAACTACAGGCCAATCTATCTAATGAACATTGATGCAAAAATCCTCAATAAAATCTTAGTCAACAGAATCCAAAAATGCATCAACAACATAAGTCATCATGATAAGTTGGGATTTATTCCAGGGACACAGGATGGGTCATCTGAAAATCAATCAATGTAATCCAACACATAGACAAAAAGAAAAATCAAGACTGTAAGACCATATCTATAGGTGCTGATAAAACATTCAAAAACATTCAACATCCACTTATGATAAAGGCCCTCAAAAATCTCAGGAAAAGGAATATACCTTAACATAATAAAGGGCATACAAGACAAGCCCCTGGTGAAAAGCTCTCAATGGTGAAAAGCTGAAAGAAGTCCTTTTCCTTAAGACCTGGAACAAGACAAGTATGTCTTCTCTCACCACTGCTTTTCAACATAATACTGGAAGTCCTAGCCAGGACAATAAGACAAGAGTCATACAAGGAATCCAAATAGGGAACAAAGAAGTAAAACTATCACTATTTGAAGATGATATGATAAAATTCATAGAGAACCATAAAAACTCCACAGAATCACTAATCAAAATAATCAACCAGTTTTGTAAAGTAGCAGGATAAAAAGTCAACACACAACAATCAGTAGCCTTATATGCAAAAATATCTGAAGAAGAAATCAAGAAAACCATGACTTTTATTATTGAAACAAAAAAATCAAATACTTCGGAATAAACCTAACAAAAGAGGTGGAGAACCTCTACAAAGAAAATTATAAAACATTGTTAAATGAAATGGAAAAAGATACAAAGAAGTGGAAATATATCCCCTGCTCATAGATTGGAAGAATTAACATTATCAAAATGGCCATTGTACCAAAAACAATTTACTGATTAAATGCTATTCCAATAAAAACTTCAATGGCATTCTTCAAAGAAATAGAACAAGTATTAATGAAATTTATATGGAGCCACGAATAAACCTCAAAAGCTAAAGCTCTCCTGACTAAAAAGAACAGGAATGGAGGTATCACACTCCCAGACTTCAAACTATACTAAGCCATAATAATTAAAACTGCATGGTACTGGAACAAAAACAGACACACATACAATGGAATTCAATAGAAAACCCAAAAATAAATCCACAGATTTATGGATAATGAATCTTTGGCATAGGAGCAAAGAATATGCAATATTACAAAGAAAGATTGTTCAATAAATAATGCTGTGAAAACTGGACTGCTGCATGCAAAAACATAAAGCTAGACTACTACCTCATGCCATGTACAAAAAAAACAACTCAAAATTGATTAAAGTATTAGACAGAAGACCTGAAACCATAAAATGTATAGAAGAAAACATAGACAAAACACTGCATAACATACATCTCAGTAACATCTTTAAAGACACATCACCTAAAGCAAGAAAGTGAAAGCAAAGATAAACTGCTGGAATTACATCAAATTTAAGAGCTTCTTTACAGCAAGGGAGATATTAACCAAAACAAAGAGACACCCCAAAGACTGAGAAAAAAAATTTGCACTCCATACAACTGTCCAGGGACTGATCACAGAGAACTTACAAGACTCAACAAAAACAAAGTAAATAATCCAGTCAAAAAATGGGCAGAAGAGCTAAAAAGACACTTATCTTAAGGGGAATGCAAATGGCCAATAGGCATATGAAAATATGGTCAACATTCATCATAATCAGGGAAATGCAAATTAAAACCACAATGAGATATCACCTTACACCAGTAAGAACGGAACATTAAAAAAACTAGCAACTACAAATGTTAGTGAGTACATGGTGAAAAAGCTCCTCCACTGATGGTGGGAATGCAAACTGGTCCAACCACCAAGGAAAGCTTTATGGTGATTTCTTAGTCTACTGAAAATGGAGCTACCATATGACCCAGCAAATCCACTCCTAGGAATCTACCCAATGGACATAAAGATATTAATTCAAAAGAATATATGCACCCCTACATTTATTGCAGCACCATTTATATGTAAGAGTTACAATCAACCTGAATGCCCAAAAATAGATGACTGTATCAAGAAGATGTAGTATGCATACACAATGGAATATTATTCAGCAATCAAAAAAGATAAACTAATGCCATTTACAGTGATGTGGATGGAGATTGAAGGGATTATGCTCAATAAAATAAGTCACAAGGAAAAAGAAAATTACTGGATGCTTTCATTTACAGGAGTAATACAGGAGATCAAGGAAAAGCAACAGCAAAAGAAAACCAAAAAACAGAAAACTATAAATCAGAGACATTCTGCAGGGGAGGGTGAGGTGAAGGGATCAAAACAAGGGTGAGAAAAGCACAAAATACTGGTTATGATGTATGGGTGAATTGCTTGTGGAAATTCTATGGGTACTATGCCTGAGGAAAGAAAGCAAACATTGTAAGAAAAATAAATAAATATAGTACAAATTTTTAAAGTACCAATCTCCTACCAAAGTAAAAAAGCAGAATAAATGAAACCAAAATTCACTAGCTAGAAGGACATAGTAAAAGTTAGAGCAAACATAAATGAATTAGAAATCAAAAAGCATGCATACATTCAATAAAACCAAAAGCTTGTTCTTCAAAAACAAAATAAAAAACCCTCTATTATTAGCTCATGATGAAAAAGAGAGAGAAAACAGATGAACTAAATGAAACAAAGATAAACATTTGAAATAAGATCAATTAGTAGCTACACCCCAGAAAAAGGAAGGAAGTGGATCAATCAGAGAAAGAACCATAGTATAATGAAGGGGAAAAATTGCATATTCAGTGTTTAAGTTAATGTAGTATATACACGTGCTGTTTCTCATTGATGCACACCTGAAACTTACATAATGTTATGCTAAAAGTTACTTCAATAGAAACAATAAATGAGTCAATAAAATTGAAATATGTTAAATATATGGAATATATTGTTATATTAAATTATTATTTATAACTTTATTGATCAAAAGGTCAATTTTTCATAATAATTTTTTATGAAAATATATTTTCTGGAATTTATTTTCTTATATTTGATCATATTAAAGAAAGTTATAGCTTGTGAATTGCCTTCATTAAGTCCTAAATAATTGGTACCTTTTGACATAATTGGAAACTTTATGTTTGATAAGAGATGGGGACAATAGCATCACATCTTTATTTTTAATGCTTCAACAATATTTATGCTCTGTATTTGACTTCTCTTGCTTGACTTCTGGATACCAGTAAGATTTGGGGAACTGAAATATCCAGCTCATTTATTTTTCTTACACGGCCAATATCAAGTCTTCTGATTGGAGCATATCTTTATTATGAAAAAAAGATGATTAATACTTAGAGAAACAAGTTGATCTCCAAAACTGTGAAAATTTCTTTTCTTTGGTTTACATCCTTCTTAAAGCAATTTTTATAGAAGTACATAAAATAAAACTCTATGAAACTAATGCTATCAAAGGAAATATATAACATGTAAGTCATTAGACTGTAACATTAGACTACTAAGTCTCAATATGGATCTTAATAACTATCATCTTAATTTATATTAATGATTTTGCTATGTGTGACTGTCTATTGCTGTGGTATATTGCTTTGTGTATACAAAATGAATACATGTTTACTGTAAATATATATATTACATATATTTATATTATATATCAAATATATACTTTAATGTTATATTCTACAGCAAAAGAAAAGTTTTCCCCCGTGGGGTAAGATGGTTTTTAATTTATCAGGTGTACAAAAGGGGGGATGATTCTTCTTTCCAACTCATAGAAATAGAAAATAAGTTTACTTATTATCTTCTAATAAAGACTTATTTCTTCCTTGTGATGGTCTTCTATCTTGATCTGTAGCTTTTTACCTTGCTCAGGAAATTTACAAAATGACACTGTTGTGCATAGATTTGTCTCTTGATATTGTTAGGCCATGTTTACTTTAATTTCCTTCTCCCTTTCTCTCCTACTCCTCCTCTCCTTTGTCCAATAAGATTATTGTGAATATATTTCTGGAAAATTGATAGAGTTACACACTTTTTTAACTGTATTCACTGCCTTCTGTATTTGCAAACAAGATTTCACCCTGAGATTACATTTAGTTAACAGTCACCAATTGTACTTCTTCTTACTCTTCTACAGGAAAACATAAATAGACACATTATAAGATACTGTTTCTTTCATGGACCATGAGTTTTGTAGGAAATACTTGGAAGAAGATATTTCCATCCCCTACACACAGGAAGACTGGTGAGTAGAAACACTTTTAAGACACATCCACATTTTCACCATTGTGTGAATAATTTTATCTGCTGCTTCAAAACATTGTTTCCTATCCTACTAGCCTATAAAATAACAGTCAACACAAGGATATAGCTGCAATTCAACATATCAAAACTTGGAATGTCAGGAAAATGTTACCTCCTTTGAGGTTCTTGTAAGATATATATCAGATCTTTGTAGAGCATCTATTACATTTGAGGTTTAACACAGTGGATTCGGGGTGAATAAAACTCACCTTTTTCTCAAGAAATTCAATGTAAAAAATCTAAAGCTACCAAGATTCTTCTTATGTACTCCAGAGGCAGACAGTAAGTTTTTCATGGAAATCCATAAATGCAGTATTTGTGGATAAATGCCACCTATAAATGGCTAAAACCATAATTAGGGAACCACTCAAAAGCAGGCGTGGGTAGATACTTTCATCATGATATCTGTGGCAACAATGAGCTAAAACTAACATAGTTGTGAGTGTTGTTAGCTCCTATGCCAATACCTCATTTTTTCTCACAAACTGGTAGCTATTGAAGGTTAACCATAAGATCCATGCAATATTTACTTTGACTTTCAACTCCAGAACATTTCACTCTTGAACATATTTCACATCTATTAGAGGATCATGGCTGTATTTGCATAAATCTGCATGTCATATTCTTGAAATTAATATATTTCTAAATAAGTATTGAGTATTATTGATTTACATTTCCCCCTCATTCAGTAACCATAGTTTCCAAGCCATTCTTAATTCCAAATATTTTATCCTACTATACTTCCAAACTATCATAAATGTCCAAATTTTCAACATGAATTTGCATCTGGTACCAAGAAGCAACACAAAAATTTCACTCAACAGATATTATGACCTGATTTGAAGTTTGAAAAATATAGTCACATCACTACTAAAAGTAATATTCAGGGAGTGGGAAATGTCCAAAGCAAGGTAGAGGAGATGAGGAGAACATCAAGAAACCTGTTAAACTGTACTTTGCACAGGACAGTGGTTTAATGTTCTGAGTTTTGCATGTGAAATATGTTCTGAAACATCTAAAATTTAAAAAGTGGTAATTGGTTATTAACATAGTTATTTAGAATTTTATTTTATTTTTATTTTTTTATTAATATAATTTTTTTAATTTACATATATTTGCCATCAATTGTAATCCCCATGTATTCCCCATCACCATCTCACCAGTGTACCATCACCTCAGTCCCCTGTGTAGAATTTTAAATCTTACTAAAAATAGGTGACTTACTCAACTTTGGGGAGTGAGGTAAAAGGAAACATATAGAGGTTTCAAGGCTATTCTTATGCAAATGTTTTTCTAGTTCCTGTCAACTTTGCAAACCATATATATTACTAATTAGTAATTATTAACATGTTTCTTAGGCCTATGGAAGATTCTGAGTGTCAATATATGTCATACTAAAAGGGACACTTCAGATTAGCACAATTATTGAAAAGAACTTTTGAGGCCTAAATCTCTTGCTGCCCTGGTTATAGCAGCATTGAATGGTAAAATGTTTCAGGTTATAATTTTTATTGCATTGTCATTATAGATTTACCTTTTTCTCATGCAAGTCTTTTGGAATCTTCCCTTCAAAAGGCTTTGGATTTTTTATTTTGACATGTCTGCCTCAGCAACAGAGGATGAAATTCATGATGTGATGGATAAGCCACTCAAATAAGAAATACAGATGTGGATTATAAGTCTCCAAATAAGAATTGAGTCTGTTGAAAGGATCTGTGCCAGACACTGGAAATCTTTGAGATGTTAAAAGGTGGGTATTTTACTTGCAGCTTTTTTTGTTCAGGAGTGTGTGTGCATGCAATTGGACAGTGTGTGTGTGTGTGTGTGTTAGTATGGCAGATTTCAATAAGGAGATGATTATGATCTGTATAATATAAAAAGGTGAGGGTCCTTTTATAAGAAAGTTAAATTTCCAGATAAGTTGAATTATCAACGTAGTAGTGAAAATCTGAAGAACACAGCTATCAAGATTGTCTTCTTGGGTTGAAATTCTGTAAGCTTTTGTAATAGGGAGTCAGCTTAAGTACAGAGTAAGAAAAACAAAACTTTTATTTCATTTTCTAATCAAGTTGCAGTAGAGCTATCCCTTTTAATCCTCATAAAAATCCTATGATCTAGATACTATTATCATCTCCATTTTACACATAGAAACAGTTTTAAATAGGTTACTTGCAAAAGATCATAAAGTTGTTAACTTCAGGGTTGTATATTAGATCGGGTCTCTGATTGTTAATGTTTTACTTAAAGATTACATATCTGAGAGAAAACTATGACTATTATTTCATGGTTTTCTTATAAAGAATTTTATCTCTACTTCATTTTAGTTTGCTAAGGATAGTTTTTCACATGGTACATTCAGAAAATGCTTCAGCAACCATAGTATAGACCTGAAGAAAAACAGTACTCGAGAAAGGAACAATAAAACTGCTGTCATTCTGACATTTTTCCACTTGCATTTTTCTATGTTACATAAATGGAAATATAAATGTACAAGGTATGTCCTTTATAAGTGTAGAAATGAAACTTTCTATCTTGAGATATGTTTGATTTATTTAACTAAAACAGCAATGCAAAATTTATTCTAAGTTCAGACTCATGTCACCTATTTTCCATACACTTGAGCAAGCTAAAAAATCAAAATCTCTTTTATTTCTATAATTTAGAAATATTTAGGTAGTTATGAAAAACATGGAAATGTTAGTCTACTTTTATTAAGTCACAGCCTTTAGAACATTTTACCATGACATTTATTAAATTGTAATTACATCTTCAATAATATTTCTCAGAACTTATTAAGTATACCAAAATTATAACCAACCCTGGGGCATGGTGGTAAAATGTTTTAAAGTGAGAGACTCTAAATGGAAATCTCAGATTTGTCTCTTATTTACTGGTTATATAAATTTGGACAATTTATTTAATCTTTCTCAGTTTTGTCATCAGTATGGGGATAATAATCCTTACTGCATATATAGTTGTGAGAATAACTTAAGATAGTGAATATACTTTGCAGAAAAATTTCATTGCAATCTAAGGTAAACTGAAATGTGGTTAACATAAAAAAACATTTGTGTTGGTAACATATTCCATTGCTTCATCAAGCACACTTCCCGATTGCCACACTTCTTGACTATTGTCCCAGGAGCCATGTAGTAGTTGATGCGGTATGGACTTAAGTTTTAAAGGGTTAAAATTATGGAGGAACTATTTTCTAGATTATCCTCTTTGTGTAATCTTTCCTCAAAGAGACACCTGCTTAATAATGCATGAAGTATCTTGTTTCAGGGAAATGAAGGGAATGTTGGGGATAAATAGTGGTTTCATAGCAAAACTCAAAAGGATCATTGTAATCAGGCATTGTGATCATTGTGATCAGGAAAGGCACCAAACAGTTATGGAGGGGTACAGAGTTCCAATCTTGGTTTCACTACTGTCCAATTGCATGCATAGCCTAAGACAAGTCCCTTTTCCTTTTTGGGTTTAAAGTTACTTTTCATACAATGATGTGGGATGGGCTAGAATTGTGATTCACCCATGAACTATTACCATAGTCCCATGTGCTCTTTTCTTTTTCCTTCTGGCTTATTTCACTAAGCATGATCACTTCTAGCTCTATCCATGTTGCTGCAAATAGCATCAGTTTATCTTTTTGATTTCTGAATAGTATTCCATTTGGTGCATATATATCACATCTTCTTGATCCAGTAGTCTATTTTGGGCATTTGAGTTGTTTCCATTGAATCTATAGATCATTTTGTGTAGCACTTTCATCTTAGCAATATTCAGTTTCTATTTAAGTCTTATTCAATCACTTTCAGCAATATTTTATACCTTTCAGTGTACAAATATTTCACCTCCTTGGTTAAATTTATTCCTATCTATTCATTTGGGTTATATTGTAAATGAATTTTTTATTAATTTCTTTTTCATATAGTTCATCAATAGTATATAATTCTTTCATTATGGTCTTAGATTTTATCTGCTGATATTTTGTTAAGGCTTTTTGCAATTATATTGATAAGGGATATTGATGTGCAAAATTTTTGTTGTAGTGTTCATCAGACTTTAATATCAGGGTAATAGGACCTCCCAGAATAGATTAGGAAATGTTCTCTTCTCTTCAATTTTTGGAAGAGTATGAGAAATGCTAGTATTAACATTTCTTTGAATGATACATTTCACCAATGCAGCTATTTAGTTCTGAATTTTTCTTTGTTAGGATTATTATATCAATGTCTGTCAAGTTTAGTTAGTTTATAGTGTTGTTCAAGTGTTCTATTTCCTATTATTTGTTCCATTTATTATTGAAAATGCAACATTGAAATCGCCAACTATAATTGTACAACAGTCTATTTGTTGAATTTTGCTAATGTTCGCATCATGGGCAAAGGAGCATCCTTACATTGGGTATATGTTTATAATTATTTTAACTTCTTGAAGAATTCATCCTTTTTCTAGTATATAATATCCTTTTGTCTCTTGTAATAAGTTTAGACTAAAGTCTGTTTGTATGATATATTATAGCCATGCCATCTGTATTTTGATTACTATTTGCATAAAATAGCCTCCACCATCTTTTCATTTTCAATCTACTTGTATCTTTTGAGCTAAAGATAGTTTCTTTCAGATAACACATAACTTGATTATTTTTTATCCAAAATGTCAAGTTTTACCTTTTGATTAGTTTAATCTATTTGTATTTAATGTAATTACTAATGAGGAAGTACATACTTAAGACCTTTTGCTTTTTTCTTTCTGTGTATCTTTACCTTTTTGGCCTACATTTCCTCCTTTTACTGCCTTCATTGGTTTTCAATTGAGTTTTTATAATAAAACATCATTTATTTCTCATTTCCTTTTAAATTTCCTTAGTGGTTGCCATGGGGATTATAATTAATATTGTAAATTTATAACAAATTACTTAGAATTCATGCTACCTTAATTTAAATAGCACACAATAACTCTAGCTCTATACAGCTCTATCCCCTCTTTATATAGTTGTTGATACAAATTACAATATATTTTATTGTAATAGCATGAGTTTACACTTAGTTTTATGTTTGTTTCTTAAACATGTATGAAATAGAAAATATAGATACAAGCCAAAGTTGAAATAATACTGGATTTTATCTTTACCAATTTGACTACTTTTCATTTCAACCTGAAAGATTCCATCATTTCCTTTTTTTTTCATTAAGTTAAATTAATGCATTTCCCTCACTCATATGGGTAATAAATCTCCATGGTGCTTACATTGCTTTAGACTTAAAATATCTCTAAATTGAAGAAAAATTAAGATTTAATACCTTAAAATTTTTAAAAATGTTAAAAACATAAAAGGAAAAAATGTGGCTATTTTTCTATTTTGGTTAAAGTATTTTTAATGTTTTTCTTCTGTTTTGAAATATGTCTTTCAGTGAACTTAATTTTTTTCTCATTCTGGTTGTCTTGACACAATTTTCAGTAACTGGTGCTAAAAAAATCATTTAATTTTGTAGACATAGCTAATATTTTCACAGTACAGGATTTCCCCAATCAATGCATTCATCACAGTATTGCAAATGATTAAGCATCTTTAAATCTTTCACCATAGTCAAGTGGAATCTTAACTTATAATACAGTACATTTATATTTTTTTCTTTTCTTTTTTTCCTTTTCTTTATATTAGATTTATTTAATTGTATTTGATGTCATTTGTAGTCCCCAGGGAGTTCCCACCACCATTTCATTATTGTCAATTTTTGTACAAAAAATGATTGCTTTCTCTTCTCAAGAGTAGAACCCATAGAATTCCCACCACCAATTCACCCATGCATTATTGCTATAGTCAAAACTTTTGGTTTTGTTGATCTTTTTAATTTGGTATTTCATTTATTTCTGCTTTCATTTTTATTATTTCCTTTCTTCTACTGGATTTTGTATTTTGTTTTTCTAGTTCTGTGTGATGGGAGATTAGGTTGTTTCTTTGATGTATTTCTTATTTCTTGATGTGAGCCTATATTGCTACACACTTTCTTCTTACTACTGTTTGTGTGTGTGTGTGTGTGTGTCTATACATTCTGGAAAGTTGTCTCCTAATTGTCATTCATCTGAATGTGTGTGTTTTTTTAATTTCTTCTTTGACCTCCTCTTTATTCCACTGGCCTTCCAGTAAATGGGTTTCATTCTCCATGAATTGGGAGGATTCCTTGCTTTCTTTTCATGGTTTCATTCTACTCTCATGCCTTTCTGATCAAAAAAGTTGGTAGTATTTTGATCTTAATGTGTCTGTTGATACTTGTCTAGTGGCCCAATATATGTACAATCCTGGAGAATAATCAGTGTGCACTTGAGAAAAATGTGCGTTCACATTTTTTTGGGTGCAGTGTCCTATAGATATCTATTAATCCAATGAGGTCTAGGTCTTTATTTAGGGCTCTATTGTTCTTATTTATTTTTTGTCCCACTGATCTTTCCATTGGTGAAAGTGTCCATTGACTGATAACAATATTCTGATGTATTTTGGTTCTCCTTCATTTGATAAGTATATGTTGATGAATTGTATATCTTTCTGATGCTTTTTCCTTTTAATCATATAGCACTGTCCCTCTCTGACTCTTTTTACCTTTTTTATTTGAAGTCTATTTCATCTGATATAAATATAGTTGTTTCAGCTTTCATTTCTGGTTCATTTGTTTGTAGTATTGTTTTCCAAGCTTTTTCCTTTCCTTTCCATTCTTCTTGCACTGAACACAGAGATCAAGTAGAAGTGGTATTTTTTGGGGGGTGGGGCTTCTCAGACTTCTTCTTAGCATGTATCCTACCCTAGGCATTCACAAGGCTTTTAAAATTCACAAAAGTACACAGACATGTCTATGTGTGTCCTAGTTTTCGATGAAATTTCTCTCTACAGATTTTTCTTTCAGGCTCTAGACAAATTTTGCTTGTCTTAGCTGTAATATTTTAACCTTCATAATTAAGATTTTTCATTCTTCATAAATGTTTTCAAACTATGCCTGCACTTTTCCATCTTGAGTGAGTTTCAAATATATGAAACAATTAAAAGCATCTTCTATAAGTTTTTTAGGTAACCCCAGACATGTTATGAGACTACCACACTAGGATTCGTTGGAGGTTCTGTCTCTCCTACCAGAATCATTTGCCAAGGGTCTCACATGACAAGTATGGTTTACCACCTTCAAGATAACAACTGAACAGATTAGAGGGTAAGGCAAAAATGAATAAAAGCATCATAAAGTTTCCCTATCATTTTTAACTTGGCTATTTCTTGATTCTACTCTAGCTTGATTAAGCATTTGGCTTTTTCCAAGCTTTCTCATTATGTTGCTTCTGACACTTTCTGTTTGTTTTCAATATTGCTATGGAAGGGCAGGAATATGAAGCTATTTACTCCACCACTTTGCTCATGTGAATCCAAACATATACAGTATAACAACTTTTTTTTTAAATTACTAGCATAAAAGTGGCAGTTGTATAACTTGGTGAGTGTCATTCTCCCACAATCATCAAAAACTACTTAACCAGGGGATTTCCTGATGGCACAAAGGGTTAAGCACCACACTATGAGAACCACAGCCACCGCAGCACAAGTTCCATCCTTGGCCAGGGAGATGACCCACACGGCATGGCAGACCTCTCTTGCTTCCTTCAGCAGTGTACTTCAATCTGCCTGTTCTGTTCCTCACTCTGCTCTGGTGAATTCTCTAATTCCCCACACCCCTGGCCTGTACTCTAGTTCTTGTATGCATAAATAAATAAATCTTTTTTAAAAAAACAACTAGTTAACCTATACATATGAATGAATAGATTGGCACCCCAGGAAAGAATTCTGTTTGATGTATTTCTTTTTTTTTTATTAATATAAATTTTTTTTTAAATTTACATATACTTGCCATCAATTGTAATCCCCATGTATTCCCCATCACCATATCACCAGTGCACCATCACCTCAGTCCCTCGTGTTCCCATCTTCCCTCCGCCCTCCCCCTCCCCTCCCCACCAGGTGTCCCCAGTCTGTCCTTGTCTCCTCATTTTTGGTTTTTGTGTCTTTATTGCTGTCATTGTTATTATTATTGTTCTTATTCCTTCCCTTAATCCTTATTTGATTCTCTTATGTTCCTCCTAAGGGAGGAACCATCTGGTATTTTTCTTTTGCCTTCTGACTTGCTTCGCTGAGCATAATCCCCTCCAGATCCATCCATGTT
>JAGFMF010012059.1:40473-80979 GCA_019455555.1 Galemys pyrenaicus
CAGGTGCCATCTGCACGAGGCCATCTCCACGACACCATGCCCAGGACCATCTCCACGACACCATCCCCAGGTGCCATCTGCACGACACCATCCCCAGGTGCCATCTGCACGAGGCCATCCCCAGGTGCCATCTGCACGACACCATCCCCAGGTGCCATCTGCACGACACCATCCCCAGGTGCCATCTGCACGACACCATCCCCAGGTGCCATCTGCACGAGGCCATCTGCACGACACCATCCCCAGGTGCCATCTGCACGAGGCCATCTCCACGACACCATCCCCAGGTGCCATCTGCACGAGGCCATCTCCACGACACCATGCCCAGGTGCCATCTGCACGAGGCCATCTCCACATGCCATACCCACAGCTTCACCCAACGCCACACGGTGGCTGACAAAGGAGGCCGACGGCAGATCGTGCCGTTACAAAATCAAGGCAACCCCGCGGAGACACCGGAGAGTTTGTTTTACGAACGAGGCCAAAGATGACTGGCGAAAATAATGGTCCTGGGAACCCCGGAGGCTCCTTGCCGTGACGGCTTCGGCGCCGGTACAGATTGTCCGGGCCACCTAATGAATTGGGACCGCGTGTCTCCTGCACCAAACGCGGCTAATAACGCTCATCCTCCTCCCATTTTCCCCTCGCTGCAAGAATAAAGAGAAAATGCTGGGGAAGCACTATGTAAATTCCAGCGCATTAGAGAGATGAAAGGTAGCTCGGCGAGAGGTATTTTTACGCTTCACTTAAAGCTCAGAGCGAGTGATCCGTCTTGCAAAGGGCAGTTTGCTTCTGCCGGGAATAAATCCTGCTACTAAAAAGCTTCAGGGGTTTTTCTTTCCTTAATGAGAAACGAACAACGTGTTCCCTGCAGCACTGTGGCCTCTGGCTGGAAGAGAGACGTGAGGGACGGACCTTGCAGCCACGCCTGGGGTGCAGCCGGCTCAGGAATTTTAAATGATGGGACCGACATAATAACTGCACCCCCTTGATTGTGCACCACCCAGAAATCAGAGGACCCACCCCCATTCCCCATTTGTCTCTCCCCATGGGTGGGCACATTGGAGGACATGGCTCCATTTTAATACCATTTGAGGATAGAGTATAAAATTTACCTTTTTAACCACTTTTTAAAATTCATATATATTTGACACCATTTCCCCAGTGCGCCCTCACAGTCCCTTGGGCTCTTTCCGCCCTCATCCCAGGCCCTTCTCCCTCCCCACAGCGTTTCTCGTTTGACCTTGTCTGTTTTTGTTATTATTGTTCTTTTCCTTGACACCCTATTTGGTTCCCTTATATTCCTCCTAAGAGTGAAACCATCCTTTATTTTTCTTTTGCCTTCCACCTTATTTCACTGAGCATCATCTCTTCAAGCTCCATCCGTGTTTCTACGAAAGACTAGTGTATCCTTTTTGATGGCTGCATAGTATTCCAAAAGACGGTATTTGATTGCACACACGTTGCCTTGCAACGCTGACCTTTGCAGGTTCTCCGGTCTTGGGAAGTCAAAATGAATCAGAGTCCAGCGGGAGGTGAAGATGAATGATGCCGTGGTGTCTGCTGTAACTGCCAGGTGCATCCTCACGTGTCTCTTCTCCAGCTGTGTCCATCCCACCCATCTCATCATCCTCCTCTTCCATTCTCCTTCCCTTCTGTGTCCACCTCACGCCTCCCCTGCCCTCCCGCTCAGCTAGGAAGCCCAAGGCCTGCTGGAGGCTGCAGTCAGCGGGCCGGAGACACGGCAGCCTGAGGTCTGAGCTTCTCCGTCACCGAGCTGCGTTCTGCACCCTCACCGATCACTTCCAATCACACGCCGTCTTCTCGCAGTGAAACACCCATTAAAAATGCATTTTTCTGCCTTCAGAGCACGAGGGACCGAGGTGACTGCACAGTGAGATATGGTGGGAATTCCCTGGAGACTACGACTGATGTCAAACGTACTGAAATAAACCCAAATACAAAAAAACGAATACAAATGACTACTATATATTCAAAATCAGGCTTGAGTTTTTCTGTGGGTGTGACTTTACACAAACCCTTCATCTAAAAGGATCTAATCAAATGCATCAATGAAGACTCTTAAAAACCCTAACAGATATATTGAGGGTATGAAAAGCAGCTTATGAAGACGCCGACTTAATAGACTATAGAAACATATGCATGGTCACATATAAATATCTCCAAGTTACATATCACGACCACACACAAATACGGCGGGGTTACCAAAAAAAAAAAAAAAATGCATTTTTCAAGTTCCATGAGCTGGCGCCCAAGAGGACTACGATTTAGCAGAGACCCCGCAGAACACCCACGACCAAGATCATCTTCGAGCGTTGCCCACTTTCAAAATCCTCATCTCGTGCGTCGAGACCTCGGTGTCGCCCGAACCCCGCACAGACGAGCTTTCCGTGCACGACCCGTTAGGCGCGGGGGCATCATCCTAGCGCGTTTTATTATTTCTATACTTGTCAGCTTAACGCAGAGTGAAAAACGACAGCTCTCTTCCTCCCCCCCTCAAACTCGATGGAGTCTTATTAAATGGGCTCTGGAAGGCATTTATTAAACCTCTCCCACACGGGGTGCAGGACACTCAATACTCTGCTTATTGGCTTGGAGGGATAACTTCGTATTTCAGAGATAACCGAATTTGTGTTTCCCGGACACTGCGTTTTCTGGGGACAGTGTCCATTCGACACAGAGACGAGCATCTTCCCAAGACGGAAGGCCGCCGGGCACGCACCGAGAGGCGTTAGCCATTTAAAAATCACCAAACTACTTACCCGTCGATCAAAGACCAGGCTCAGGCATTCCCGGGGGAGGGTCCCCAAAGGGTTCTCAGGATTCCTGTGCAATGAAACCAGCCTTCTCCCCGCCTGTCCTTTTTCCTAGAAACCAACTATTTACGTATTCAGCTCGTAGCACCTTTGAAATAAATTTCAACTGCCTTTGCATTGTGCAGGTTCTGTCTCCTTGGGGACGAGGAAAGCGGCACAGAGCAGAAGACGATTGGTAAATATGATTCCGAGGGGACGTGGCACGCTTGTCTGGGCCGGGCGTCCTTGCAGGAGGGGCGGAATTTTCCACCGAGCATCATCCACCATTAGTGATTTGAACACGGACACTGTTTCCTTGCAAGTTCCATTTTTCGCAGGCACCTTCTTAAAGTCCTTACGTCTCTTTCCACGTAAAATTCTACTTGGTAAACTGGGGAGACGCCGGCGTAGGAAATCATCCTGATTTTCCCTTAACTCGCGTCTCCTGTGTTTGAAGACGCATCATCAATGGTTTTGTCCACCCCAGTTTTAGATATTTTTGTTGTTCTTGCTGTTGTCTTATTTTGCTGTCTTCAGGAAACACATTTTTTATTTATTTGACATCCATTGTCATCCCCATGGATTCCCCATCAGCGTATCACCAGGGCACCCTCACCCCCGTCCCCCGTGCGCCCATCTGCCCTCAACCCACCCTCCCCTCTTCCCTCCCCACCAAGTGTCCCCAGTTTGTCCTTGTCTTTTCATTTTTGGTTTTTGTGTCTTTATTGCTATCAGACGTTTTCAAAGTACATCAGTTGTTCCAAAAGTTCATGGTGATGGTGCACTGGTGACATGGTGATGGGGAATCCATGGGGATGACAATGGGTGTCAAATATATATAAAGGGGGAAAAAGAGAATACGAAACAAATGGAAAGATAAAAAAAATCGTAACATTATATACATTTTTACTTTTACAGGCAAAATAAAAGACTAATTATAACAAAAAAATAGAATTAAAAAAACAAAGATACCTGCACCCCTATGTTTATAGCAGCACTCTTTACAACAGGGAAGACCTGGAAACAACCTGAATGCCCCAAAACAGACGAGTGGATCGGGAAGCTGTGCCCATAGACACGGTGGAATACTATGCAGCCATCAAAAAGATAGAGTCAGTTGTAGAAACATGGATGGAGCTGGAAGGGATGATGCTCAGCGAAGTAAGTCAGGAGGCAAAAGAAAAAGACCAGATGGTTCCTCCCCTAGGAGGAATATAAGGGAACCGAATAAGGACCAAGGAAAGGAATATGGTGGAATACTATGCAGCCATCAAAAAGAAACACTAGACACATTCACAGGAGCATGGATGGAGCTGCAACAGAAACCAAAAATGAAAAGACAAGGGCAAATTGGGGACACCTGGTGGGGAGGGGGGAGGGCTGAGGGCAGACGGACGCACGGGGGACGGAGGTGAGGGTGCACTGGTGATAAGGTGATGGGGAATCCATGGGGATGACAATGGATGTCAAATATATATAAAAAATGTTAACAATAAAAACCCATCCTCATTTCTGCACGTTTCAATCATCTGTTGCTTCTTCCGGCACCCATGACACGGTTAGACGGTTGTTTCTCAACTTACCCATGAAGGATAATTGGGTTGTCCCAAGTCACCATGCAAACTCCACTATCTTTGAATATCTGCGTGCAGATGTCGTGCAGAAATCGGGTAGATTTCTCCCGGAATCAAGGCTGTGTAAGAGGATCTCACGGAACAGCTGAGCCTAGCAAAACCCTCCCAGATAGTGGTTATCTGCTTCGAACTCTTAACACGCCCACCCAAAACACCAGGTTTTCACGTCCTCGCTGCGGTGAGGATTTATAAATCAAATTTTAAAAATATTTTAAAATCGTTGTTCATTTTTGGACAGTGTTTGCGTTCTCCTCTTGAGGTACTCCCTGAAGTCCTCCCAAGACCATCCTGCTCTTCTCTCCTCTGTCCTAACCCTACTCCCTCCCCCGCTGGATGCCTCAGACTTATGGTCAGTTTGCCAGTTTCGTCTTTTTCCCGACCCTTGGTCCACTTCCCCGTATCCCTCCGTTAACTGAAGCCGTCCGTATCTATTTGTCCCTTCTCACTTACTTCCCTTAGCATCACCCCTTCCAGCTCTGTTCATACTGGTGCAAATGGCATAAGCCTATTCATTTTTCATGGCCGAGTAATATTCCATTGCGTATATACCACAACTTCTTGATCCACTCATCTATTTGGAGGCGTTTGGCTATGGCTAACAGAGCTTCAATGATTTCACTAGTTCAGGTTTCCGTTTCATTAGTGACTAGATTCCTGGGAATGGAACGTGAAATTGCTGGATCAGATGCTAGATCCGTTTTTAGAGTTGAGAAACTTCCACTCATCCTTCTATGGCGGCTGGGCCAGCCTGCATCCCACCAGCAGTGCAGGAGGCTCCTTCTCCACCTCCTCTGCAGCATTTGCTGCCAGTTCTTTTAACAAGGGCCATTCTCACTGGCCTGAGGTGGTAGCTCCTTGTGGTTTTGATTTGCATTTCCCTAATAAGTGTTTTGAGTCTTTTTTCATGTGCCTGTTGGCCAGCAGGCGCAGGGATTTTAATTTGTAGGGTCTCCTTTTAACTTTTCATGGGGTGCAGGTTGGGCACAATGCCCAGGAAGAGAGTTTTCAATCTGAGTCTGCATGTCAGGGTATGGTTCGTTTCGGACTCTTTCTAGGGTGCAGGGGGTAGCTAGCTTTTGCATTTTCTTTAGTTCACGGATGAATGAGCTGTTCCACCATTAACTCTTTAAAACACCTTTGTCCACTGGTCACCGTGGAGCCACCTTTCAGCAGAAATCAGATGTTCTGTGTGCCTATTTCTGGACACGGATTTATACGTCTGTTGTTACCTGGATCGTGGAATCTTTCCGTTAAGACCTGAAACCAGGTCTTTATTCCCTCCTTCCAACCCCATTCTTTACCAAAGTCACTGAGACCCGTCCGGGTCTCCTACATCTCCATACGCATTTGTAGCTCAAACTGGCATTTTGGGGCCTCCCTGGTGGTGCAGTGGGTTAAGCAACGCCCTATGAAGCAAATAGCAGCCGCTGCAGCACGAGTTCGATCCCTGCTGCCGGGGGTGGGGGGGACCCACATGGCGCGGCAGACCTCTCCCGCTGTGCCCGCTGCTCCCCTCAGCAGTGTGCTTCAGTCAGTCTGCCTGTCCTGCTCCCCAGTCTCTGTGGTGAATCTCACCCCCACCCACACCTCTGGCCTGTACCCCAGTGCTTGTGTGCATAAATAAATCTTAAAAAAACTGGTATTTTTTTTACCCCAAGACTCTCTGGGGCACATGCCTGAGATTTCACTGAATCTATAACTCACGGGGAAGAGAACAGAATAGCACTAAACCTCCTGTTCCCAGATCACCCGAGTTTAGGTGCTTCAATCTTTAGGGGGGTTGCCCCCACATATTCTGCATATAAGGAATTTGTCTTTTACTGCTTTTGGCTTTGATGGTTTGTGACCAGTTATCTACACACACAGTGGTGTCTTCTGATATCTCCTTTTTATTCGGACGCTGGGCTCTGCAGCTGCGGTAATTTTTGGATACTGGAATATTTTTGTATTCCTAGAAATATCTAGGACATTGGATCTGGGACGCGCTTAAATTGTGTGCACAGTTTGACGCGTCCACCCCCTGCGGCTGAGACTCTGAACCCGAGTTCTGGTCAGAGGTAATGATCCTTTCCCGACAGAACTCTGCTGTGCAGTTCATCCCAGACCACATGCTTCCTATTTACAGGACAGCCGGCCGGAACGAGGAACAGTGCTGGGCGATCTCTGGGACGTATTCCTTCTCATCTTGTGGGGTGGCCGGTCCCTGAACTCATGCTTCGTCTTTGAATCTTGTATTGTAGTTAATACTGCACCATCGTAATGTGTTCCAGCCGTGCAGCATCATAAATCAACGTCTGTATCTGCTATTTTAACTTCACCACGGAAAGCCCAGCCCTACCTTTCCCGCACATTTGGGCCTTTTGACCCAGTCACTGCCCCTTCCTTGCTGGTCACCACTAATTTGATTTTTAGGGTACACGGTTGTTTTTCGTTCGGTCTCTCATTTTCTCCATCACCTGTGTGTGAGATCATATTCTCTTTCACTGTTCGCCTTATTGTCGCCTGGAGTTCCAGCCATGCAGTTGTAATTGGCAGTTTGTCTTTTTCATAGCTGTATAGTATTCCACCGTGTAGAGCCATATCTTTTTCCATTGAACCATTAATGAGAACACTCAGGTTGTTTTCAGATCTCAGTATTGTCATCATAGCTGCAAGGAGCACGGAGGTGCTGGCATCTTTTCTAATTACCGTTTTCATACTAGTCAGCTGACACCCACCAGTGGGGTAACTGGTGGTCACCCCATCTCCATGATGCTTTCCATAGCAGGCGAACCAATTCACACCCGATCCACAGTGTGCAAAGCTTCATGCTGTGTCTGAAGGTGGCGTGTGCTGGGCAGGGGACTACAGCCGTCTCTCGAGGGTGTGGCGTCATTTCTTCGAGTCATTTCCTCACCGAGTCACTCACCTAGAAGCCTCAGCATTTACTCATTCGGACACTTCTTCTGGCACCATCTCCTTTCTGGGGCTCTGTCCTGGGCTAATACCCACTTTTTTTTTTTTTTTTTAAGAAAGGATGTCAAAACATTTCGGTGCGTTTCAGCGGCTTCACGGACATTAGTATTTTCACCTCCTATTTGCCCACATCCCGCGTGATTTCATCAATTCTCGCAGGTCTGCACGTCTCTTGTGCATGCCCTTCCAGCTTACAGGTTACTTCTCCAAGATCTTGTGTTGCTCAGACTTTTGCAAAGAAAGGCAAGAACGACGTCATCCAGTGCAAATTCCCTGAAAATCACTAACGTTTCATCACTCCACCAGAGACACAAGCACGGTCCCTTCTGTTTGACATAATCCGTGTACCCCACTAAATGCCGATGCCATTGGCCCCAGCGCTTAAGCTTTAAAGACCCACAGGCATTGTAACTGCAGCGAAAATGAAATTTCCACCCTCTCCGTGCTGCGCATGAACCTCCTTGCTGAAACAAAGATGCCAGAGCCGCCATTTGCCACAGAACGGTGTTTTTGTGACCTAATTGAGAGTTTAGAACATTACCGACTACTCCAGTGACGCTGCCTCCCTGGTGTATCAGCTGCACCCGAAAGAGTTTTTAAAACGGTCTTGAGTTACTCAATCCTGCATCATACCAGCAAATTCAGAGGCATGCAAGAGAAGACTTTAAAAATTTATGTATATCTGACCTCAGTTGTTGTCCCCATGGAATTCCCACCACCATGTCACCAGTGCACCCTCACCTCAGCCCCTTGTGCCTTTCCTGCCGTCACCCCAGTCCCTCCTCGCCTCCACACAGTGTGTCTGAGTTGTCCTTGTCTTTTGGCTTTTGCTGAGTTGTGTCTCCCCTCCCCCCAGCCCCACTGTTGTCATCTTCCCCTCGGCCTCTTATCTGGTTCCCTTACACTCCTCTTCGGGGTGAAGCTGGTATCTCCCCTTTGCCTTCTGACTTATTTCGCTGAGCGTCATGCCGTGTAGCTCCATCCCTGTATCTACAAATGTAAGAGGAAGTCTTCTTATCCCAGCAAACCTCACTCAACCCCCAGAGTCCTAATTCCTGCCCCTCCCGTCCACCCCTGCTAAGAGATGCCCCAGGTCGGTGCACGGGAAGTCCGAGCCGAAGCTTCTAGCCCTTTCGTGCCGCGCGATCATCTTTAACCAACTCATGCAAGTATGTGCGTGAGCTGCTTTGAAAGCTGATGCCCCCAACAAAGTGCGCTTTTATGAAAGGATTAAGCCGTCCATAAATGAAGCGTGTTTATCTACAGAAGCGCTTCAAAGCCTGTTTGGATAAAGATGCGCTTTCTTCCTTGGTGGCAGCTGTGCGGCCCACAGAAGGGGCTGCTGGTTCACAGCCCAGGGCGGGCGGTTGTCCAGGGGCCAGAGGAGGAGGTGACCCAGGCGGCAGGCAACGGGCCTTCGCAGGTGCAACCTCCGAGAGCAGCTCGGGCTGTGTCCGAACGGAGCTGGGAGCAGAGGCTGCATCTGCCCTTGCGACCGTTTCAGCGGGTTTGCTTTCAGGGTTTGGATGCAACCCCGTGTTGGCGTCAGCCTGGCTTTCCTTGCTGTCACTTTAATTATGACACAGCTGGCCGGACGGGTGGGCGCCCCCATCATTGCTGAGGCTCCCCCATGTGCGGGCGATGCAGGTCAGGGCTGAGGAGAGCAGACAATGAGGCCAACGTGGTCGGCCCGAGGGCCGCCTGCAGGCACACAGCATGTGGGCAACTCCTCCGAGGTGCTGCTGTTCTCGTGTGCAGTGTCCAGCGGGGCTGAGTGCACAGCAGCTTCCACCGCGGCTGGTCACCTGAGCCCACTGCACAGCACGCGGACAGGCAGGCGAGAGGGTCCCCCGGGAGCTGTTTCCTTGGGTGACGGCAACATGGGGCTAAGAGGACCTATAGGAAACAGCCCTGAACCCAGGCACAGCTCCACGTCCCTCTGCTTCTGTCTTTAAAAAATTATGCATATAAGAGCTGCGTGCAGCCAGAGGTGCAAGGGTGAGAGGATGCCCCAGAGACAGCGGGGAGCAGAACAGGCAAATCTACTGAAATCCACTGCAGAGGGGAGCAGCGGGGAGACAGGAGAGGTCTGCTGCACCCTGGGGGTCCCTCACTGGCTGGGGATCGATCTCGCGCTGCAGTGGCTGCGGATGCTTCACAGTGCTGAGACTGAACCCCTGCACCCCCAGGCAGGCCCCTGTATTTTGAGGTTATTTTAAAGGCTTATTTATTGATGCACACAAGAGCTGGGGTGCAGACAGGTGCAGGGGGTGAGAGGACTCCCCAGAGACAGAGCGGGGAGCAGAACAGGCAGATCCACTGACACACGCTGCTGAGGGGAGCAGCGGGGAGGCAGGAGAGATCTGCTGCACCCTGGGGGTCCCTCCCTGGCCGGGGATCGAACACGTGCTGCAGCAGCTGCAGATGCTTCCAGTGCTGAGACTCAACCCCTGCATCTCAGGGAGGCCCCACCAACTTTATTTTTAGATTTATTGATGCACAGAAAAACTGGAGTGCAGCCAGAGGTGCAGGGGTGAGAGGACTCCCCAGAGACAGAGTGGGGAGCAAAACAGGCAGATCCACTGACACACGCTGCTGAGGGGAGCAGCGGGGAGGCAGGAGAGGTCTGCTGCACTCTCGGGGTCCCTCCCTGGCCAAGGATCCAGCTCATGCTGTAGTGGCTGCAGATGCTTCATCATGCTGAGACTGAACCCTGCACCACAAGGGAGGACCCCCCCTACTTTTTAAAGTATTTATGCATGAAAGAACTTGGTACAGCTCAGAAGTGTGGGGGTGAGGGGACTCCCCAGAGACAGAGCGGGGAGCAGAACAGGTCTATCTACTGAAACACACTGCTGAGGAGAGCCACGGGGAGACAGGAGAGGTCTGCTGTGCCCCGGGGTTCCCTTCCTGGCTGGGGATCGAACTCGTGCTGCGGATGCTTCACAGCTCTGAGACTCAACCCCTGCACCCCAGGGAAGCCCCCCTTCCATCTTCTTAACAAGGAGCAACGTGAACAGATGTCAAGTTGTGGCGTTTCAAAAAACAGCGACTTCATACAAGCAGCGATGGTACTCTGTGCTTGACACAGGAGAAACCCACGGTATTGAGTCATTTTCAACTTGGCAGTTGCGAAACTTCCTTCTCCTTCAGGGTGTCTCTCCTCAATTATTTTGGGGGGCTGGAGTGACGTTTAATAAAACCGAGAGCTGTAAATACACCTGTACGTAGATGCAGATAACTGTACCTCACACACACAGACACACACGCAATAAAGACACACACAGCTCCAGATTGAATCGTCCAGAAATGTGACTACAGAAACCTGGCACTTTTCCCCTCTTTTGCAGTAAATTCAGATCATGCCTTGGGCTGTGATGTCTCTTTCTCCTCTCTCTCCCGGGAATTTCTGAAATCACGTGTCCTTCTGGCTTTCTAGGACAGTTTTCCTTTGATTCATAGCTCTGTGAACAAGGCAGGTCGGCAGGTGCGCTCAGCTTTTGACCTTGAGAGCGTGACCTTGGGTGTGCAGGGAGATGTGAACTGTCACGGTCACCCAGGCACGGAGTTCTGACGAGCACACGTCTCGATCGTTAAAACGGATGGGGCCAGCTCGCCCGTGGGGGTACAGAAGATGAACCGCCGGCTAGGAGAACGGAAGGGCCTCAAGCCACAAACCCACACGCACAGCCAGCTCCTTGCCGCAAAGTCGAATGTTCAAAACCAGTGTGAGGACACCCCAGAAATCCGCAGGATTCCTCTCCCCGGCTCAGCAGACTTTGACGCCTCCAGCATTTATAGTTCTCCATATTTCTGCTGAGATTTCTCCACACTGTCGATACAAGGAATGCTTGATGTTGTACAACAGAAGGCTCAGTATTGCCCTAAACCGTTCCCATGGATTTAGCAGAGAAGGTGGAGAAAGAAACAGGGGTGAAGCCTACGGCCGGCACTAGAGCAGAGCCCACAGATATTCTTCTACAGAATCACATAAGCTAGAAAGACATGGGAGAAGCCACGCATGTGGGAGATTTATTCCTCAGAACCAGCCAGGAACATCAAACAATTGACAACATTGTTTACACGCACCCTGTGTTTATCGCAGCATTATTTATAACTGGTGAGACTTGGAATCAACCCAAATACTCAAAAACGGAAGACTAGATCAAGAAGATGCGGTCCATGTACGCAATGGACTACTATACAGCCATCAAAAAGACAAACGAGTGCCATTTGCAGAACGTGGGTGGAGTTTGAAAGGATGATGCTCAGTGAAATGAGTCAGAAGGAAGAAGAAAAATACTGGAGGGTCCGACTTATAGGAGGAATATAGGGGATCAGGGGAAAAATTGTATCAATACTGAAACAAAACTAAGCAGAGGAGTATCAAACGGGCTTCCTGCAGGGAAGAGGGAGGGGCTGGGATCAAGGAAGAGCACAGGGGACTGAGGTGACGGTGCACGGGTGAGCTGGTGGTGGGAATTCCATGGGGACCACACCTAGGAAAAAGCCAACATCGTAAGAAAGAGTAAATTTTTTAAAAATAACCTGTCTTAGCCTCACCTCATCACAGCACATTTCTCATCGACGGGCAGCTCAACCCATACACCGTCAGTTCCGTTAGTTCTGTTCGAAATTCTGCCAATCGTCTCCAGCTAAACTCTGAGCGCACGGCCAAGGCGGTGTCACTCCTTCATCGCCTCCCTTCAGTAACGCACACCCGCACGCGCTCTCTCAAGGGCAAAGCCTGCAAAAACAGCAAGGCGGTGAAGACAGAGTGGGAGTTGGGGGGGGCCTTAAGCAGTATCTCTGCAGATGAAATATGCGTCAGGACGGGGAGGAGAGAGGAATATCCTGAACAGCTGTGACACTTTCTTATTTCCCGCCCGGATGCCCTGAATTAATATTTCTGCGTATTCAGCTGCATCTCTGCATACATATATGTACACAATGAAATAATATACAGCCATGAAAAAGAAAGTAGCGCCACTTGCAGAACATATGAAATACTATACAGCCATGAAAAAGACAAAGTAGAGCCATTTGCAGAACACAGATGGAGCTTGAAGGGATGCTGCTCAGTGAAGTGAGTCAGACACACACGTTTTGGAAACTCGCTATTCCCCATCTCCACACAGTATCTCACCACAGTATCTCACCGTAAGTTCTGCTGAGTGCCCGACCCTTACAGCCGTCTCTTCATCATCTCGCCAAGCAAGTGCCTCTTCGACGGGGCAGAGAAAGGACGGAGAGGGGGTCTGGGAGCTCAGCATTCAGAGGTGCTGTGAGTGTTCACGACACAAGGAGTGAGGGAAAGAGGAGGAGCAGAGATTTCTGGGCACCTGCACAGCGGGATGTGCTGTCTTAGTTGCCATGACAACAGCCCACATCCTCATCCCGCCGATGGGCTGTCGCCCGGGTACTCGAGCCCCCCGCGGGCACACGTGGACACCAGCTGGCTCCCCAAGCAGCTGAGGGTGACCTAGTACGTCACGGAACACGCCGAGACTGACCTCGCCGATCGGGGCCCCAATGTCCTGTCCCCCCAGTATCCGCATCTTCCACCACCACGCCGGAGCGCTGGGTACCCCACACTTCAGAATCAGCAGCTCCACAATCACCAACCTGGTTCCCGTCGCCCCGGCTGCTTCTGCTGGAGAAATACACGCGGCAAATAAAACTCAAGACTCATCGACAAGCCCTTCAGACACCTGACCGAGGACACTCCCCACGCCACAAGGTGGACACCCGAAGATTCACTTTGGGGGCATCGTGGGGGGCTGCAGTCGACGCTGGGAGTTCTGGCTTTTCAAGTGCACGAGAGGGTGTGGGCATGTCCTCGGGCGCTGAGAAGGTTTTTTTGGGGAACGAGAACCCACGAGCTCTGAAGAACTTCCCCCGGTGACAGCAGCTTCCTGGAGACGCAGCTTGGGATGACCCCACCGTTGGCTGGCTGCAGCCCTTGAGCTGGAGATGCGGGTGGCCCGGGAAGGACATGTAGCATCCCCCCAGGTGGCACTTCACGGGGTCGTGCGTGAGCTCTGCTTCTCGAGAAGTGTCCCAGGCAGCCGACCTGCTGCCCCAGCTGTGCAGAGCACACGGGAGATGAAAAATCCGCAGGAGGGGGGCGCGAGGCTCTCTCCTCCGAGATCCCACCCGAGCCGACGGGCTCGGGGCTGACAAAGCCAGCCCGGCACGAGCCTGAGTCCCCGCCCGGCCCACGCAGCTCCGACAAGCCCACCTCAAGCTTGCCGAGGGTGCAGGGAAAGGGGTGGCCAAACACCCCCGGATCGGACGTCCAGACAGCGGCTTCTTGCCCACGGCGTTCCCACGACGACGTCTTCTTCCCGTGACTGTGCAAGGCTAAAAGCTAAGCTGCCCACCCACCTCTCTGCGATGGGCCCGCGTGATGCGGGTGAACCCAAGGCACGGAAGCTTCGGCCCAACTTGCGAAACGGAGCGTCTTGGGGTTCACCAATGTCCAATGATGACTTAGAAATACACTCAAAGCAGCGTAAGGGGGGATTTCCTCTCCCCAGGTTGCTCCTTTTTCCAACGAGTGCAGTTAAGACTGAGAAACTGGAAGCAAGACAGAAACAGCACGAGGGAACGACGCTGGAAATCTAGAGGCAGGGCCACGGCTGCGAGAAACGGACCGTCTGTTGGAAGATTCCATCAGATTGTGAGAGATCCTCAAAGAGGGGTTGAGGACATTCGGGGGGGATAAAGATGAGTCCCCACCTGCACCGGTGAGGTGGTGAAGGCTTAAAAATCCCCCAAACGAAGGAGCCAAGAGCAGCTGTATCTGCAGATTGCAGAGATTTGCTACGTGGGCCGTGCAGAACCATCACGTCACATGCAGGGGACTCTGCGCCCTGTGAGCACTTGTGTCTGGTTCTCGCATCATCTCCAGTCCGTGTTTCTGCCACCCCCCTCCCCCTGGGATGCCAGGCCAGCAGCCCCGATGGTGGACGCAGATGAGACCCGAGCAGGGAAGGGGAAGCAAGGACCAGCTAATCAGAATGCATCTAGGCAGCACGGGCCGTCTTGCTGCAAGACCACGGGACGCTCACAGCTCCCGCGCCACGGCATAAACAAGAGCCGGGTCTAATAGGTCCCAAGAAGAATTGCTTAATATTCCTCTTCGGTCGCTGGTCTTATTAAACACTGTGCGTTTGGCAGGAATGGACTGCCAGCCACACTCTTTGGAAAATAATTACTCTGTGCCTCTGGGTGCAGGCATTCATTTCCTGGGTTTGCAATCTGCTCCAGTCTACGTTTCAAATGAGACTGTGCTTTCTCCCGCGGAAGTTTGCTACTGCCTGATGGGCGCTGGGCTGCAGGAACCAGAAAGGGACCCACAGGAGGCCCGGCCCTCGCTCCTGGGCTGAGGACTGGGCTGCGACGGGTCGCCGGCCGCCGGGACGAGGTTACCCCACGACCAAGGGTCGAGGACAGCTCTGATTCATGGGAGCAGTGGGTTTCTTTCCCTTGTTCCATGTCCAGAGTCTAAACGTGTTTTAAGATACACCCTCAAGCTTGGGGCAGGAGGCCAGGGGTCAACAAAAACCTATCATCTATTATCAATCCATCCATCTGATCTACCATTTATCCATCTAATCTATCATCCTTACAGCTATCTTATGTCGGTATCTACGTAACAGACTTGTAGGTAACTATTATCCATCCATCCATCCAATCATCTGTCCACCATTTAAGTATCTGTTATCTAGCTAGCCATCCAGTGACCTATCAATCTATCATCTATCCATGCATTAATGCATGCATCTAATCTGTGTATACACATGTATCTATTATCTATGTAGCCATCTAATAATCTACCAATGTATCTATTATATACCCATTCATCTGTCATCTCATTTATGTATCATCTAGGCATCAATAATCTTTCAACCTATCTATCCTCTATTCAGCCATCAATCAATGCCAATATTTACATATGTATCTGTATCCAATCATCCATCAATCCATCCATGCACCTTTCTATCCTCCATTCATCATCCATCAATCCATCCATCATTCATCTATCCATCATCTATCATTCATCCACTCAACCACCATCATTCATCCATCCCATCTACCATCCATCACCCATCCATCATCATCCATCATTCATACATCTACCATCCATCATTCATCCATCCATCCATCCATCACCCATCCACCATCATCCATCCACCAGTCATTCATCTATCACTCATCCATTCATCTGTCCATCAATCCACCATCCATCATTCATCCATCCATCCTCCATCCATCTACCATGCATCATCTATCACCCATCCATCCACCCATCCCTGCACCTTTCCATCTTCCATTCATCATCCATCATCCATCATCCCCCATCCATCATCCCCCATCCATCATCCCCCATCCATCATCCCCCATCCATCATCTATCATTCATCTATTCATCAACCCAACCATCTACCATCCATCATTCATCCATCCATCCTCCATCCTCCATCATCCATCCATCTACCATGCATCATCTATCACCCATCCATCCATGCATCGATCCATGCCTGCAGCTTAGAAATCTCTACAGACAGGCAGATGACAGCTAGATAAATAGAGAACCTGAGCTACATCTCTCCAAGCCGTTTAGAAATAACTTTTGCTTTTCCTCTTAACCCCGCACGGGCCATGAGCCCACACAGCATGAGTCTCCGCAGAGATGCGTCTTTTCTCAAGCAGGTTTATAAAACACTTTCGATTTCGATTTGATTTGATTCTCTTTGGCAGGCTGTTACCTTGTCATGTTGCATTACCTGCAAAATCGAGTCCCAACGATTGGAGGAGACAGAGCAGCTCAGTGGGAAATCATTTTTAATACAAATATTTACGTCCGTGGAGACGGCAGCCTTGGGCGGGTCGGCTTTGCCTCATCCTCAACTCCCGGCCACCAGGCCTCATCCCGCACACGGCTCGAGGCCATAGGGTCCCGGTTCAGCTCACAAAACAGTTATTTCCCCACGAGGCAACCAGAGACGTGCACGTTCATCGCTCTGGCTGGGCACTTTGTTTCGGGCACGGCAGACATGACACCAGCCCCCCTTTCATTAGCTCCCCGATATTTCCGTGGCTCCCCACAGCAGCCAGCTCTGACCGAAACACAGGCCGATGATGCCCGCAGCCCTGTTCTCCGACACTTCACGTCTCACTTGATTTCTTCCTGAAGCCGGCTTCTCCGGGGCCTCCGAGTCTTGCGTTTCCCGACTAACCCCACGATTCTTCACGGCAATCACCGTGCCTGTGTCGTCAACACTTCCCCTCGGCAGGAGGTCACGCGCTAAACTTATGAGTTTTAAAAATTTTATTTTTTCTTACAGTGTTTGCTTTCTCTTCTGGGTGCAGTCCTCGGAGAATTTCCACCCCCAGGTCACCCGTGAACGTCACCCACAGTCCCCTGGGGTCTCCTTGTCTTGGCCTTGGTCTCAACTCCTCCCTGTCCCCTGCAGATGACCGATTTGTAGTCTGTTTTTGCTAAACTTTAGATTCCTGACCTGAGATGTAAATAATGACAGCGGATCCCAATACCCACGTGGGTCAAGTCCTTTTGCAAGCGTTCGGCATCTCTGAACCAAGTGTGCATGGGAATGGATCAAATCAGACCAAGCTGGGAGCTGCAGGAGACGACCTTTCGGGGAAAGAGCCAGCTTCTCACTCTGGAAACAGCAGCACCGGAGTTAAGAGCCTCTTGGCCTGCCGGTGGGATTCAAGCTGGACCAGCCACAACGGGAAGCTGTGCAGGGGTTCCTCAGAGCACTAAAGATGGATCCACCACATGACCCAAAGACTCCACCTGTACCAATCAACCCAAAGGACATAAAAACACGAATTCAAAGGAAACCTGCACCCCTACTGTCACTGCAGAACTATTTACAACAGCCAAAATATGGAAACAACCTGAATGCCCCAAACTAGGTGGATGGATCGAGAAACTGTGGTTTATCTGCACAACGGAATATTACTTGGCAATGAAAAAGAGCAGTCCATGCCATTTGCAGCAAGGCGGATGGCGCTGGCAGGGATGATGCTAGGTGAAGGGATGATGCTAGGTGAAGTCAATGAGGAGAAAGAAATACTGATGTTTCCACTTATATGGAAAACAGAGAAATCAAACAGGCGATTCCTCCTCTTCCTCCCTCCTCCACTTCTTCCTCTGTCTACTCCCTCCCCTTCCCCTCCTTCCAAGTCAGCAGGCACCACGCAATCTCCTTCCTACAAGAGAGACCTCAGCTCAGGGCCTCTCTCTCCATCCACCAACGCCGTCAGGACTACAGACGTCTGCTAGGCATTCAGGGTCGAATCTGCCTCCAGACCCAAGGCTGAAACATGTCCCCAACCTACAACAAAGGTCAGATTTGGCCCCTACAGTTTCCTTCCGCATCCGTGGTCTCAGTTTGCTCAGAGCCCCCTAGTTCCAAAACACACCAGTCTCCCCAGATCTGACCAGACATGTCCCCCACCAGCTGGCCGCAGGGGACAAGATTCACGGTTGATGCTTCTTCGATGCCATCACCAAGGACCCCTTCGAGCCCACAGCAACCTCGTGACAGGCAAGTTCATTTCTCTTCATTGACTTCACCTAGCATCATCCCTTCCAGCGCCATCCGCCTTGCTGCAAATGGCATGGACTGCTCTTTTTCATTACCGAGTAATATTCCACTGTGCAGCTATACCACAATTTGTTGATCCATCTACCTAGCTTGGGGCATTCAGGTTGTTTCCATATTTTGGCTGTTGTAAATAGTTCTGCAGTGACAGAGGGGTGCTGGGGAGATTGTCCCTGATGAGGCATCGGTTTTCGAGATTTTCATTTATAAATAGTTAAACCCTGTCTTTACCCGATAAAATACACCGACAAGTTCTTAGTACTCTGCTTCTGAGCCAGGAACCCCAGAAAGAGACTGGCAGGTGCATCCCAGATGAGGAGGAGATGAAATCATTGAACTTCAAAAAGTGCTTTCTGCAGTTTTTTGAAAACCAGCTCAGTCCCGTGGAACTAGCGATCTCCGTCACAGGTCCTCACGGGAAAACTCATTTCCAAACGTGATAAAAAGTTGAAAGGAAAAAGGGGCTAAAAACCATTTGATTAATTAACGCCAGGGACAGACTGAAGCTTTTTTACTATTAAAAAAAAAATCAAGGAGACACCTTTAATCCACCCTCAAAAGGCGTTTCGCTCAAACGAGTACCGATTTTACGATTTTCATGTCCTTATTCCCACGGCTAATTGAAAATAAAATTCACCCAGAGGTGCTTCATCATGAACTAACAGCGCTAATTGCTTACGGCACTTCAAAATGTCTAATACGGTGTCAGCTGTAGCTGAAAACAACTTTAGACTCCTCCACTCCTTCTCTCCCCTGGCATTAGAATCACATTTTTTTAATTCTATTTTTTCCCTTTAATTTATATTTATTTGACATCCATTGTCATCCCCAGGGATTCCACATCACCATACCACCAGTGCACCCTCACCTCCGTCCACCCTCAACCATCCCCCTGCCCACCAAGTGTCCCCAATTTGTCCTTGTCTTTTCCTTTTTGGTTTTTGTGCATAGAATTACATTTTTAAATAAAACTTGGGCGAAATTTCTGAAAGATGATTCACCTTTTAGAAATTTTTTTATGAGTATAATTGATGGCTCTATTTATTCAGTATTTCCATGGACCAAACACCACATTAAACATTTTACATGTATTAAGTCATTCAAATCACACACAAAAACAAAACAAGGAAATCTTGGAAATACTATAAATTTAAAAAATAGAAAATTTTCAACAAATGAAATGACCGCACTGGGGTAATCATCTTGGACACCAAGTTTTTTTGTTTTTTTAAGATTTTATTTATTTATGCATACAAGCACTGGGGTACAGGCCAGAGGTGTGGGGGGTAAGAGGATTCACCACAGAGAGCGGGAGCAGAACAGGCAGATCAACAGAGGCACACTGCTGAGGGGAGCAGCGGGCACAGCAGGAGGGGTCTGCCGCACCATGTGGGTCCCCCCCCCCCCCGGCCGGCAGCAGGGATCGAACTCGTGCTGCAGCGGCCGCGATTTGCCTCGCAGTGCGCTGCTTAACCCACTGCGCCACCAGGGGAGGCCCCCATCTTGGACACCAAGTTTCAAGATGAATAATAAATTAAGTGGACAGGGATGGGAATATACATATATCATAGTTTTTACTCTTATATTGAAGGGGCATATAAGATTATGTTAGTGTCATGTGTACAAAAGGCATTTCACTCAAACTAATACTGATTTTACGACTGTTCATGTCCTTATTCCTACGGCTAATTGAAAATAAAATTCACCCAGAGGTGCTTCATCATTAACGACACTAATTGCTTACAGCAATTCAGTATGGTGGTTCCTCGATCTACTAAGAATGGAACTTCCATAGGACCCAGCAATCCCACTCCTAGGAATAGACCCAAAAGACACAAATACACTATTCAAAAGAACACCTGCACCCCCGTGTTTATAGCAGCACTCTGTACAACAGGGAGACCTGGAAACAACCTAAATGCCCAAAACAGACAAGTGGATCGGGGAGCTGTGTCCATAGACACGATGGAATACTATGCAGCTGTCAAAAAGAAAAACCAGACGCATTCATAGGAACATGGGTGGAGCTGGAAGGGATGATGCTCAGCAAAGTAAGTCAGGAGCAAAAGAAAAATACCAGATGGTTCCTGTCCTAGGAAGAATATAAGGGAACCAAATAAGGACCAAGGAAAGGAATGCGATGGAATACTATGCAGCCATCAAAAAGAAAAACTAGATGCACTCATAGGAACGTGGATGGAGCTGGAAGGGATGATGCTCAGCGAAGTAAGTCAGGAGGCAAAGAAGCATTTTGGGGGCCTGTTCTGAGCATCTAGGGGGGCCTGTCTGAGCATCTTGGGGGTCTGTCCTCAGCATCTTGGGGGCCTCTCCTGAGCATCTAGGGGGGGGCCTGTCCTGAGCATCTTGGGGGCCTGTCCTGAGCATCTGGGGGGCCTCTCCTGAGTATCTTGGGGTCCTGTTCTGACCATCTTGGAGGGGTCTGCCCTGAGCATCCTGGGGGCCTGTTGTGAGCATCTTGGGGGCCTGTCGTGAGCATCTTGGGGGTCTGTCCTCAGCATCTTGGGGGCCTCTCCTGAGCATCTAGGGGGGGGTCTGTCCTGAGCATCTGTCCTGAGCATCTTGGGGGCCTGTCCTGAGCCTCCACGGGAGGCCTCTCCCCAACCCCTCGTGGAGGATTAATCTTCAGCATCGTGACCCGCACCTGAAAATTAACTCACGCGGAGAAGGGAAGCGGCCGAAGAGGAAAGTGCAGCTGAGAGGCACGTGTCACGCACACTGTAAACTGGGAAACCAGCAGACAGGCGGTTGTCACCACTTGTCACTTGTCCGCGGTGGCGGCTGACAACCGGGTGGTTTTTCGGTGCCTCCTGAGAGGAGGCATCATTAACTGGCTGCTGCGCGGGTCTCTGCAGAGACCAAGGAGGCCGCGGTCCCCAGGTAGGGAGCGACTCCCGGCCGCTGCTCCGCACGCCCGGGTCTCCACCCTCTGTGTCCCGGAACCAGCCACGCGCACAAACGCACACGAGATACGCCAGCTCCTCACTCGGACGGGAGAAAAGGCCGGGCCTTTCACGGTGTCTCCTGCAGATGATGTAGAAGCCAAGGAAACCAGACTGAAGCAACGCGCGCCGTGGGCTGTTCCAGACGGCGTTACGGGTTCTCGGGACCACCACGCAATCGAGACACAGATACGAGAAAACAAGAGCTGCAGAAGCCCCGAATGAAAGGCAACGAAGAGCCAGGGTTGAGTTCAGCGGAGGGAGGAGTCGTCAAGTGGTGTGGAAGAAACTGGAGGTGACAGGTGTTGCTGAGCATGAGGAGCAAAAGGAGCCCTCCCGCACCGCTGGTGGGATGCTGACGGGTCCGCACACTGCTCCAGCCTCTGTGGAAAGCCACGTGGAGGGTCCTCCGTCTGCTAACGATGGAGCTACCCTAGGGCCCAGCAACCCCCGTCCTAGGACTATACCCAAAGGACATACTAGCTGCAGAGACACCTGCTCTCCTGTGTTTACCGCAGCACGAGTCATAATAGCCAAGTTACGTCAACAACCTAAATGTCCCCAGATGAGAGCATCAAGATGTGGGGTACAGACTCCACCTGACGCCGGTGAGAACGGCACATCTCAGAAACTGGCAGCTACAAATGTCGTGAAGATGTGGAATAAGCAAGTCTGCTACGCTGCTGGGGGAGGGGATGCAAACGGGTACAGCCACTGCGGAAAGCTGCGTGGCGGTTCCTCAGTCTGCTAAAAATGGAGCTGCCGTACGATCCAGCAATCCCCCTCCTCGGGGTCTACCCAAAAACATTCATTCAGGGCCTCCCTGGTGGCGCAGTGGGTTAAGCAGTGCATTTAAGTTATATATAAGAGTAGGAAGCACATGCATTTACAAGTGTTGTACAGGTAGTACACACACACACGAGTGCATCCGTGCTATAAGGAGCATGTGGCAGATATGTCTTTATACGAGCACACCGCCTACATGTAACACTTCCGTAAGTACACACGCTAATAAAGTAAAAATCACAACACTCGCAGACCCCAACACGCACCGTAGGGTCTCGGAGGTCGAAAGGGACGGACACAGCAAGGGGAGGCCAGAAAGAAAAAAAGGAACCGAGGCGCGAGTCTCACTCAAAAACAGCACTGAGGAATAAACCGGAAGCAGAACCGGCGAGGGTGAGAGGACGGGGCTGAGGCCCCGTTCGCTGCCACGCATCTTGCAGGGCCAGGCTCCTGGATGCAGCCGTGCCTGAAGGAGGCTCGTCACGGGGTAAAGCACATCCTGGCCTGTGCCGTCCCGCTCTCCGCATTCAACCCATTGGAACCAGGTGCCATTCTGGCCCACGGCCCGGTTCGAATTCACTCCCGGAACGGGAGGACTCAGCACAAAAACAACGATTCCGCTCCCTCCCCGACTCCTCGAAAGCAAGTCTTCCCGCCCTTCCCCGGGGGGCTGATTTTCACTTCTCTTGTCGCTGGACGAAGCTTCAGAGGCCTCAGGGACGGGAGAGAAAACACTTAGGACCACGGCCCAGGGGGTTCACGTGAGAACCCCTTTCTGCCACCCCATGGCCAAAGTGACCCGAAATAAGCGATGAACGCTGGCAGAACTGGATGCCCCAACATCTCCGCTCTGAAGTCGCAAACACACCTGGGCTTTGTGGCGTCTGAAGGGCAGGTGGGCTCTCAACACTGCAGGTGAGAAGTGGCAGGTGAAGCTCCAGTTCCCTCCCGGGACGTGGTTCAGATCCCGGCTACGGAACTGGCCTGTGGGATCTGCTCTTCTCCCCGCAGAAACGAAGAATCCTACTAGTGCTGCTCCAGGGCTCCCTGTGACTCACTGCTTGGTCACGACATCACAGAGCAGGTGGAGAAGCACCCGACGCCACACAGGTGCGTCCCGTCCACATGCAGACGCATGACAACACTCCCCTCCAGCTGGGGCCGCTAACCGAGGACCCCGCAGAAGGATGTGAGCTTCAAAACTTCCCCACAAGCCCCAGGTAGGCTTAAGAACCGTTTTTTTAAGCTTATGGTGTTTAACTTTTAGCGTCACTTCAACCAAAATGAGCCGGGGGGTCAGAGAGTCAATGATACTGTTAGGGAAAACAGGTAGCCCTAAATAAATTATGGGTGCGTGGACGCCAACCCCCACTCCAGACCATCAGGGTTCCAGAACCACAGATCCGGTAAGATGATTATCGAAGAGTGGACCACTGGGACCGGAGGGTGGAGCTGGGCAGCCAGGCTGGCTACGAAACCGGAGGGGAGCCTGGGGCTCGCTCTTACTGAGGAGCCAGGCCCCTTCCTTCGGGGGACATCTCTCTTCCTTCGGAGCCCTCTCATTCGACTCGGAGCCAGCCCTCAACGCGCCACTGCTTAGACCTGGTGGGGTATTTGTGGATCTGAATCCCTCTCTTTCCCTTGGTGTTATTGCTATTTTGTTCCCCTTCTTTTGTAAAATAAAAGCTGTTAATAACTTCTGCCACGTGTCCCTGGAGTTGGGACCTTTTAAAAGTCTTCTAAGCGCGCGGGTAAAAAACCCAGTAAAAAAACCCATTTTATATTAAAGTCGCCCTACAACAATACGGGAAAAGCCGGGTGCTTGTGTTCCTGTCTTCCGAATGACCTGCTGTGCAGGGGGCTTTGGTAAAGGAAACGAGGTGCCGGCAGCAATTCGAAGCCACCAGCTGTGGCCCGTGGCAGGGCACCCGTGCACGCAGTGGCTTCCGCACGGGCTTGTGGCCGATGAGGGTGTGGGTCTGGGCAGAGGCCCTTAGATTAGTGGAGCGTGCGAAATAATCACTCCATCGATAGCCGGTTCCTGGAAGGCTCTGCCGTCACGCCCCCCGCGTCGCGAACGGGCTAATCCGATTTGGAGTAATTGGTCCAAAAGATCCCAACTGTTTGATGGAATCCCTCCTAAAAAAAATAATCTTTGTGTGGAACAAACAAGCTTAAAGGCTCTGTGCTCAAGTACAGAAATGGCCACTCATGTCTTGGTATAAAATTTGCCCTGGCAGATTTGGGGTTGAGACACCTGCTTCACCTCAAATATCCTGTATCTAAACATGAACTTGGGGGCCTCGTTGGGGGTGCAGGGGTTGAGGACCACACTCTGAAGCATCCCCAGCCAGGGAGGGGACCCCCAGGGTGCAGCAGACCTCTCCAGCCTCCCCGCTGCTCCCCTCAGCAGCGTGTGTCAGTGGATCTGCCTGTTCTGCTCCCCGCTCTGTCTCTGGGGAGTCCTCTCACCCCTGCACCTCTGGCTGCACCCCAGCTCTTGTGTTCATCAATAAATCTAAACAAAGTTGGTGGGGTCTCCCTGGGACGCAGGGGTTGAGTCTCAGCACTGGAAGCATCTGCAGCTGCTGCAGCACGTGTTCGATCCCCGGCCAGGGAGGGACCCCCAGGGCGCAGCAGACCTCTCCAGCCTCCCCGCTGCTCCCCTCAGCAGCGTGTGTCAGTGGATCTGCCTGTTCTGCTCCCCGCTCTGTCTCTGGGGAGTCCTCTCACCCCCTGCACCTCTACCCTGCACCCCAGCTCTTGTGTGCATGAATAAATCTAAAAAAGGGACCTCTTTGGTGGCACAGGGGTTTAGCACCGCGCTATGGGGCTTCTGCAGCCACGGCAGCAGGAATTCAAGTCCTGGCCTGGGAGGAGACCCCCCAGGGCACAGCAGACCTCTCCTGTCTCCCCGCTGCTCCCCTCAGCAGTGTGTTTCAGTCCATCTGCCTGTTCTGCTCCCCGCTCTGTCTCTGGGGAGTTCTCTCACCCCCCTGCACCTCTGGTCTACACCCCAGTTCTCGTGTGCATAAATAAATCTTAAAAAAAACAAAAAGTGAATTTTGATGTGCTATGGACAATCGCATTTGCTTTTGTAGGTTTTAAAGCGGATGTTTTCAGAGGTCGAAAACGGCACCTAGAATTATGTCAAAGAGCGCAGAGAAGATAAAGCACTTTCCAATGAAGATATTTCATACTGAATTTAAATGCACGCTACTTAATTAGGAATTTGATCATTTCATCCGATTCCCTAAATATTTATATATTCAAATTGCAAAAATGTATTTTTAACACTCTGTAATTGGGAGATTAGCTATATCCCTGTGCTGACTGAGATTATTTATACCCTCTGGGGGACAGGTAACACGGAAATGTTCTAGGAGAACACAAATTAATTGAAACCTTTGAATCCGCAACCATGAACAGCTTACTTTTAGTGATAGCGTCTGAAGACAGCGTTCTAGCCCCTGCTCCTTCCTCTCCCCCATCTCTCGTCACCTCAAAACCTGGAGTGTTAGTTTTCTACATTTTACTTTAGCAAATTGTTTGCTCTATAAATGACTTACTATACTACACTCGATTCCCTCAAACTCCCTCCGTGTTGCTGAAAATGGCTGCTGCCCATCCGTTTTCATGGCTGTATACTACTCCACAACAGGATCCGCCACATCCTTCTGATCCAGTCATCAACTGATAGATGTTTAGGCTACTCCATGTCCCAACTATTTGTTGTTGAAAATGGCTGCCTTCCATCCCTTTTCATGACTGTATAGTACTCCACAACAGGATACGCCACGTCCTTCTGATCCAGTCATCTACTGATGGACGTTTAGGGTACTCCACGTCCCAACTATTTGTTGCTGAAAATGGCTGCTGCCCATCCGTTTTCATGGCTGTATAGTACTCCACAACAGGATACGCCACGTCCTTCTGATCCAGTCATCTACTGATGGACGTTTAGGGTACTCCACGTCCCAACTATTTGTTGCTGAAAATGGCTGCTGCCCATCCGTTTTCATGGCTGTATAGTACTCCACAACAAGGGTACACCACGTCCTTCTGATCTAGTCATCTATTTATGGACGTTTAGGCTACTCTGTGTCCCAACTATTTATTACTGAAAAAATGGCTGCCGCCCATCCCTTTTCATGGCTGTATACTACTCCACACAAGGGTACACCACGTCCTTCTGATCCAGTCATCTACTGATCCCAACTATTTGTTGCTGAAAATGGCTGCCTTCCATCCCTTTTCATGGCTGTATACCACTCCACAACAAGGCTACACCACATCCTTCTGATCCAGTCATCTATTGATGGACGTTTAGGCTACTCCCCATCCCAACTATTGAAAATAGGTCTGTGATAAACCCCGAGCGCATAGAGTTTATTTTGAGGGGTTTGTGTGTGATGGTTTCACATTTTTTAGATCAAGATACGGCTCTTATTACAATGAATAAGAAAGGCCTAAACAAGATATGGGTTTTCAGGTGCCAACTCTTAATTACAACGGAGCAGAAAATATCCATGATGAGTGGAAAAATATACAAGGGTAATCAAGGCAATCTGCAATCTCTCTCACCCCGTGACGCCCCTCATTGATTTCTGGACTTATTTTCACTCATTATTTCAGATTTTGTACGTGCCATCTGAGAGCAAAAGTGTTTCTCATACAGCCATAGTTCAGACAGCTCGGCCCCACGGCGGTAGCGGCTGCCCTTATCTAATTAACCCACCGTGGGTGAAACATCATTACGTACCCACACGCCATGTATTTCATCATCTTGCCTTATTACCCTAGCAGAAACTCAGTACCACGTTGCAAAGGAATGGGGTGAGGAGTCACCCCATTTTCCACCCGGTCTCCTGGGAGAGCTTTGAGTTTTTCTCCTTGAGCTGATGCTAACTGTATATTTTCCATGCAGCTTTCATCGAGAATGCCCTCCCATTCATCTTATTACCGAGCATTTTTAATCCTGAATTGGTGTTGGATTTGACCAAACGCTTTCCTTCCATAATATGCTAACACTTCTCTCTCTCGCTCTGAATATATATTTTTCTTGAACCTGGGGGCTTCTACGCCCTGAGCTTCTCGCTGAGTTTGGATGATGATTCTGGTAGAGAATCACAAAGTAGGTTTAAATTTAGATGCGAGGATGTGGAGAAAAAGGAGCTCTCTTACACTGCTGGTGGGAATGCAGCTGGGCCAGCCACTATGGGAAGCAGTATGGCGGTTCCTCAGTCTGCTAAGAATGGAACTTCCATAGGATCCAGCAATCCCACGCCTAGGAATAGACCCAAAAGGCGAAGACACTGATTCAAAAGAACACTTGCACCCCTATGTTTACAGCAGCACTCTTTACAACAGGGAAGACCTGGAAACAGCCTAAATGCCCCAAAACAGACGAGTGGATCGGGAAGCTGTGTCCATAAACACGATGGAATACTATGCAGCCATCAAAAAGAAAGACTACACACATTCACAGGAACATGGGTGGAGCTGGAAGGGATGATGCTCAGCAAATTAAGTCAGGAGGCAGAAGAAAAATGCCAGATGGTTCCTCCCCTAGGAGGAATATAAGGGAACCAGATAAGGATCAAGGAAAGGAATGTGGTGGAATACTATGCAGCCATCAAAAGGAAAAACTAGACGCATTCATAGGAACATGGATGGAGCTGGAAGGGATGATGCTCAGTGAAGTAAGTCAGGAGGCAAAAGAAAAATACCAGATGGTTCCTGCCCTAGGAGGAATATAAGGGAACCAAATAAGGATCAAGGAAAGGAATAGAAACAGTAATAACAACAAAAAACAAAAACCAAAAATGCAAAGACAAAGACAAACTGGGGACACTTGGTGGGGAGGGGAGGGGGAGGGTTGAGGGCAGACAGGAGCACGGGGACGGAGGTGAGGATGCACTGGTGATATGGTGATGGGGAATACATGGGGATTACAATTGATGTCAGATATATGTAAATTTAAAAAAATATATTAAAAATATGTAAATAAAAGACTTGAATTGTGCAAAAAAAAATTTAGATGTGATTTGTGGAGCCTCAACACTAGCCCTTATAAAAGGTCTGGCTCTATCACTTTCGCATGCAAATACCAGATACTTTAAATCTGTTCTTTGCCCAGCCCAGCTCCAGCCGAAGGCCAGGTCCCCAAAGGATGGAAGCTGGCGAAATGAGGGAGGTTCAGGGTTACCGAACTAGAGTTGGGGTGTAACAGGGGGGTCTCCAGGAAAGGGGAAAGTTCCAGAATCCCAGTTCCACCCTAAGTGGGTGCAGCTGAGCAGGGAAAGAAGATTCTGTAGAGAGGAAATAGAAGGACAGAAGGAAGGAGGAAGCAGGGTGGGGAGCAGCAAGGAGACCTGCAGGAGGCACGTGGGGCAGGGGGCGTGTGAGGAAGCTGCGCCTGCTTCTCGGTCCTGGCCTGGCTGGGACAGACGCGTGAGAGACCCGTGGGGAGGGGACACGGCAGCTTCATCTTGATTTTCCTTTTGCTCTTTTCCTGCCGGATTTGTCTCTCTGTAACCCTTTCCTGTGGGTCTCTACTAAAAGGTCCTTTAAACATGTAACAGGCTTCCGGGCCTTGCTTTGGGCCAATCCTATTTGGCTAAACTTTTACCCTCTAGGAGATGGTCACTTTGGATGCTGGACTTAGGAACGATGTTCTTTGTCCTTGCTGTATTGTACCCTAAATGTATTAGTTTTCCATTAAAAGTTTTATGTTTGTCTTAATGCAGCACATAGCAAAACCCATTCAGACAGGGCAGGTTTGGGGGTTCTGGGGTGCTCTCTCCCCGCCCTGTAACAGGGGGCATGGTATGCTTCCTACCAGAAACTCTCAGGTCTTTATTTACACATTAAGGAGAAAGGGGCGGGGGATTACATCAACAGGTGCATTGATCGGGAAGTTAACAAAGGCTTTTTTCTCTCAAGAGCTGCTTGGGGTCTCCTGGCCTTCAGCCAGGATGGAGGACCTAGGTGATGACCACACGGAGACAGCATCTTTCCGGGAGTGTCAGCGTCATTACGACTGGTTCCTTTATATTAGGGCAGGCACACCAGTCTTATGCAGTCACAACTGATCATTCTATTTTTGTTACAGGGCAGGGAGAGGAGCACCTAGAACCCCCAAGCCTGCCCTCTCTGAATGGGTTCTGCCATCCACCGCATTAAGACAAATACATAAAACCTTTAATGGAAAGGAACTTTAATACAACTAGGGTACAGTAAAGAAAAGAACAAAGAACATAGTGACTAAGTCCAGCATCCAAAGTTACCCATCTCCTGGAGGGTAAAAGTCCAGCCAAATAGGATTGGCCCAAAGCAAGGCTTAAAAACTTGCTACACAAAGGACCTTTGAGACCCATAGAAAAGGGTCAGAAAGAGACAAATCCGGGAGGAAAAGAGCAAAATCAAAATCAAGATGAAGCTGCCGTGTCCCCTCCCCACGGGTCTCTCACCCACATCTGTCCCAACCAGTCCAGGACCAAAAAGCAAGCGCAGTTTCTTCACATGTCCCTCTGCTCCACGTGCCCCATCCAGGTCTCCTTGCTGTTCTCCATCTTCCTTTCTTCCTCTCCCTTCTCTGCAGAAATCTTTTCCTCCTCAGCTCCACCCACTTAGGGCGGAACCAGGATTTTGGAACTTCCCCTTTTCCTGGGACCACCCTGTTACATTTTCACTCTGAGTATAGCGTGTAAGATGAATTATTATGATTGGTTAATTTATATTACGGCAGGTAGACTAGTCTTAAGCAGTCACAACTAATTATTCTATTTTCACTCCGATTATAAGAGGAATTATTAGCTTAAGGTCAAATTGGTGTCAGCCTTCCACTGCGGCCTGCAGGGGGGGAGGTGCCCAAACCAACACCAAACAGCATCTGCACCCTCACCTGGTGTCAGCCTTCCACTGCGGCCTGCAGGAGCGGGGAGGTGCCCAAGTCAACACCTCAACAGCATCTGCACCCTCACCTGGTGTCAGCCTTCCACTGCGACCTGCAGGGGGGGAGGTGCCCAAACCAACACCTCAACAGCATCTGCACCCTCACCTGGTATCAGCCTTCCACTGCGGCCTGCAGGGGGGGAGGTGCCCAAGTCAACACCTCAACAGCATCTGCACCCTCACCTGGTGTCAGCCTTCCACTGCGGCCTGCAGGAGGGGGAGGTGCCCAAATCAACACTCAACAGCATCTGCACCCTCTCATTTGGCTTTCAATAGGAATCACTGGTCTCATTGTCTTCAGATTTGATTGATAATAGATGTTGCTGAGGTATCTTCTGTACTGAATTAAATTTAATTAACACAAAGGCAAAAAGGGCCAGGGAGGAGGGGTCCCGCACTATGATCCATCACCTGAGGAATAAGGCAGAACCCACCTTCACAAAGGCAGAAGTGCAAAGCCTTTCGCCCTGGCCCAGTCTTGACGGTCAAGTTCCTGAGGCTGTAGCCAAAGTAAAATGTTCGACTCAAAGTTCTCCTAACACCTGATTCTAGAATTTGTAAAATAACCACTTCCCAACTGTACCTATTTTTCCTGGTTTTACCATATTGATTTTCCAGAATTTGTATTATAACATTAGCCGATTAGTAGTACGTCATCAAAATGCCTTGCAACCAATTACTTTAATAAAACAGCTAATTACTGGGCCCTCCCTGGTGGCGCAGCGGGTTAAGCAACGCACTATGAAGCAAACCGCAGCCCCTGCAGCACGAGTTCGATCCCTGCTGCCGGCCAGGGAGGGACCCCCAGGGCGCAGCAGACCTCTCCTGCCTCCCGCTGCTCCCCTCAGCAGTGTGTTTCTGTCCATCTGCCTGTTCTGCATCCTGCTCTGTCTGGTGGATTCTCTCACCACCCCCACACCTCTGGCCTGTACCCCAGTGCTTGTGTGCATAATTCTTTATAAAACAAAAAACCCCCAGCCAATTACACAACCACCCCACGCATGATATCCCAGCAAGCACTTTTTTTTAGTAACTTGCAAAACTTTGATTATTAAATTGGCCAAAACAAAAGAGTCGGAGGAGCGCCAGCTGCGGAACCTCTGATTTTTGAGGACAGCTCCCCTATGATGGGCTTTTCCCTCACGGCAGTCAGGTGGCCCCATCAGTTCTTCAGTGCTGTGCATTCTATCATGCAACCAAGTTTTAATTTCTTTTAATGCGCAGGCATTGTGCACTGCGTTACCAGACCACAGAGGGGCCGGTATTGCTTCTGAGGCCTGTACAAGACCGACACCCTTCAAGTCTACCGCAAACGTTACTCTGGCTTTTTGAAAACTTCTCCAGAAGCAACACTTCCCGGCAGGGCCTCCAAATTAGCTGGACTTGTCAAAATCAAGGCTGGCGATTGTGTTCCCCGGCAACCCTAATATAAAGTGGGTTCGCCTGACTGGGTCCTCACCCGGGCGCTCGAATGGCACTTATGATGCCCCAGCTGCAGGCACACACAACAAAGGTTAATAGAGGGTTTCATTTACAGGGGAAGGGGAATAGCTCAGTGATAACACAAGGGGAAGAGAGGGATGCAGGTCCGTAAATGTCCTGCCAGTTCCTTGGAGCTGGACCCCAAGGGTGCGCTGAGAGCTGGCTCCCCAGGAAACAGCGACCCCCCAAGGCCCACGTGTCTGCTTTTATGCTCAGTCTGGCTGCTCAGCTCCACCCTCAGGTCCCAGCGATCTGCTCTTCGATGATGACCTTATGGGATCTGTAGTCCTTGGATCTGGTAGGTCTGGAATGGGGTCGAAGTCCATAACCTATTTGTGTAACCCATTCAGGAGGGTCTTTCCCCCTAGCAATTCCCCCCTTTTAAATTTCCACCCTCAGGCCCCAGTGATCCGCTCTTCGATGATGACCTTATGGGATCTGTAGTCCTTGGATCTGGTAGGTCTGGAATGGGGTCGAAGTCCATAACCTATTTGTGTAACCCATTCAGGAGGGTCTTTCCCCCTAACAGTTGAATGTGGATGAGCATTGCGGTAGAGAAACACGAATTATGCTTTAATTTAGACGTGATCTGTGGGGTGTCCAGACCGGTGGTTATAAAAGGTCTCGCTCTATTACATCTCCATGCAAATACCGGACACTTTAAACCTGTTCTTCATTGACTGTGCATTATCTCAGGGTACCAAATTTTAATTTTTAATGCGCAGGCATTGTGCACTGCCTTACCAGACCACAGAGGGGCCGGTATTGCTTCTGAGGCCTGGATAAGACCGGCACCCTTCAAGTCTACCGCAAACGTTACTCTGGCTTTTTAAAAACATCTCCAGGAGCAACACTTCCCGGCAGGGCCTCCAAATTAGCCGGACTTGTCAAAATCAAGGCTGTTTTATGTCAGCCACCTGCAGCCTCTCCACAGTGGGCGCAGCCGTCCGCCCTAACGAATTCCAGACTTCACAATAAACTTCCCTGAGTGACACTTTATGGTGGGATCACCGTTTCTCCAAGCGGAGGAAATTCTTTTACTCCCCTATTTAGAGTCAGCACCTTGCAAGTTTATGACTCTGCTTAGAATAAGTAAAACGCACTTGGCTTTCCCCGTTGGTTAGCTGTGAACTGACATTCTCCACATCATCATCCTTCCTTGTAGCAAGTGCGGGATGAAAATCTTTGAACCCTGTTTTCCCACTGCAAAACCCGAGCCTGAATCTGCGGCATAACGCAGAAATGAAGGTCACTCTCGGGTGTTTGACCTTGAATTTTAGCTGCATTTCATGCCCCCGGCAAGGTGTGAAGTCCTATAAAAGAGGAAATGCAGATGGCCAACGGGCACGTGAAAAAATGCTCAACTTCTCTTGTCATCAGAGAAATACAAATCAAAACCACTATGAGATCCCACCTCAGCCCAGTGAGAAGGGCACCTATCAAAAACAGGAGCAACAACAAATGTTGGCGAGGATGTGGAGAAAAAGGAGCTCTCTTACACTGCTGGTGGGAATGCAGCTGGGCCAGCCATTATGGAAAGCTGTATGGCGGTTCCTCAGTCTGCTAAGAATGGAACTTCCATAGGACCCAGCAATCCCACTCCTAGGAATAGACCCAAAAGACACAAAGACACTATTCAAAAAAATACCTGCACCCCTGTGTTTATAGCAGCACTCTGTACAACAGGGAAGACCTGGAAACAACCTAAATGCCCCAACACAGACCAGTGGATCGGGAAGCTGTGGTCCATAGACACGATGGAATACTATGCAGCCATGAAAAGGAAAAACTAGACGCATTCACAGGAACATGGATGGAGCTGGAAGGGAGGATGCTCAGCGAAGTAAGTCAGGAGGCAAAAGAAAAATACCAGATGGTTCCCCCCTAGGAGGAATGTAAGGGAACCAGATAAGGATCAAGGAAAGGAATATGGTGGAATACTATGCAGCCATCAAAAAGAAAAACTAGACACATTCACAGGAACATGGGTGGAGCTGGAAGGGATGATGCTCAGCGAAGTAAGTCAGGAGGCAAAAGAAAACAGATGGTTTCACTTTTAGGAGGAATATAAGGGACCAAGGAAAGCATTAAAAAAAATCACAACACAACAAGAACAAAAAGACAAAGACCAATTAAAGGCACTTTGGGGATGGGGGAGGCAGAGGGACCGGGTTGAGGGCAGGGAGAGCACAAGGGACTGAGGGGAGGGTGCACTGGGGAAACGGTGATGGGAATCCACAGTGACAACTGAGGTCAGATATATATAAAATTCCCTCTCGTCATCACCCGCTGCACTGTGCAGAACAGACGTCTAATATCTGCGCAGAAGGGATTCTCCCCCGGGGCCGAGTCCTCGGAGGATGAGAACAAGAAAGGGCGTTAGCTATAAGCCACTGAAGGCCACGGTGGCCCTCAGGCGTGTCCAGGGCTGGTGGCATTGGAGTCTGTGAGCCCTAGAGGTCTTCCTTATTACCTTCTAAATAACACCTTCCCCCCCTTCACGTATATTTGACCTTAGTTGCGGTCCCCCTGGAATTCCCACCACCATTTCTCCAGTGCACCCTCGCCTTAGTCCCTTGTGCTTTCTGCCCTCAACACACTCCCTCTCCCCTCCCCACCAAGTGTCCCCAACTTGTCCTTGTCTTTTGTTTTAATATTCTTTTCCTCGATCCTTATCTGGTTCCCTTATAGTCCTCCTAGGGCAGGAACCATCTGGCATTTTTCTTTTCCCTCCTGACTTACTTCACTGAGCATCATCCCTTCCAGCTCCATCCATGTTTCTACAAATGACTCTAGCTTATCTTTTTGATGGCTGCATAGTATTCCATCATGTCTATGGACACAGCTTCCCAATCTACTCTTCTGTTTTTGGGCATTTAGGTTGTTTCCAGGGGTTTTGGGTCCTTTCGGTAATGAGCTTTTTTTCTTAAAGGATCACACACCACGACTGAGTTGGTATCCATTCCAGAGACGCAAAGATGGCCCCACTCTCCAAAAGTCAGCAGGCATGATTCATCCCATCACCTGTTGCTGAATTCTTCTCCGGAGTTAAAAGTGATGATGATGTTCTATACGGCCGGTGATGCCGGGATGAGACGAGCAGACAGGGCTGTTCTGGCCTGGACACGGAGGACTGCTGCTCTCCTAGGCAGGTAGCCATCCATCCTCCCAACTTCTCCAAGGCCTTTTATGGAGCATGACAACAATTAACAAGCGTCTCGCAGGTGCTACCTGCAGCAGAGCCCAGAAGTTCAAGGTTGCAGTTGTGTGCCACGCTCGCCTACGTGCAACGAGCCCGCTGCTAATATTAGCAACATTCTGTTCCCTGATTATCTTCCTCCGAGTGTTCTGCCTCCATCCCAAGAGCGCGTGCAGCCCTGTCCTTGTGTGACTCGTCTGCAGTCACGCACGCTTCTCAGCATCTCCTTTCTGTCCTTGATGTTGCTTATGGCTCTTGCAGCCTCTGGCTTCCCCCAGCATCACAGAAGGAAAGACCAAGAATCTTATCATCATATCGAGTGATGAGGATGCAGCAACGTGCACTCTTAATAAAACCCCTCCCCAGGAGCACAGAAAGAGCACAGGGCCTGAGGTGAGGTGCACTGGAGAAATGGTGGTGGGAATCCATGGGGACTACGAATGTTGTCAAACACAAATCTGAGGAAAAAAATGAAATAAAATATGGGACAGGCCATTGGAGGAGACAATTTTTAAATGAATATTAAAAATAAATTTGAAAATAGATTTCCTCTATATTGTTACTACAGCATGCATTTTTTCATTAGCAATTTTGAATCTTGCATGTTTACCACTGCTCTAGTTTAATTTCGGATAATAGTAAGTTTCTAAATTATTCATAAATTAAAAGTTTAACTTTGTATAGAATGATACCTGATTTTGGGGAGGGGGCAAGCCTAATGTTACCCCAATTAAATAAATTGTTAAAAGAAGATGAAAGGAAAATAATCACTTCATTTAGAAATAGGTATAGTGATTTTGTTCCTCGTTGTTATAAAATATAATACTATGCTTGCTACCTGTAGTTTTATGGCTAAAAGTCATAAATTTCATTGTGCCTCTGCATCAATCTGATTTAGAATGTTTTTTGTTTGCTGTATCTTTACTGTATCCTTATTTTTAAAAGAATATTTTTCCTATTTTCAAAGCAGCGGATGTTGTGTAAATTGTGAGTTTTTCCTTACGACGACCCCTAAGCTAACAACGGTGACAAAGTCCTCCCAGCAAGATGCCTATGAGGAGGCTGTGCGGTCTTCCCACTGCTGCCCCAGTGGTATCGGAAGATGCAGTAAGCGCCCCCAGGCAGGGACAGGCCAGCAAAGGACCCTTGAATGGCCGAGAAGCAGCAAAGCCGCCACCACCGTCAGATGCCACGGCCATATGAATTTCAAAGCCTGGAGAGGCCACTAAAGGTCACTTGAAACAGGAAATCAACGCAGCCAGGTGCCAGTTTCCAGGCCCAACCCGGTTACCCTCCCTATGTACACGGTGAGCTGAACAAACACGGAATCAAGGAAACAATCCAATCTGCAGCCTCACCCAAAAGAACAGAGGAAATGTTGCTGAAATAAACAGAAAACTCAGTGCCATCCACTTGATAGCCTCAGGTTTTTACATTTTCCCCCTTTAATTTATATTTGACATCAACTGTCATCCCCATGCATTCCCCATCACCCTATCACCAGTGCACCATCACCTCCGTCCCCCATGCTCCCGTCTGTCCTCAACCCTCTCCCTCCCCTGTCCACCAAGTGTCCCCAATTTGTCCTTGTCTTTTCATTTTTGGTTTTACTGTCTTTTTTATTATTGTCCTTATTCCTTTCCTTGATCCTTTTTTGGTTCCTTTCTACTCCTCCTAAAAGTGAAACCCTCTGGTATTTTTCTTTTGCCTCCTGACTTACTTCGCTGAGCATCATCCCTTCCAGCTCCACCCATGTTCCTATGAATGCATCTAGTTTTTCTTTTTGATGGCTGCATAGTATTCCATCGTATTCCTTTCCTTGATCCTTATCTGGTTCCCTTCTATTCCTCCTAGGGGAGGGACCATCTGGCATTTTTCTTTTGTCTCTGACTTACTTCGCTGAGCATCATCCCTTCCAGCTCCATCCATGTTCCTATGAATGCGTCTAGTTTCTTTTTGATGGCTGCATAGTATTCCACCACATTCCTTTCCTTGATCCTTATCTGGTTCCCTTATATGCCTCCTAGGGGAGGAACCATCTGGTATATTTTTTTGCCTTGATTTTCTTCGCTGAGCATCATCTCTTCCAGCTCCATCCATGTTTCTGTGAATGTGTCTAGTCTTTCTTTTTGATGGCTGCATAGTATTCCATCACATTCCTTTCCTTGGTCCTTATCTGGTTCCCTTATATTCCTCCTAAAAGTGAAACCCTCTGGTATTTTTCTTTTGCCTCCTGACTTACTTCGCTGAGCATCATCCCTTCCAGCTCCACCCATGTTCCTGTGAATGTGTCTAGTTTTTCCTTTTTGATGGCTGCATAGTATTCCATCGTGTCTATGGACCATGGCTTCCTGATCCACTTGTCTGTTTTTGGCCATTTGGCTTGTTTCCAGGTCTTCCCTACGGCTATAAATAGTAAACAGTGCTGCTATAAACACGGGGGTGCAGGTGTCCTATTGAATCAGTGTGTTTTGACGAGCACTTCCTTGGCAGCTCAACTAACAGCCGAGGCAGCATCTGGAACAGCCTCTGACAGAGGAAGAAACTGTCTTCTCCTGCGTGCTCTGCACAGTCTTCATGGGTCTGGGGAGAAGGCCGTGTTCCTTATGCAAGGTTATTCCTTGGAAATAGCCCAGCACAGGCATGAGAAGTGCTGCCCTCGTGAAAAATACTCAGCGCCATGTACACTAAGTCAACAGAAGCTTAGCGTACGCCGGGAGGGAACCCTCCCTGGTCTCTCTCGGTCCTTAAGGTGTGCGCGGGGTGGGATTCTCAATTCCCCTTTGAAGAATGCATCCTGCAAACACTGTTGCTGGCAGGGTGATGAGGACGCACACAGCGCGCCTGTGCAGAACCTCTGCGCACAGAATTGTCTAACGTAACGAAGCAGCCCACACGGCAAGGTCCCGTGAACGCTTACAACGCACTCAGCACAAACCGAGCATTCTCCATAGGCAAAACGCGACTTTTACAGACCGGCCAGGACGGGAAGAATGTAAAATATCTCACTCGCCATGTTTTATGCTGCTCCAGGCTGAAATTCTACTTTCAGTATACTGGGTTCCATAAAATGTACGTTTGAAGTTAACATTCCTTCCCAGTCCTTCCACTTATTTTAATGTGGCTGTCTGATTCTATGACCTGCCGGCTTTGGGGGTAGAGGAGACCGGCACGGATTTTACAGAACGCCACGGCGTCCCCTGCAGCTCACGCTGATTTGAGTTCATTGTTTGTTACACCTGAGGGTTTTAAACAACTTAAGTGTCTGTCGCTGTGAAAATTGTTCAGCCAATCACGGCGAGGCACGGCCTGAGATTTTTCAAACCGAAGGAGGAAAGTGGCACTGATGCGTCACACCATGACAAGGCGTCTGAATTAGTTTCTGCTGGAGAGAGGAGAGCCCCAGACCGTGCACAGCGTGGTGCAGCGCTAAAGGGAGAGACTATATTAGTTGGGGCTCTCCAGAGACAGTCAGTGTGAGAGAGAGCTAGGTAGGCAGGTGGATGGATGGATACGGATGGAGGATGGATGGATGATGGATGCATGATGGAGGATGCATGGATGGATGATGGGTGATGCATGGAGGGTGGGTGGAGGACAATGTATGTATGTATATATGGATGATGGATGGATGGACGATACATCTATGTATGTACGGATAGGTGGATGGTGAATAATGAAAGGAAGGATGGTACCTGGATGGAGGATGGATGGATGATGGGTGGGTGGATGGATGGGAGAGATTGTTTTAGTCAGGGTTCTCCAGAGAGAAAGTCAGCATGAGAGAGAGCTAGGTAGGCAGGTGGATGGATGGATACGGATGGATGGATACGGATGGGTGGGTGGATGGAAAGGTGGGTTGGATGATGGATGGATGGACATATGAATGGATGGACACAGATGGACGGATGGACGTATAGATGGATGGAAGAGATTGCATTATAGTCAGGGATCTCCAGAGAGAGTCACTGTGAGATCGTGCTAGGTGGACAGGTGGATGGATGGATGATGGGTGATGCATGGAGGTTGGGTGGAGGACAATGTATATATGGATGATGGATGGATGGACGATAGATCTATGTACGTACAGATAGGTGGATGGTGAATGATGGAAGGAAGGATGGTACCTGGATGGAGGATGGATGGATGATGGGTGGGTGGATGGATGGGAGAGACTGTTTTATTCAGGGTTCTCCAAAGAGAAAGTCAGCAAGAGAGCGCTAGGTAGGCAGATGGATGGATGGATACGGATGGATGATGCATGGAGGATGGATGGATGGTGGAGGAAAATGTATGTATGTATGTATGGATGATGGATGCATGATAGATGGATGGGTGGACGATAGATCCATGTATGTATGTATGTATGATGGGTGATGGATGGGAGAGATTGTTTTAGTCAGGGTTCTCCAGAGAGAAAGCCAGTGAGAGAGAGCTAGGTAGGCAGGTGGATGGATGGATGGTAGATGAATGGACAGATGGGTAGACACATGAATGGACAGACGGACGGTTGGACGTATAGATGGGAGAGATTGTGCTAGGCAGGGTCCTCCACCCTCCAAAGTCAGTGTGATTGTCTTCAGGACCCACACTGTCAACCAGAGCGCCATCGCGGTTTTCATGCATGAAAAGGAAGGGGTAAGAGGAAGAGGAGGAGGGAATAATGATGGTGATGGAGATGGTGGTTTTGATGTTGATGGTTGTGATGGATATGATGGTGATGGAGATGATGGTGGTGGTGATGATGGTGGTGATGGAGATGGTGGTGGTGATGGTGGTGGAGATGATGATGATGGTGGTGGTGGTGTTGGTGATAGAGATGATGGCTTTGATGATGTTGATGGTTGTGATGATATGGTGATGGAGATGATGGTGGTGGTGATGATGGTGGTGATGGAGATGATGATGGTGGTGGTGATGGTGGTGGTGGAGATGATGGTGGTGGTGGTGGAGATGATGGTGGTGACGGTGGTGGTGATGGAGATGGTGGTGATGGAGATGATGGTGGTGTTGGTGATGGAGATGGTGGTTTTGACGATGTTGATGGTTGTGATGGATATGATGGTGATGGAGATGATGGTGGTGATGGTGGTGGTAGAGATGATGAACATCAAGCGGATAATCATGATGATAATGAAGATGGTGGTGGCATTGACACCTTTGTACAATCTCATTGCATCAAGTGTCCAAACAGTTACGTAGAAAGCTATGAACATCACATCCCAAAGGAGCTAACATCTGCAGAGGACACAACTTCAGACAAGCGGTTGTAGTTCTAAAGAAAGGACACAGTCTTTGCCTCTCTACACCTTTCTCTAGAATGAAGGTTTCTCTCACTCAAGATCTCCTGCATCTTCTCGGTAGTCAAGCAAGTGAAACACGTGGCAATCACTATGCCCCTGAGGTCAGTCTCACCCCCCAAGCCCTTCTCACCCTGAGGTGGCTCCGGTTTGGGGGAACACCCTCCGTGGCATGGACGCCAGGCACCCACCACGGCCACGAGGCAGTTAAGGGTTGAATCACGGCAGGGAACACCGCCGGCAAATGAAAGGTCCCTCCTGGCCCAGATGTGTTTTCGAAAGTGTTGCTTGGAAGCCACCGAGAACCGCTGCAGCAATTAACAGAGCCCGGAGTCGTTAATTAGCTGCTTTGGGGGATCGGACCGTTTCTGCCGAGGTGTTTCATCTCTCACATGGTTAAGTATCTGGTGTGTAAAGATATGGGGATGGAGCTCTGTCTCCTGAGCCCACTGAAGATTGCCTCGTCCTTCCACATTCTACACAGGGGATTCCAAGTCAACCAGGAAGCCATCCGTGCAGGAGGAGCCTCCCAAGGAGAAGACCCGATCAGTGATGAGAACAGAAGAGGAGACCAGAGCCCTGGCTCACGCGGGAGGGGGTGGGAGATGAGCAGCCACAAACCAACTGCAGAGACCGAGACCCTCAGGTGCCCATGACGAGATTCCAGAGCAGGAGACCCAAGACCTGACTGCGTGGGGGTGTCGGACCCCAAGTGCAGACAGGAGAGTGAGCTCTGTCTCGGGAACCCACTTTGGGTCTCCTGTCCCTTCCAAACTCTG
>JAGFMF010012059.1:83875-127222 GCA_019455555.1 Galemys pyrenaicus
CCGCATCCGCTGCAGCATGAGTTCAATCCCCGGCCAGGGAGGGACCCCCAGGGCGCAGCAGACCTCTCCTGCCTCCCAGCTGCTCCCCTCAGCAGTGTGCTTCAGTAGATCTGCCTGTTCTGCTCCCCACTCTGTCTCTGGGGAGTCCTCTCACCCCCACACCTCTGCCTGCACCCCAGCTCTGATCTGCACAAAACTCTAAATAGACAAGAGCAAGTGTAGCTGAGCACAGCACCCACTGCAGTATAAAGAGCAGATCAGTCTGTACTCTACATGGGTTACGTATCGGCACCGTGGATTACATAATGCTTACAGTTCCATGATGGCAAATGCCATGCAGGATAAACTATGTGAGCTACAGCAACGCGTGTTAATAACGACATATACCAGGATACAGGACACCTGACATTAGTATGTCAAGATGGCTTATTTTGGCACAATGTACTACAGTCTATATCAGCATATATGCCACAACATAGCAAAAACAGTAGCAACAACAAATGTTGGCGAGGATGTGGAGAAAAAGGAGCTCTCTTACACTGCAGGTGGGAATGCAGCTGGGCCAGCCATTATGGAAAGCTGTGTGGAGGTTCCTCAATCTACTGAGAATGGATCTTCCATAGGATCCAGCAATCCCACTCCTAGGAATAGACCCAAAAGACACAGACACTGATTCAAAAGGACACCTGCACCCCTGTGTTTATAGCAGCACTCTTTACAACAGGGGAGACCTGGAAGCAACCTAAATGCCCAAAAACAGACGAGTGGATTGGGTGCTGTGTCCATAGACACGATGGAATACTATGCAGCCATCAAAAAGGAAAACTAGGCACATTCACAGGAACATGGGTGGAGCTGTACGGGATGATGCTCAGCGAAGTAAGTCAGGAGGCAAAAGAAAAATACCAGATGGTTCCTGCCCTAGGAGGGATATAAGGGAACCAAATAAGGACCAAGGAAAGGAATGTGGTGGAATACTATGCAGCCATCAAAAAGAAAAACTAGACTCATTCATAGGAACATGGGTGGAGCTGGAGTGGATGATGCTCAGAGAAGTAAGTCAGGAGCAAAAGGAGGAATATAAGGGAACCAGATAAGGATCAAGGAAAGGAATGTGGTGGAATACTATGCAGCCATCAAAAAGAAAAACTAGACACATTCATAGGAACATGGGTGGAGCTGGAGTGGATGATGCTCAGCAAAGTAAGTTAGAAGGCAGAAGAAAAATGCCAGATGGTCCCTCCCCTAGGAGGAATATAAGGGAACCACATAAGGATCAAGGAAAGGAATAAGAACAATGATCATAACAATAAAGACACAAAAACCAAAAATGAAAAGGACAAATTGGGGACACTTGGTGGGGAGGGGGAGAGTTGAGGGCCGACGGGAGCACGGGGGACGGAGGTGAGGTGCACTGGTGAGATGGTGATGGGGATGACAGTTGATGTCAAATATATATATAAGTGAAGGGAAAGAATAACAAAACAAAAAAAATGCCACAATATGGAATTATTATACAGCATTAGGAAGCGTTTGGTACGTGCTATTTCACCACTGTAGCCCGGCGTAAACATCAAAACCATCTTTGCACGTGAACGCAAAGACAAAAGCAAAGGACAGAAGTCCACACAGCTAATTCACCTTAAACCCAGCACCAATGGCGGGCTCTAAAATTTTTTAAAGTGCCCACGTTAGAAGCCAGGCAGATCAAATTTCTTTCCAACTTTCCAAGTCAATTATCCCTTTTTTTCCTACGCGACGCTGTGGTTCTTAATTGCACGTCTCATTCTCCGAAGGCTCCACCGTGGCAACCGTTTTGCAAACTCACATCGTATTTTGCAACGTTGACACTGCCGGTTTGTATCTGCGGTTCTGCGATGCTGACACTGGATTTTGCATGTTATTAAAATAGTCTCCCGACAGTCCTCGAATATGCTAAGTCAGTTGAAGAGTTAGAGGTGAATCAGGAACTCGTGCCACGGACAAAATTACCTCCCCCAAGTGGTGAGGCCGGTGCCGAAATGCAACACCCAGCTTGAAAAACACCGAGCAGGACAGTTTGGCAAGTTGCTCGCCCTGCAGAGGTGGAAACCCTGAGCGGTTTAGCCCCAAGTTCAGCTCTATGAAAATTCATTTCATGTGCAAATGTTTGTGCTGCAAGAAATCAGCCTCCATTGGCCCAAGTATTGGCCGGTTGCATTCTCCAGGCTCTGTTTTGATTTTTCATTAAAGCATGAAAGAGCCAACAGAGCCCGCATCTCGGGCATACTGGTTTGAAGCCACCCCCAAGGGTGAACTTGCTCTGCCAGCACTTTGTGTTCATTTAACGCGAGAGAGGAAATCGGGAGCTGCAGGACTTGACCGATGGGAGGGTCGGGAAAGCGCCGAGTCTCTTAGGCGGATGCTGCTCCCTAAGGACAAAGTGGGCCCCTGTGTGCAGACCTGGCTGTGACCACAGATAGGTCAGCTGCCTCCTGGACCCGCGGCCGCTGCTACGTGAGCCCCGAGAGCTGCAAACCAAACTGAGCACGAAGACCTGACTCTAAGGCACCACTTCTTTTCTGGGTTTGTTAGGGGAGGCACCCTGTTCTTGCCCCAGTGAACGAGCCACCCACCAGGCGGTACAACGCCGGGGGCAGGGGGACAGTTTACTTCTGCAGCCCCAAGAAACAGAGATGTGGTGAGAGGCCTGTGGGCAGATGCCTGTGGTGCCTCTGTCTGCACCTGGCTTGGATGCTGCTCCTTCCTCCAGCCCCGCCTGGTTCTCCTGCCCCTTCCCTGTGGGTCCCCCGAAGGAGCCTAGGAGGAATGTAAGGGAACCGAGTAAGGATCAAGGAAAGGAATGTGATGGAATACTATGCAGCCATCAAAAAGGAAAACTAGACGCATTCATAGGAACATGGATGGAGCTGGAAGGGATGATGCTCAGCGAAGTAAGTCAGGAGGCAAAAGAAAAATACCAGATGGTCCCTCCCCTAGGAGGAATATAAGGGAACCACATAAGGATCAAGGAAAGGAATAAGAACAATAACAATAAAGACACAGATTCAAAAGAACAGCGGCACCCGTGTTTAGAGCAGCACTCTTTACAACAGGGGAGACCTGGAAACAACCTAAATGCCCAAAAACAGACGAGTGGATCGGGAAGCTGTGTCCATAGACACGATGGAATACTATGCAGACATCAAAAAGAAAAACTAGGCGCATTCACAGGAACATGGATGGAGCTGGAAGGGATGATGCTCAGCGAAGTCAGTCAGGAGGCAAAAGAAAAATTCCAGATGGTCCCTCCTCTAGGAGGAATATAAGGGAACCAAAGAAGGGTCAAGGAAAGGAATATGGTGGAATACTATGCAGTCATCAAAAGGAAAAACTAGGTGCATTCACAGGAACATGGGTGGAGCTGGAAGGGATGATGCTTCATGGGGGAGCTCTCAGGGCCCAGGGGTCCCGCTCTGGGCCGGCCCTTCTGGGGTGGACACTCACTTGCAAGGGTCGGGGACTCTGGTGCTGGTTTGGGCTGTTCTCTTGATGGCACAGGGACTGTATCGAACTCGCTTTGCAGACAAGGTCCATGCATCAATGTCTTCTGCACTGGATGCCTTAGAGGTGGCAGATTTGGGGGTCTCAGGGGCTCCTCCTCTTGCCCACTCACAATCCCTGCAAGTGCAATGGGGGAGGAACAGAGGCACCTGCCACAGTCAGGGCCCGGCACCGGGATGGTGTCCCCAGTTCTGCTCCCCTCCACTGTCCCATCCCGAGGACCTGGCAGGCACTGAGCAGAAGGCGTGTCCCCATGAGGAATGGGCTGTTTCATGGGGACCCGACACCCTGTCCTCTCGCCACACACACACCTACTACAGACCTTTCTCTCTGAGCCTCTGCTTGGCCTTGGGGCAGGGGAATGCCGGGTCTGGTGCACATGAGTTTGGGGTCCCGGGGCCCCTTCCTCACACACTACAGCATATCTGGGGGACCCACTGCAGCAAACAGGCCTTCAGGCAGCACCTCCGTTGCCAGCGCTCACTGTGGCGTTCAAGGGCAGTGAATGACCCCAGGGCCGAGAGTTGCGATCAGGAGGGACTTGGGGTGTCTCAAGATGATCTCTGAACCCCCAAGTCCCCACCTGAGAAGGAGCCAGGGCGGGGGCGAGGTGCGCGGGGGAGAAGCGAGCGCCTCATCTCCGCATCTGGAGATGCCCACGGCTGCGGCCAAATTCAGCACCGGGCGCTGTCCACGGAGCCGGGAAATGGGCCTCCTGACGCGACCGGGATTCCAGGGTCCCCATACAGAGGCCTGGACTCTGCACATGCTGGCGAGGATGTGGAGAAAGGAGCCATCCGGCACTGCTGGGGGGATGCAGACGGGTCCAGCCTCTGTGGAGGTTCCTCGGTCTGCTAGAGATGGAGCTGCCATAGGACCCAGCAATCCCCTCGCAGGGGTCTACCCAGAGAACACAGCATTAATTGAAAGAGCACCTGCACCCCTACGTGTATCGCAGCTCTATTAATAACAGGTAAGACTCAGAATCAACCCAAATGCCCCAAAACTGACGACTGGATCAAGAAGATGTGGTTTATAGATACACAGCGGAATACTATACAGCCATCAAAAAGACAAACTGGAGCCATTCGTAGACATGTGGATGGAGCACAGTGAGATAAGTCAGATGGGAAAAGAAAAATACCAGATGGTCTCTCTTACAGGATTAGAGGGGATCAAGGGGAAAAAAATGAACAAAACCACAACAAAAACAGCTACAAAACTGAGACATTTTGCAGGGAAGAAGGATTGGGATGAAGGCCAGGATGGGAACAGCACAAGGAACTGTGGCGACGGTGCACGGGTGAACAGGTGGTGGAAACTCTCAGGGCACAGCACCAAGAAAAGGCGGCAAACACTGCAAGAAAATAAATGAAGTCTCGGGTCTCCACAGCGCACCCCTCAGAAACCACAGAAATGCGGGAGCCCCAGGCTTGCCCTCTGCATTGGAAGTGCAGACTCCCCTTCAGCCAACACCACGTAGAGGAAAACCCAAGCCTCTGTCGAGAGTAATTCCCTTTCGGGAGCCTCCCGGGTGGTGCAAGGGGTTAAGCATTGCACTATGAAGCACCCCCGGCCAGGGAGGGGACCCCCAGGGCACAGCAGACCTCTCCTGCCTCCCCGCTGCTCCCCTCAGCAGTGGGTTTCAGTGCATCTGCCTGTTCTGCTCCCCGCTCTGTCTCTGGGGAGTACTCTCACCCCCTGCACCTCTGGTCTGCACTCAGCTCTTTTTAAAGATTTGTTTATGCATGCAAAAGCTGGGGTACGGGCCAGAGGTGCGGGGGTGAGAGGACTCCCCACAAAGTGGGGAGCAGAACAGGTGGATCCGCTGAAACCCACTGCTGAGGGAGCAGCGGGGAGGCAGGAGAGGTCTGCTGCGCCCTGGGGGACCCTCCCTGGCTGGGGATCTAACTTGTGCTGCAGCGGCTGCAGATGCTTCATAGAGCTGAGACTTAACCTCTTGCACCATCAGGAAGCACCTTGAATTTTAAGATTTATGCTACAAGAGCTGGGGTGCAGGCAGAGGTGGGGGGTGAGGACTCCCCAGAGACAGAACGGGGAGCAGAACAGGCAGATGCACTGAAACCCACTGCTGAGGGGAGCAGCGGGGAGGCAGGAGAGGTCTGCTGCGCCCTGGGGGTCCCCTCCCTGGCTGGGGATCAAGCTTGAGCTGCAGTGGCTGCAGATGCTTCACAGTGCAGTGCTGAACCCCTGCACCCCCAGGGAGCCCCAATTATGGGCATTTAACGATAAAAGCTGCAGGCGGGACTCAAGGACGGGACTGCAGCTCAAACACTGGCAGCCGTCCCAGCAGCTGGGCGTCTCCGCCGAAGCGTCAGGTACTTAAGAACCAGAGTGCATGTTCCTAAGAAGAGCTCCCCGGTCCGACCGAGCTGACGGACGCTCTCCCTGACAGACGAGCCTCGTGGCCAGAACGTTTCGTGTTTCCAGCGCTATAAAAACGCGCTTCCAGCAGGGAGAAGCATGCACTTTGAGTGCTGTTCTGCCAGGGACTCGCCAGGTTTCCTTCCCGTTATACAGAACGGGGACACTTGTCCTGTATGGACTGCAGGCTCCCGTCATTCGCATCCGCCTCACGGAGTTTACGAGCACAGAACCCGCAATCTCATCCTTAAAGACGCCCCGAAGCCTCGAGGCACCTCTCCGGCTGCGCTCCAACGTGCTATGAACTCAACTGAGAGCTTGAGAAAGACCCCACTGTACGTCTAACTTTAGGATACCAAAAATTCCACCTTTTCATGATCCCCGAACGTATCTTTTCTCGCTCCAAGCGCCCAAGTTTCTGGACAACACCAAAAATACCCGCACGTCCCAACCATGAGGTGTGTCGGGTGTTTGTGTTAGCTGAACAGTACCCTTAAAATGTTAGAAATTGACACCAAAAAATGCCCCCTCCTATCGCCTCGCAGGAGATGCACACGGAGGCGTGCAGGGGACGTTTCTTCGGAGAGGACACAGCCACACCCCCGTATTTCGTCCCTTCCCCAGGCCGCGGGCTTATAGAGACGCAAGTGCAAAGCCTCGCGCACATCACGGACTTCAGAAATAGCGGAGCCTCCGTGACAAGTGCAGCCCGAGCCCTCTCCTCTGAAGCCCGAACACGAAATGCCAACAGGCTCTTACTTGACGGGGTCTGTCCTGCTCACAGCTCTTTAAAACAGAAGCAACGATGGAGTAGCTGAGACCTCCCTGGCCCCGCGCTGGGAAGTATCACTGCAGCGCGAGTTCGATCCCCGGGCAGGGAGGGACCCCCAGGGCGCAGCAGACCTCTCCTGCCTCCCGCTGCTCCCCTCAGCAGTGTGCTTCAGTGGATCTGCCTGTTCTGCTCCCCGCTCTGTCTCTGGGGAAGCTTCTCACCCCTGCACCTGTGGCCTGCACCCCAGCTCTTGCATGCATCAATATAAAAAAAAAAACACTCAAAATACAGGGGCCTCTCTGGGGGTGCAAGCTTCAGTCTCAGCACTATGAAGCATCTGCAGCCACCGCAGCACGAGTTCGATCCCCGGCCAGGGAGGGGACCCCCAGGGCGCAGCAGACCTCTCCTGCCTCCCCGCTGCTCCCCTCAGCAGTGTGTTTCAGTCGGTCTGCCTGTTCTGCTCCCCACTCTGTCTGTGGTGAATCCTCTCACCCCACAGACACCTCTGGCCTGTACCCCAGTGCTTGTATGCATAAATAAATCTTTAATAAAAACCCAAAACAGCAGCAATTAGAAGAGCTGCAGGAAGGGGAAAGGGTAATGATTACAAGGGAGAGTCAGCTTCTGTATGCAGCGTCACATGGGAAAGTGTTCACGAAAACATGGCATCAAGGAAAGGCACATCGGGAGCTCCGTGAGATCCCACTTCACGCCTGCGAAGTGACCCAGGTTAAGACGACCCGAAACAAGTGCTGTGAGGACGTGGAGGAGGAGGAGGGAGCAGAGCTGCACCCAGCCCTAGCGGAAAACAGCATGGAGGTTTCGGAGACCATTAAAGATGGCTGTTCCGCTTCACTCAGCGATCCACTGCTAAGCAGCTACCTGAAGAATACCGAAGACCAAGTGCAGAGAAACCTGCACAATCTAGAACAGTCAAGCCACGGAACCGACCTATGGCCCAAATACAGACTGGTGGATCAGAGACGGGGTTGACAGACACACGGCGGAATACTACGCAGCCATCAAAAATGATAGCCTCTTGTATCTGCAGCAACATGATGGCGGTGGAGTGGATGACGTTACGCCGAGTCAATCTCATGCAGGTAAAACAGAGCAAGAGGATGGAGGCCAGCACAGCAAGCTGGCAGACCCGGAGCGCTGCGTCCTCAAGCCCCAGACCGGACGGAGCCATCACATGTGAACCGATGCATCCTGATTTCATCTCCGACCTCTGCCCGCATCGTCCACCTCCCAGTCGTACAGAAACAGTTCAGGTCAGGAAGACCCCGTGTCCCCCGCATTGAGAAATACTTTGATCCCCACAACACAACGCTGTGTCATCAGATTAAGGAACAACATATTCGAGATGAAAACCGGCAGCAGCAACTGGTAATTGAGCGACGTTGACGCTGGATGCGGGACCAAGTAGATCTAGAAACTTTCGACATCCTCCGATAAAATCAGCTCACTGGAAATCGTGAGCTTCCGATACATTTATGTTCAATCAATGTATCAGCGGAACAGGCTTCTCGCAGCCAACCTAGATTTCCAGAGCAAGGCTTATCTCCTGCTCCAGAGTCGATTATCTGAGAAACTGCCCAGCACATGCTACATGGTGCGTATTTTAATATCAGTTTTTTAAATTTACATATATTTGACACCCATTGTAATCCCCATGGATTCCCCATCACCATGTCACCAGTGCACCCTCACCTCCATTCCCCGTGCTCCCGTCTGCCCTCAACCCTTTCCCTCCTCCCTCCCCACCAAGTATCCCCAATTTGTCCTTGTTTTTTCACTTTTGGTTTTGTGTCTTTGTTATTCTTATTCCTTTCCTTGATCCTTATTTGGTTCCCTTCTATTCCTCCTAAGGGAGGAACCATCTGGTGTTTTTCTTTTGCCTCCTGACTGACTTCGCTGAGCATCATCCCTTCCAGCTCCACCCATGTTCCTGTGAATGCGTCTAGTTTTCTTTTTGATGGCTGCATAGTATTCCAGCGTATTCCTTTCCTTGATCCTTATTTGGTTCCCTTATATTCCTCCTAGGGGAGGAACCATGTGGTATTTTTCTTTTGCCTCCTGACTGACTTCGCTGGGCATCATCCCGTCCAGCTCCACCCATGTTCCTATGAATGCATCTAGTATTTCATTTTTGATGGCCACATAGTATTCCATCTATTCCTTTCCTTGATCCTTACTTGGTTCCCTTCTATTCCTCCTAGGGCAGGAACCATCTGGTATTTTTCTTTTGCCTCCTGACTTACTTTGCTGAGCATCATCCCTCCAACTCCACCCATGTTCCTAGGAATGCGGCTAGTTTTTCTTTTTGATGGCTGCATAGTATTCCATCATGTTCCTTTCCTTAGTCCTTACTTGGTTCCTTTATATTCCTCCTAGGGCAGGAACCATCTGGTATTTTTCTTTTGCCTCCTGACTGACTTCGCTGAGCATCATCCCTTCCGCTCCATCCATGTTCCTGTGAATGAGGCTAGTTTTCCTTTTTGATGGCTGCATAGTATTCCACCGTTCTATGGACCACAGCTTCCCAATCCACTCGTCTGTTTACGCTGCATCTTTAAAACCTATTTTCGGCACCGCATAATGTGCCCTGACACCTCGGGTAGCACATTTTTTCAAGGGGAGGTTGCAAAAAAAAAAATTTGCTTTTTATCCTCTAATTGCATATCCATATAAAACTCCTTTGTTTCGTTTCATGAGAAAAAACGTCCTTGCACAAAGAACGGAATATAGTTTAATTTGGTTTTAAAAGGAGGCTAACGACGAAACCAATATAAATACATCATCTTCTATGGTGTAAAATATTCATAAGATAAATCTTTATCAGCATTAATTTATACATTGACAAACTATAAAAAGATAGTTCATGTTCATTTACTGCATTAGTGTCCTTTCATGGGCAGACGGAATATTAAAATAACTGATGCTCTTTGAAACGAATCCAAAGATTAAAATCATCTCAATGTTTATGGGGAATTTAATGAACATAACTTACAAATCACTATCTCCCTGATTAAAAAGTGTCGGCAGAAACCCAAGTGTTTTTTGAGAAAGAAAATCGAGGTGAGATGCGGGGTCTAAATTATATATGGCTATTTTAGAATCTCCTTGGGGTTCTATTTTCCAGAATATACGTAGAAAACCAAAGGCACATGTTAACTAAAACACTTTTCATAAATCGAATTTCATACATATATTTAACGAAGGACGACTAATTTGTACGGGAAGCTGAGAACTTTGGAGCAAAGTTTCTGTCCTTCTGCACTGAGCGTCTATGAAGTGAGAAATCCCAAACCTTCCCAGTGGATTAATATAAAACCGGTCACCTTTAGTAAAGACGACAGAGTAATTCCACCCATAAACTGATCGCACCCTAATTCACCAATAAAATTGACTTTGCTAAATACATGTTGGCGGTTTTATCGTCCATGGTCACACACCCAAGTGTGATGTGACTGTCTGCAGGGTTTAGAAATAAAGTGGGGGTGATTTAACCCCCTCTGCATGTTCTTTTGTTTTGCAGAATGTTACCGTTATGGAAAACACTGTTGAAAGGAAATCACCCTGCTCGGACTATTTACTGCTATTCTGATGTGAATGGGGAGGGCCGATTAGCTACAGACGTCAATACCCAACCGTAGGGTAAAGGTTAATCAGGTATTTCCACCCTCCTACCACTGATGATGGACACCTGGGTGCTGTGAGCATTCCCCGGTGGGCGTGTGCAAGTGGGCGCACCTGAGTTGGGACACGGGCTTAAATGGGCGGCGTCATGAGGACGCCAGAACTGTGAGGACCGACCGACAGAACCAACAGGACAAAGGAGCAGCAGAGAGCAGCAGCAGCCGAGAGGGTGAGATGCGCCGGGGGCTGGGAGGGCTGCCAGCCCCCCGGCACCCCTGCCTGCCATGTCCCTGGCCACCTCTACTAAATAAAGCATGAAAAGCCACCGAGGGCTCCAAGACTCTCCTTCCTTGACCCGTCTGCCCAGAACCATCCCGAAGCTGCCTCCAGTGCCACCCCATCCTGCCACACCACCAACTTTTTAAGGAGAAACGACTGTAGCCTATTTTAAGCTTTATTTTATGGGACACTGAGATCCTCAACGTCACACCTGTCTCTGAGGGTAAATGATTCAGTCTCAAGCTATTCAAGTCCCCAGGACAGCAAATCCTTATTTGACGTGACACGCGACAGAAAGTTATTTGCGGTGTTTTCAGCGTCCGGAGCTGTAGGTACAAGTCTTACCCCGTCGTGAAGGCCGTTAAGCTGTATTAGAACGAGCAGGAAATATGAGCAGTTCATGCAGCAGTTTGACGAGCTCCGAAACGCAGACATTTGGGAGTGGGGCAGAAGACAGAATCCTCCGTCTCTATCTCAGATGTCTGATAACTGGACACAGCTGGACCTGAGTCCATGCAGCTCCCTGGACGCCTTACCGTCCAGTGTTCTGAGGGGAGCTGCTGTAAATTTGGGCTGAGCGCTTACAAAACTGGGAGCAACAGATGCTGGCAGGGCCGTGGCGAGAAAGGAGCCTCCTCCACTGCTGGTGGGAGGCTCACCGGTCCAAGCTCACGGAAACATGAACAGAGGTTCCTCCAAACACTAACAATGGGGTTACCGTATGACCCAGCAATTGCACCCCTAGAATCCCACTACTGCACACAACACGAATTCGAAAGGAAACCTGAACCCCCATGTTCACTGCAGCACCATTCACAGTAGCCAAGGGCTGGGGACACCCTCAGTGCCCCAAACAGATGAGCAAATCGACACAATGCGGGCTCTGCCCCCAGTGGAATACTACGCAGGCGTCAAAAATAAGCACGTGCCACTTGCGGCAATAGGATGGAGCAGGAAGGGATGATTCTCCGTGATCATCGCTTACGTGTGGAAGAGAGAACCAAACGAAGGGGCAGGAGAAAGACAAAACTTGCAAAGGTCATAGGTCTGAGCACCCCCAGAAGGACGGGGGAGGGAGAAGCATCCAACAGGTGAGGGAAGAGCACGGGGCCCGCGGTGGTGGGAGAAGCTGGGACCACATATGAGGGGGGGAAACCACATTCCGCCCCAAAATGAGCAACATCGTAAGGAATTTTTAGAATTTTTTTTGACCATACAAGAAAAAATTGGGGCTGCGACATACAGCTTAGGAACGGATCAGACCGTGAGCTGTAAAGCCATCCGCTCAAAACCGATCACCAGACGCGGAGCCGAGAGAAAGGGCTTCTTGGGAGGATGAGTTACTCAAGGATGTCGCGGAGGAAGGAAAACTAAGTTGGAGCCAAGAAACCCCACCCAGAGCAGACACCAGCAGAGACAGCAACGACGCCTCATACGCTCCCTGCAAATACTGTGGGCAGGATGAGGACCAGTGGCTGCAGAGGAGGACTAAGGTGCGTCTCCTGGACTAGATGCTCAAATAAAAGCAGAAAGTGTCCTGAAATCCCAAAAGATGTGTGTGTGGCTCATTGACCAATGAGGTTCTAGTCTTCACACCACGATTTGACGCAGTGGAAAGTGGGTACAAGAAACGCTATTATTCTCTATCCTTGCTTTATAGGTATGTGACCTCAACGGAGGTCCCCACGGATTTCCCTGCAGGGCACCCTCACCTCGGTCCCCTGTGCTCTTTCTGCCCTCACCCCAGTCCCTTCCCTCTCCCGGAAAGGAAAACTCTTTGAAACTTTTCTAGACATGTTTGACCACCCCCAGTAAAGCTTAAATATTCATTATTTTAACAAAAACTTATGCAAAAAAAAATACTAAGACGTGTCTGCACCTCTTCCCTGTTGCAAGAAGCAGCAAGGTAATTTTTCCGGCTCCAAGACTGGGCGAGCAGACTCGTCCTGCCAGGGCAGGGTGCACTTCCCAGACGAAACAGGAACCGCACAAGGCAGACTGTGGGGCTTCTCGACTCCCACGGGGCGGTGCTGAAAGGCGTGGTCCTTTGCTGAAGGACCCGCAGCCTGTGCATGAGGGGACGGGACGAGAAGGGCCCACAGGTGCACCTGAGGCTCAGCCCCACGCGGCTCCCGCAGCCACATCGCAGCCCCAGGCAGCCTGTGAACTTGGCTGCTCTTGGTCAAGTCAGGGGCAGAAGCCAAAGTGGCTGTGGGGCCAGAGGCCCCCGCAGGCCTTGGGGTCCTGGGTCTTGGACTGAGCTGCAGGGGCACACGGGCAGAGCTCCTGCAGTGGAAGCAGCACCACAGATTCCCGCTGCTGAAGCGTCCGTAGCCGCTGCAGCGCGAGTTCGCAGGGGAGACAGGCGACCCACTTAGCTGCCGCCTGGGGCCATTCCGAGCGGATTAGAACTCAGGCGTCTTTGGTGCAAACAGAAACCCAGTGCCGTTGCCACCCTTTCGACCGCTATCGGAATAGGACACTCTCTCCGTCTATAGGACGGATGACTCTGAGTGGTGAGATCTTTGGTGACATTTGAGGGGAGCGAGAACGGCGGGTCCCGTGGGGGCAGCGGATCAGAGACAGCAGCTGAGCCTCCTGGTGCTGCGTTTGATCACGATCAGGCTGCAGAAGCACCTGCTTTACGCACACGCGCTGAGGCAGCACAGGTGCGGCGGGAGGGCCGGGCACTAATACCCGCCCTCGGCCCAGGCTGGACCACGCCCTGGCGCTGAGCCCGCAGCAGCGCTCGGTCCTTGCAAACCCCACCTGTGTGGGCGTCCCTCAGCTCTGCAGAAACACCTGGCTTGATGCAACAAGCCAGACACGTGCTCTGCTTGCAGAAGGCCCACGCAGGTCCCCGCTTGCCCAGCAGAAGTGGCCTGGAGTGATGAGTTGGGGGTCACCCGTCGAGGAGCAACGGGGACGGGGTTTTCCCGAAGACCGTCTGGAGACAGCCATGGCCTTCTGCCGGATTCACCACGGTCCTTGCACAGGGTCCTTCACCAAGACGCTGAGTCTCTCTGCAGAGACTCCCCACGTCTCCCTGAACCACACGGGAAATCAGAGCTTGCAGGGGCGTATCTGAGGCCAAGTCCCGGCCATGGGGCAGGCGGGACGTGTTCCCTTTCTGGCTCATTTCAGTGCGCATCGTCCCTTCCAAATTCCCCCCAAGCACGAGCTGGACAGCTGCCCAGAATCTTCCCAAACCATAAAGACGTAAAGACCAGGGAGGATGGGACGGGGAAGGAGGCAGGAGGCTGCACACGCCAAAGAAGAACAGGTGTGGGTGTAAGAGAACCCGGGGACAGGGACTGCAGGAGATGCTCTGAGCCTTGAGGGTCCCTCCTGGCACGTCTGAGCGCCTACATGGAGGCCGGGGCTTAGAGAACGGGCTGGCCTTGCCCCTGGAATCATGGAAACGCCACTAAAGAAGTAACAAAGCAGTGACCGCCTCCCCTCCTGCACCTCCGAAGCTGAGTAGCTGTTCCCTGCGAGCTACAGGAACTAGGACGTCTCCGAGTGAGACACCTGAGCCTGCAGGAGAAAATTCTCTTCGTTCTGAGTAGTTAGAATACCACTAATTGTGCTAATCCCTCGGGTCTCAATGTTTAGTTTTCCCAAGACCTGGAAAAGGCCCGTCCCTCCAGACCACACATTCTAAGATCAATCTAATAACTCCTGACTTTTTTTTCTCTGAAAGAACATTTTAATATAAATTTTTTTAAATTTACATGTTTGACATCCATTGTCATCCCCATGGATTCCCCATCACGATATCACCAGTGCACCATCACCCCAGTCCCCTGTGCTCCCATCTCCCTCAACCCTCCGTCTCCCTACCAAGTGTCCCCAGTTTGTCCTTATCTTTTTTGGGTTTTGTTTCTTTCCAGCTCCACCCATGTGAATCCATCTAGCTTTTTCTTTTTGATGGCTGCATAGTATTCCATCATATTCCTTTCCTTGATCCCTATTTGGTTCCCTTATATTCCTCCCAGGGGAGGAACCATCTGGTATTTTTCTTTTGCCTCCTGACTGACTTCGCTGGGCATCATCCCTTCCAGCTCCACCCATGTTCCTATGAATGCAGCTAGTTTTTCTTTTTGATGGCTGCATAGTATTCCATCGTATTCCTTTCCTTGATCCTTATCTGGTTCCCTTATATGCCTCCTAGGGCAGGAACCATCTGGTATTTTTCTTTTGCCTCCTGACTGACTTCGCTGGGCATCATCCCTTCCAGCTCCACCCATGTTCCTATGAATGCATCTAGTTTTTCTTTTTGATGGCTGCATAGTATTCCATCGTGTCTATGGACCACACACAGCTTCCCGATCCACTCGTCTGTTTTGGGGCATTTGGGTTGTTCCCAGGTCTTCCCTGTTGTAAAGAGTGCTGCTGTAAACACAGGGGTGCAGGTGTCCCTTCGAATCAGTGTCTTTGTGTCTTGTGGGTCTATTCCTAGGAGTGGGATTGCTGGGTCCTATGGAAGTTCCATTCTTAGCAGACTGAGGAACCGCCATACTGCTTTCCATAGTGGCTGGCCCAGCTGCATTCCCACCAGCAGTGTAAGAGAGCTCCTTTTCCTCCACATCCTCGCCAACATTTGTTGTTGCTCCTGTTTTTGATATGTGCCCTTCTCACTGGTGTGAGGTGGTATCTCCTAGTGGTTTTGATTTGCATTTCTCTGATGACAAGCGAAGTTGAGCATTTTTTCACGTGCCCGTTGGCCATCTGCATTTCCTGCTTGGAGAATTGCCTTTTTAGCTCTTTTGCCCATTTTTTGACTGGGTTGTTCACTTTGTTTTTGTTTAGTCTGGCTCGTTCTAACACCTGACTTCTAAGTAACCAAAACATGCTCACTTTTCAGAAAGGCCCAGTTCAGTACTTGGGCATCCAACGTCCTGTCAGAAACACTTCTGATCGACTGAGGCAAAGACAACATCCTCATAGAGACGTCGGATGCGTCCTGTGGCGTAGCTGTCGGCACGGCCAGGACTTTGGAATATCTTTCGATATAAAAATCTGTTTATCATCATTTAGCTCCAAAGTCCCAAGACAGGAGTCTCTGGAAACATTTCCATCTAATTAATATTTATACCCCAAACATCTGGCACAGTCTCGTCTTTAGAAATTAAAAAGAACTGGAGGCAACTGAGGTTTCCGATGAGAAGGCAGCGAAAAGTCTCCGTCGCTGCTTTCTCTGGGAGCTGCTCCTGGCTGGTAAGAACGAGCCTCTCACCTCGGGCGAACAGACTCATGCAATTCTGAGTCATCTCTTGCCGCAAGCAGTGGAAAGTGCAGACGACGAAGATAACCTGAGCTGAGACTCCAGCAGTGACGAGCATTTCCATGTCTGCTGGCTCAGCTCTGCATTTCGCTTACATCCTAGACAGCTCGTGCAATGTCCAGTGTCTTCAGAACCTGGTAGGTGGGCTCCAAGTTCAACCACCGTCTCTTGCAAGCACTGAACTCGCTTACACCCTAAATAGCTCGTGCAATGTCCAGTGTCTTTAGAACCTCCAGAAGTGCTCCAAGAAGCTCAACCACCTTCTCTTGCAAGCAGTAAACTCGTTTACACCCTAAATAGCTCGTGTAATGTCCAGTGTCTTTAGAACCTGGTTGATGGGCTCCAAGAAGCTCAGCCACGTCTCTTGCAAGCAGTAAACTCGTTTACACCCTAAATACCTTGTGCAACGTCTAGTGTCTTTAGTACCTGGTAGGTGGGTTCCAAGCTCAACCACCGTCTCGTGCAAGCAGTAAACTCGTTTACACCCTAAATAGCTCGTGCAATGTCCAGTGTCTTTAGAACCTCCAGAAGTGCTCCAAGAAGCTCAACCACCTTCTCTTGCAAGCAGTAAACTCGCTTATACCCTAAACAGCTCATGCAATGTCCAGTGTCTTTAGAACCTGGTAGATGGGCTCCAAGAAGCTCAACCACGTCTCTTGCAAGCAGTAAACTCGCTTATACCCTAAACAGCTCGTGCAATGTCCAGTGTCTTTAGAACCTGGTTGATGGGCTCCAAGAAGCTCAACCACCTTCTCTTGCAAGCACTGAATTCGCTTACACCCTAAATAGCTCGTGCAACGTCTAGCGTCTTTAGAACCTCCAGAAGTGCTCCAAGAAGCTCAACCACCTTCTCTTGCAAGCACTGAATTCGCTTACACCCTAAATAGCTCATGCAATGTCCAGTGTCTTTAGAACCTGGTTGATGGGCTCCAAGCTCAACCACTGTCTCTTGCAAGCAGTAAACTCGTTTACACCCTAAATAGCTCGTGCAACGTCTAGTGTCTTTAGCACCTGATAGATGGCTTCAAGGTCAACCACCATCTCTTGCAAGCACTGCATTTGTTTAAACCCTAAAATAGCTCGTGCAACATCTAGTGTCTTTAGAACCTGGTTGATGGGCTCCAAGAAGCTCAACCACCGTCTCGTGCAAGCAGTAAACTCGCTTATACCCTAGACAGCTCGTGCAATGTCCAGTGTTTTTAGAACCTGGTTGATGGGCGCCAAGAAGCTCAATCACTGTCTCTTGCAAGCAGTAAACTCGTTTACACCCTAAATAGCTCGTGCAATGTCTAGTGTCTTTAGCACCTGGTAGATGGCTTCAAGGTCAACCACCTTCTCTTGCAAGCACTGAATTCGCTTAAACCCTAAATAGCTCGTGCAATGTCCAGTGTCCTTAGAACCTAGTTGATGGGCTTCAAGAAGCTCAACCACCATCTCTTACTGCAGTAAACTCGTTTACACCCTAAATAGCTCGTGCAACGTCTAGCGTCTTTAGAGCCTCCAGAAGTGCTCCAACCCTAAGCATATCTGAAACATGAAGTGTCCCCTGTGCTGGAGGACACGAAACACGAACAGCCCACTAACGCCACCTTTTTGGAAATGAGGAACGCAGAAAACGTATCTTTGAGAACCTTCAGTGTCTTAGCACTAACAAGAAGCCCCAAGTTCACAAGACAGAAGTCCCCTCTCGATTTATCTGGCTGCTGTTAACCTGTTCTTGTCTACTTCTTGGTGTCTCTCGGAAAATAAACCCCTGTTCAGCGGGATAAACCCCTGAGTAGCTCACTCTCACCTCCTCCATGAATCTTTTCTTACGAACAACTATAGGTTTCGAGTCCTTCCGTTGAATTACAACCTGTTACAGACTCCCACATGCGTTTTACTTTTGTCCTTCAAGAACATACTTCGTTTTCACGGTCCGTTGCTTATTTACGCAATTCTGGAGACACTTGCTGGCATCCCACACGATATTAGGCACGATAGTTCTACTGTATTTACGTTTTAAAACCCACAGAGATGGCACCTCTGATTTCTTTTCCCCCCACATTATTTACGTCCCTGCTATTTTATAGGCTGATATAAAAATCAGGTTCAAGCCCTGTGCTGGATGAGCTACCTCTTCAGCCTTTTCCCGTACGGAGACTGTTCTAGGTTCTGGTTCTTGCCGATACAGCGAGAGAAAGTTTATCTGCACCATTCAGGAATCCCTCTAAACTTATCATCATTCTGGGGTAAATTATTTTGCATTTAACCACAACTGTGTCACTTAATCTGTTGACTTTTCTCTCTGTCCTCGCTTTTTTCTCCTTTCCAACAGATTAAATGTTAAAAATTGATGTTGCTAAGGCTACTCTTCCTTTTTCAACTTGACAGTGAAGTGATGGCTGTTTATACAGCAAGACGGCCGAGAAAATCTCGGCCGTCATTAGACATATTGATTGACGTGGAACACGCAGCCGATACCGATTTAGCCCAGCAGATCAAAGCTGCACTACTGTTTACTTAAAATATTCCTGGCTCTCTGACAGAGAGCACTTAAAATACACTTTCCTGTGTTTCACGCATATTCGTATTTTTATTATCTATTTTCCTGATGACTTGAAACGGCAGTGCTGGGACAGTGAATCTGTTTCCCACGCTTGCAATCTTGTTAATTTTCCTGAGCTTTTCTGCACAGCCCGACTGCGGCAATTTCTGTACGAAATGAGCACAAATTCCGTATTTATCAAACGCACTGTCCTACGTGTGCTAATTTGGCGAGTTTCCCTGTGGTTTTCAGGTTTCCCCGTTTTACCAATTCCAGGGATGTCGTTCTGGTATTCTGTGCGTGGGTCACCTGGTCATTTCTGAGTAGCAGACGCTGAACGTGATCGAACGGGAATCGTTTTCCATCTAGATTTTATCTCCATTCAGTAACTGTCATTTTCTGAGCGTCTGTAATTAGGATCAGCTAAACCCAGAGAATCATGTTGGGTTTTACGGGGCGCATGTGTTTTACTTAGCTCCAGTGTTGGTTTATAGTGAATGCTGCCAGGGGATTATTTCTTAGGGTTCTGTTCTAAAGTGTGGGAGCGGGGCCTCCCTGGGGGTGCAGGGTTAAGTCTCAGCCCTGTGAAGCATCTGCAGCCACTGCAGCATGAGCTCCATGCCTGGCCAGCGACGGGACCCCCAGGGTACAGCAGACCTCTCCTGTCTCCCCGCTGCTCCCCTCAGCAGTGGGTCTCAGTGGATCTTCCTGTTCTGCTCCCCGCACTGTCTCTGGGGAGTCCTCTCACCCCCATGTCTCTGAACTGTACCCAGTTCTTGTCTGCATAAATATTTTAAAAAGTAGGGGGTCCTCTCTTGTGGTGCAGGGGTTCAGTCTCAGCATGATGAAGCATCTGCAGCCACTGCAGCACGAGGTCCATCCCCAGCCAGTGAGAGGACCCACAGGGCACCCAGACACTCCTGTCTCCCGCTGCTCCCCTCAGCAGTGGGTTTCAGCGGATCTGCCTGTTCTGCTCCCCGCTCTGCCTCTGGGAAGTCCTCTCACCCTTGCACCTCTGGCCTGCACCCCAGCTCTTGTGTGCATCAATAAGCCTTTAAAATAACCTCAAAATACAGGGGCCTCCCTGGGGTGCAGGGTTAAGTTTCAGTACTGTGAAGCATCCCCAGCCAGGGAGGGACCCCCAGGGTGCAGCAGACCTCTCCTGTCTCCCCGTTGCTCCCCTCTGCAGTGCGTTTCAGTGGATCCGCCTGTTCTGCTCCCCACTGTCTCTGGGCAGTCCTCTCAGCCCCACACCTCTGGCTGCACCCCAGCTCTTGTGTACATCAATAAATATGATTTAAAAAATAAGGGGTCTCCCTGGGGTGCAGGGGTTCCGTTAAAAACCCTTAAAATGCAGGTTCTCCCTGGGGGTGCAGGGGTTCAGTCTCAGCACTATGAAGCATCCACAGCCCCTGCAGCACGAGTTCGATCCCCGGCCAGGGAGGGACCCCCAGGGCGCAGCAGACCTCTCCTGCACCCCTCTGTCCCCCTCAGCAGTGGGTTTCAGTGGATCTGCCTGTTCTGCTCCCCGCTCTGTCTCTGGGGATCCTCTCCCCTCCCGCGACTCTGGCCTGCACCCCGGCTCTTGCGTGCACAAGTGCATCTTTACAAACATATCCCTATAACGCAGCTCTGGTAGCTTTTGCAGCGACGGCCGAATTCTCCAGTTTGCTACACGCCCAGCTTCGAATCAAGGATCTTTCTCGTCTGCTGGTTTTCAGTCCCCCAAGCTGTCAGTTACTGTTAAGAGCGGTTGGAGCAGAATTCCATTAGGGTTTCGGGTTTCTCTTCCCCGGGAGCTAAGCACAGACAGCTGCAGTAACTCCGGCCCCGTTCCAGAAAGCGACAATTCTCACATCTCAGGAAGACTGGCTACGCCCGAACAGCCTCGTTAGACCGTGGCTTCGAGAAATACGACTCCCCGGATAGCTCCTCCTGCAAGTCACTCAACGCACTGACGGAAATACAGTAAAACCCGCTTTGCAAACTCTGCAAAGCAGCCGGACACGAGGCGAACACGCGACGTTCCGTCACCCACTACGACTACGACACGTGGCGTGACCGGGGCCACGTCCCGGGATAAGCGCAGGGAACGCGCGGCACCCGGGGTTCCCAGAGAACAGAAACCACAGAAACGACCCGGTGTGACAGCCAAGATCTCTGCACACCGAACAGCGCAAGCCGAAGATGAAAACGGAGAAACCTCTGCCTGTCCCCTTCGGAACCGCGTTAGAAAAGCACGGGTTTTACAAAGCGACCTGCAGGTGGGGCGCTCGGTTTTCATGCTGCAGCGCGGGTGAGACGGAGCTCGGCTCGGCGAGGGGAGCGGGAGGGAGGAGATTTTCTTAGACTCCGGCGAGTCGCCCCAGGAGCCGGACAGGCCACTTAAAACGGGCAGATTTAGCACGTCCTGACGGGACAGCTGGCCATGGTGGGCTGGTGAGGGGTCCAGGAGGGGGAGCTGGGACCCCAGAGAACTGCAACAGCAGCCAGAGCCTTGGCCCCTACGGAGCTTTGAAGCAGCTTCTCCAAGAGAGACCGGAGGACGATTTCTGTGCCGGAGAAGGCGGCCTGGGGGTCTCATCTCCACCCAGCAGGTGCCAGAAGGCCTCCCCTCGGTCACTTGTGCCTCCACCAGCGCCCCAAGTCCCTGCAGCCCAGCGCCCCCACCTCACCCCACGGAGACACTCTCCTTGGCACCTGCGTCTCTCTGGGTGCAGCCGCTGTGCACCCATCGCTGGGGATGACGAGGCCTGGAGCCCTCGGGGGCCTTTTCAGGCTTTTATTATCAGAGGCGAACAGGTGCACGGCAGGCATGGGCGGGGGCATCTCCTCTCTCTCTCTGGGCGCTCTGCTCCACCCTCCTTGCCGCTGGCTCCTTCTAGATCCAGGGCATGTTAGAAATAATCAGGTGGCCTTAGGGAGATACAGATGAGGGGGGAGACCCCGGAATAGTTGGGGTTTGGAACAAAGGCACAGAACGCGCCAGGAGATGGGAAATGCAAACTGCTAAGGAGAGGCCAGGCCATTCAGACGCAGAAAGGCGATGACGAGGGGACCAAGGAGCTTAGAATCACCAGGGAAAGAAAGTCTTTCCAGAGGAAGACCCCCCCCTGCTCTCTTCCCCTCCCAGGTGACATCGACCTGGGAGTCCTTATTCTTTATCCTTTTCCCTAAATCAACTTTTCTTCCCAAGACCGTTTGCTTCTCTCTGCTTGCTCATCCGGCAGGCCTGTTCCTTCCCACGGCTTCACGAGATAAGAACCGGGGGATACCCAGGGCGCGAGGCGGCAGCTGGGACCGCGGCAGCCTGGCTCACCTGCATCACGTACACACCTGGGTCCAGGTGCGCCCGCCCACACCCTCCGCAGGCTGCCGCCACCAGGCCTGAGCGCGGGCCCGCAGGCGTCCATTGTCGACATGTGACGGACATGACGCTGGTGACGGGAGGAGAGACCAGGCGCTTTATTCTACATTCACGTGCATATGCACCCGGACACGGGCTGTCTCCGGAAATCTGGGCCGCGAACAAAGGCTGGGAGCCCCTTTGATACTTTACTCTGTTTACATTGCTACACGGGTTAAAAAAAAAAAAACAAGCCATGTTTGCAGGCAAGTTCCCAGGGAGAACGGGCTTTTGCAGGGAGCTACTTCTCCCAGGACACAGACCGGCCCGACCTGCTGTCCGAGCCCTGAATGCAGCTCTGTCCGGTGCTGAGGCTGCGCCTGCGTCTGACGTGCTCACGGCCCCTGCCCTGGGATGTCAGCTGCACTTGGGCCGAGCCTGTGACCGGGCGGCCTCTCCAGCCCGCTGTCCAGCAGTGTTGCTTCCACAATAGGGTCCCTCTGGCCCTTGTCCCAGGCGGTGGAGGCAGAAACCAGGCGGTTCTGGAGGGTTCTGCAGACCAGGCGCCTGACTGCACGTTCACACGAACAGGGACCAGGCACGGCCTTTGCCGAGAGCCCCGGACAGAGGCTGGAGCTGCCTTGGTACTTCACTGTCTCTGCATCTGCTGCAGAATCGTTTGACAGCTAATTCCTGGGGAAAAAGGGGCTTATTTATGACAACAGAGCAGAAGTGCAGGTCAGAGATAGAGCGGGGAGCAGAATAGACGGATCCAATGAAACACACTGCTGAGGGGAGCAGCGGGAGGCAGGAGAGGTCTGCTGTGCCCTGGGGGTCCCTCCCTGGCTGGGGATCGAACTCGTGCTGCAGTGGCCGCAGATACTTCACAGTGCGGTGCTTAACCCCTGTGCCACCAGAGAAGCCCTTTTTTAAGATTTGTGCATGCAAGAGCTGGGGTCCAGGGGTGAAACTCCCCAGAGACAGAGTGGGGAGCAGCACAGGCGAATGCACTAAAACCCACTGCTGAGGGGAGGAGCGGGGAGGCAGGAGAGGTCTGCTGCGCCCTGCGGGTCCCTCCCTGGCCGGGGATTGAACTCGTACTGCAGTGGCTGCAGATGCTTCGCAGTGCGGTGCTGAACCCCTGCACCCCAGAGAAGCCCTCCCCTCTCTTAAGTGGACCCAGGGGATGGTGTCATCACAACAGAAAACTGCTGTGCTCGAATCGTAAGGGGCTGGCTTAGCTGAAGACGGAACGAAGGGAGGCAAGCGGTGCATTCTGCCTGCGCCGTGCGATTCTGCATCCGCCAGCACAGGCCGCGGCAGTCCCCTGCAGCGTGCGTCTCTGGGTCGACAGACAAGCAGTTCTCTGCGTTGCTACAGAGGGAGCCGTGTCTCCTTCGCCTCCTCAGGGTCACGTCCACTCTCTGACGTCCCTGATGTCGCAGACACTTGCCCCTCACTCCAATCGTGCCATTGCCTGCCTGTCAACTTGGAAGTCGGCCTGATATCTGAGGGGCTCTACACCCGAATCTATTTCTTCTGAACTCTAGGCAATTTGATTAGAATTAGAAGGAATTAGGGTGGAATCTGCTTTCGTTCCCAACCCTTGAAATGCATCGAGCTAAATTCAGACCCGTCAGTCAAATGTGTGTAGGGAACTGGAAATGGAGCATCCATCCCGCCGTGCACAGCTCAGGGTTCTAGCGCCGATTTGCACAAACGGAGCTGCCGTGATTCTCACCTGCAGGTGAGCACAGACCAGCCCCTCACCCCGCTGTCTGTGCCGGATGCTCGGTTAGTATCGCTGCATTCTGATAATCAGGATGATTCCTCTTATAATAAAGTGACATTCGATTAACAAAAGAATCATGGTTCTCGGGCCCTCCCTGGTGGCGCAGTGGGTTAAGCAACGCACTATGGGGCAAACCGCAGCCACTGCAGCACGAGTTTGATCCCTGCTGCCGGCCAGGGAGGGACCCCCAGGGCGCAGCAGACCTCTCCTGCCTCCTGCTGCTCCCCTCAGCAGTGTGTTTCTGTCCATCTGCCTGTTCTGCATCCTGCTCTGTTTGGTGGATTCTCTCATCACCCCCACACTTCTGGCCTGTACCCCAGTGCTTGCGTGCATAAATATTAAAAAAAAAATCATGGTTCTCATTACTTAGTGGTGCAGAGAAGCCACTGAAACTTTGTGCCCATCCATCTCCCAAATTTCGAGCCACTCCAAGGAAGAGAGCCGTTTCCACCTGCGTCAGCGGCGGTGGAAGTTCACCACCACCAGGGAACATTTCACAGGGCGCGTGAGCAAAGTCGGCTAACGATTTCCCCATTACCAAGTCTCAGGAACAGTTAAAGAGTTGATGGAAAAATCAGCCCGACAGATTTTACACGACCTGAAATGTTCCCACCACCCCAGGTCTGAATTCTGCGCAGTGATGCAGGAGGACTGAGGCGTGGTCCCAAGTCATACATGGCAGGGGAGCTCCTGGTCGTGAGGTTCTTGGACCTGTAGGTCTGCTGATGTCAGCCACTCACACAGAAAAGCAAACGCTGGAGTTTAATCTCTTCCTTCTGGAAGGAAGCTCTGTGGAGAACACAAAACACTGGGTTGAATCATTCTTGCTGCGCACCTTGGTCATTCTTGAGGGTTGAAGAGGCTAGTTTAGCACGACTCTTGGAAAGATTTCAAGTCTATGCAGTGGCTTTGCTGTCTTACTGGCTAGACCAGGGAGGAACCCTCCCCAGAACACTGTCGAGAGTGTTCACACCTCATCACGTGAAGGTAGCACCACGTTTGAAAGCTGGTATAATACTTAGCAGACAGGGCTATTTGCACAGTGGAATATTACTCAGCCATCAAAAAGGATAAGCTCATGCCATTTGCAGCAGCATGGATGGACCTGGAAGAGATTATCCTCAGGGCCTCCCTGGTGGCGCAGTGGGTTAAGCAATGCACTATGAAGCAAACCGCAGCCACTGCAGCACGAGTTCGATCCCTGATGCTGGCCAGGAGGGGGACCCACATGGCGCAGACCTCTCCTGCCTCCCCACTGCTCCCCTCAGCAGTGTATTTCCACTGATCTGCCTGTTCTGCTCCCCGCTCTGTCTGGTGAATCCTCTCACCTCCTGCAACTCTGACCTGTACCCCAGCTCTTGTATGCATAAATTTTTTTTAAAAAAAGATTATCCTCAGTGAAGTAATCTAGAAAGAAAAATGCTGAGCGGTTTCACTTAAAGGAGGAATGCAGAGGAGCCAAGTAAGGGAAAAAATCAAAATCAAAATCATCAGGCAACTGTGGATCAGAGACATTCTGTAGGGGAGGAGAAGGGAGGAGAATCAGACCAGGGGTGGGAAGAGCAGAAGGGACTTTGGTGCACGGGTGAGTTGGTGGTGGGAATTTCATGGGAAACTATACAGTGTACAAATACGAAGCACGATGTAATACACCAAAAATATAAAAAAAGGAACAAAGACACAAGGCAACGAAACAGACTACTTCTCAGATACAGACGACTTCACTGTGATGCTACTTAGCATTTGACTGGCAAAGCCTAACTCGGCCTCTCACGGCTTGAGATGGTTATTTCCGGAATTCCGATGAAATACGAGAAACAGGAGGAAAATAATGGACGCCATTGAGTAGGGTTCTGTTTTCATTTCACATAGGCGTGAAATCAGCAAGAATTTATCTTTCCCCTTCTGTAGCTTCTCCTACTTGGCATCACCCCTGTATGGTTCCATCCACGTAGTCACAAATGGCAAACTATCATTTTTCACAGCCGAGTAATATTCCATTGTGTATAGGGACCTCGTCTACCTGATCCACTCGTCTCTGGGCACTTAGGATATTTCCATAATTTGGTTATTGGAGAGAGTGCTTCAGGGAACATGGGCCTGAAGAGATCTTCAAAGTAGAGTCTTTGCTTCTATCCACTAGATACCTAGCGGTGGAATATGGTAGATCAATTTAATCATTCCAGACACCACCATACTATTTCCACAGGGACTGCGCCCATCCACATCCCACCAGGAGTGGACCAGGATTGTCCTGTGGTCCTCAGCCTTTAATCAGGTGTTGATCCAAATTGTAACGACACCTGTCATAAGGCGAAGCACTCGCTTCAGCCTCACATCTGCCTGGACGTGGACTCAACCTCAAAGGCAACTCCAGAAGATGTTCAGCAACTGCTGTGGGGGCAGAATGAGGCCCCGAAACTCTCCTGCACTGCTGGTGGGAATGCAAGTTAATCCAACTACTATGGAAAGCCGCATGGAGGGTCCTCAGCCCGCTAAAAATGCAGCTACCATATGACCCAGCAATCCCACTCCCAGGAGTATAACCAAAAGACACAAAAACACCGATCCAAAAAGATACGTGTACCCCTATGTTTCGGAAGACCTGCAAACAACCCAAATGCCCCCAAATGGATGACTAGGTCAAGAAAATGTGGTCGTGGCATACACACACACACACAGTGGAATACTACGCAGCCATCAAAAAGGTAAGCTAGAGTCATTTGTAGACACACGGATGGAGCTGGAAGGGATGATGCTCAGCGAAGTAAGTCAGGAGGCAAGAGAAAAATACCGGAGGGTTTCACCTTTAGGGGGACTAGAAAGGAACCACAAAAGGGATCAAAGGAATGAAAAAAATCACAACAAAAGACAAAGACAAATCAGGGCCATTTTGTTGGCGCGTGGGGAGGAAAGGGGCTGGGATGAGGGCATGAAGAGCAGAAGGGACTGAGCTGAGGGCGCACTGGTGAAATGCTGGCGGGAACGCCATGGGACTACACCACCTGATGCCAAATATATAAATATAAATATGTATAAATATATAAATACATGTGTAAGTATGTATGTGTAAATATATATGTTTAAATATACGTGTAAGTATGTATGTGTGTAAATATATAAATATATGTAAATATATATGTGTAAATACATATATATACATAAATATTAATATATGAAAAATATATATAATAGAAATAGAAATGTAAATATAAATATATAAATACATATAAGTACATATAAATCTATATGTAAATATATATAAACATATATATAAAGTATATATAAATGTATAAATATATAAATGTATAAAAATATATGTATTAAAAATTTATATGAAAGAATGAGTTTCCAAAACCCCACTGGACTGGGGTCAGCTGATTCCAGAGTAACTGGCCATTACCTGGTCATCGTGACCTCACAAAACAGAGAAGCCACTACTGATGGAGGCACTGATGGTGCTACAGCACGGACGTGAGTCTCTAAACCCTCCATCACCTCCTCGGGACAACGCCCTCTCTCTGCGCTGTCTTCTCACGCCCTGGGGGCCCCTGCGGTAGGTAGCAGAGTCCCCCTTCACTGAGCCAGGACCGTGTCCGGCATCCAAGTTCCCGCGACCCGTTCCCACAGCCCACTGCCTCCAGGGCTAACATCCTCCCCGTTTGCTCTCTGCGGCATCAGCCCCCCGTTTATCATCCCTCTTACAAGCTGCAGATACTCAGCCCACCCTCAGAAGCCCGTCCCGAGACCACCCATCGGGAGTGTGAGCGTGGGCACACGGGGAAGAATAAACGTGCCGTCCGCACTTCCTCCTGTTCCTGGAATCGATTGAGGTTCCTGGGCAGACTCTCGAGAAATACCTACATTTTCCTGCTCTCTGCTGTGTCCTCTCCAGTCCTTTGGAAAGACAGTATCTGGGATGATTTCCACTCTTTTTTTTTTTTTTAAAGATTTTTATTTATTTATGCATACAAGTACTGGGGTACAGGCCAGAGGTGTGGAGGGTGAGAGGATTCACCACAGACAGAGCGGGGAGCAGAACAGGCAGGTCAACAGAAGTACACTGCTGAGGGGAGCAGCGGGCACAGCGGGAGAGGTCTGCCGCACCATGTGGGTCCCCGCCCTGGCCGGCAGCAGGGATCGAACTCATGCTGCAGTGACTGCTGTTTGTTTCATAGTGCGTTGCTTAACCCACTGCGCCACCAGGGAGGCCCCGATTTCCACTCTTTTGGGGACAAACGAAATCAAGTTTGGGCCATGTGATGTGTCCGAAAAGTGAATCTGGCCCTAGGCGGACAGGCCGCTGCTGCTGAGCGAAATGTCCCGCACTGAAATCGTTCTTCCTCGGTGTCCACATGCATCAAAGACACGATCATAATTTCAGGGGTGTTTTGCTAATGGAACAGCAAGGCTCTGTCATGGAGTTTAAGAAGCAGGGGCTAGAAGGGAAGGTTCTCCCTCTATTCCTTAAGCTTAATGAACAAAGGAGTGATTCAGAAACAGAAAATTGCCTCATGTTTACGTACGATAACAGATTGAGAGGAGGGTGACAGGTGGGAATGAAATAGGACAGAATGGTGAGCGTCTGCTGGCCTCTCTTTTAGCCTTTTCACGTTAGGAAGTCTGGGGTATACAAATGCCCCAAAACAGATGACTGGATCAAGAAGATGTGGTCCATATACGTGATGGAATACTATGCAGTCATCAAAAAGATGAACCAGAGGCATTCATAGGGACATGGGTGGAGCTGGAAAGGATGATGCCCAGAGAAGTCAGTCAGGAGAAAAAAAGAAAAATACCAGATGGTTCTTCCCCTGGGAGGAATATAAGGGAACCAGATAAGGATCAAGGAAAGGAATATGGTGGAATACTATACAGCCATCAAAAGGAAAAAACTAGATGCTAGATGCATTCATGGGAACATGGGTGGAGCTGGAAGGGATGATGCTCAGCAAAGTAAGTCAGGAGGGAAAAGAAAAATACCGGATGGTTCCCCCCTAGGAGGAATAGAAGGGAACCAGATAAGGATCAAGGAAAGTAATGTGGTGGAATACTATGCAGCCATCAAAAAGAAACACTAGATGCATTCATAGGAACATGGGTGGAGCTGGATGGGATGATGCTCAGCGAAGTAAGTCAGGAGGCAAAAGAAAAATACCAGATGGTTCCTCCCCTAGGAGGAATATAAGGGAACCAGATAAGGATCAAGGAAAGGAATATGGTGGAATACTATGCAGCCATCAAAAAGAAAAACGAGAGTCATTCATAGGAACATGGGTGGAGCTGGAAGGGATGATGCTCAGCGAAGTAAGTCAGGAGGCAAAAGAAAAATACCACATGGTTCCTCCCCTAGGCGGAATAGAAGGGAACCAAAGGAGTATCAAGGAAAGGAATATGGTGGAATACTATGCAGCCATCAAAAAGAAAAACTAGACGCATTCACAGGAACATGGATGGAGCTGGAAGGGATGATGCTCAGCGAAGTAAGTCAGGAGGCAAAAGAAAAATACCAGAGGGTTTCACTTTTAGGAAGAGTAGAAAGGAACCAAAAAAGGGATCAAGGGAATGAAAAAAATCACAACAAAAGAGACAAATCAGGGGCGTTTTGTTGGTGTGTGGGGAGGAAAAGGGCTGGGATGAGGGCAGAAAGACCACAAGGGACTGAGGTGAGGGCGCAGTGGTGAAATGCTGGTGGGAACTCCACGGGGACCACACTTGGTGTCAAATATATATAAGGAAAAAACGACCAATTAAATAAAAATAGCCTGGGGTATAAGCGACAAAAACAAATTTTGCAAAATTGCAGCCAAAAGAACTGTAAAACCAGACACAGATGCCTCAGTCGGCTGCTTCTCTGGCTGTGCTACCCCATCGCGGACCTGAGGACCCCAGCAGAGGCAGCATCACCGTAATTCCAGGGCACCTCTGCACTGCGGCACAGGCCCCACGCAGCTGCACGACTCGGCGGCCGTCCCCGGCACCCGCACCCCATCTCCCTGGGGTGCTATTTTGTGAAACTCCAGTGCAACATCTTGAGCAGAGAACAGCCACCAAGACGCCCCACACCCACTGCAATCCCAGCTCCCGGACCCCCTGCCCTGTCCCCACCTGCACCACATCCCTGCCTGGCCCGACCACGTCAGGTCTTTACACTTTTCGCTCAAGTAACGGTGCGCGACAACGTACCCTCAGCAGTGCGTCCTATAAACATGCACCCAACACACCCAGTCCCCTGTGAAACCCACCTCCACCCTGCACCGGACACCTTAGCCCACCCCCTGCATCCAGGTGACCTGTAACTACTCCTGGCTGCCACTAAGCTGCTGTCCATTTTCATGATATCTGCACCACGTAATAAAACATCCTTAGGTATTTTAGATACCGCTAAGTAGTCGTTGCCCGCTGAGGGCGGAGGCTGCAGTTCCACCCTTGCTTTTTGCTGTGTGGGCCACAGGGGAGCCCCAACTTCTAAGAAGGCGCTTGGTGGCAGTGGGGTGATTATTTTCTCGGAGCTTCCTTGGTGCTGTGACGAGAGAGGGCGCTTGGTGGGGGCATGGGGGTGTTTGGGGCGCTCTGAACCTTTCCGGATTATCTTCTGCAGTTCCAGGTTTGGGATGAGAGAGGAGAGGAAAAAGCGGAGTCTCCACCCTGTTGTTTTGAGAGTCCCAGGGGGCTGCGGCAAGAAGAAAGGGTCAAGTATCTCTTCTCCATTCTCCAAGAGGCACAATAGGTGATTCGCACACAGCTGGCTGGCTGATGGGGGGTGATGGATAGCTGGCTCGAGATTGTTTATAGGACAATAGACGTTTGGACAGAGAGACAAGGTAATTATGGGAGCCACGGATGGATGGATTCAGTGCCTTTTTATGGAGAGAGAAATGCCCTTATTGAGGGGGGGGGGGCAGCCTTATACGTTTTATCGAAATTGTTATTGGCGAGAGCTTTGACACACACACTTCATGTCAGTTTTCAGCCACACAGACAGCCTGAATTTTTATGAGCTGACGGTAGGGCTCCAGGGACTCAAGAGAGCTGCAGACGGGCGGTAATTACCATCCATGCAAGGTCACAACCTAACTAACGAGATGATTGTACAAATACAGGAAGCGTCAGAGGCAAAATGCAGACGGCGCCTGGGTCGCCGATGAACCCTCGATACTGAGACGGAGCCTCGTAAGAGGGGCTGCTGGCATCTAGGTGAGCACCATCTCCAAGAGCAGTAACGTGCATGGCGACGCAGAAAGCAGCCCAGGAGGAGACAAGGTGGGGATGCATCTCAACAGCCAGCTACGAGTTCTGCAGGTTTATGCGGGTGAAAAGATGAAAGGGAACTCTCCTGCACTGCCGGTGGGAATGCAGCTGGTCCAAGCACTGTGGAGAGCTGTGTGGAGGTTCCTCAGTCTGCAAAAAATGGAGCTACCCTATGACCCAGCAATCCCACTCCTAGGTATAGACCCCAAGGACACAAAAACACTAATTCAGAAGAACACCTGCACCCCTGTTTACTCCAGCACTATTTACAACAGGTAAGACCTGAAAACAACCCAAATGCCCCAAAACAGATGACTGGATCAAGAAGATGTGGTTCATATACACAATGGAATACTATGCAGCCATCAAAAAGATGGAGTCATTCATAGGAACATGGATGGAACTGGAAAGGATGGTGCTCAGTGAAATAAGTCAGGAGGCAAAAGAAAAATACCAGATGGTCCCTCGCCTAGGAGGAATATAAGGGAACCAGATAAGGATCAAGGAAAATAACAATAAAAAAAAGTCCACAAGAAAAAAAGACAAGGACAAATCAGAAGCACTTTGCGGGGTGCAGGGAGGGACTGGGATGACGGCAGTAAGAGCACGAGGGACTGAGCTGAGGGTACCCTGGCGAAACAGTGGTGGGAACTCCATGGGGACCACAACTGATGTCAAATGTACATAAAGAGGAAAGGAAAAAAATGATGGCACAACACCGGCCTGCCTTAGGTGGAGTTCTCAGAGGTAGGGCTAAGAGCCCCTAATCTGACGGGCGCTTTTCAGCTTGAGTTATCGATACGTGACTCACCCTGGGAAGCTTTACAGCTCTTCCTGTCCAGCTTTCATAACTGAAGGGAATGCCAAAGTGAGATTTACATGTGACGGAGCCGATGAGAACGGCCAAGTGCTCAGAAGCAATACAAGGACAGACACATGGTCCGATGCCTAATGCCAAAAAATCCAAAAAAAAAAAAGGGGGGGGAAACTGGGGAATATGGATTAGCTGGAAAATCACCTTAGAAAATCACTGTAGAAGGAAATAACACACTAAGTACCGTCTCATATTGGCACCGTGGAGCAAGGATTAGAAACGGAAAGACGAAAGGTTATTGAAAAAGGCAAGGAAAATGGGGTCCGTAGACACAATGGAATATTATTCAGCAATCAAAAAGGATAAACTAGAGCCATTCAACAGAAACATGGACAAAATTTGAAGGGATGATTCTCTGATGTATGTCAAAAGGAAAAAAAATACTGATGGCTTCACTTATAGGAGGATTAGAGGGGATTAAGGGAAAAAAAACAAGTTTAGACAACTACAGATCACTCATCTGCAGGGAAGAGGGAGGGGCCGGGTCAGGAAGAGCACAAGGGACTGCGGTGACGGTGCACAGGTGAACTGGTGATGGGAATTCTACGGGGACGACCCAGAAAGCAAAGATTGTAATGAACAAAAAGGCAAATATACTAAAGATATAAACATGATAGAAGTCACTGAAAAATACCGTAGTACAAAGGAATCATTTCTACGGAGAAGAAACACCTACGTCGACGTACGTACGAGGTTTTTATTCCTCATTTTTCTAAACTTTTCATGCACGACAGGAAACGCGTCTTCCAACGGTGATGGCTACACTGGATTTCAAGGATGGTTCAACCCTCGGATAGCTGCGCTACCCACCGAATTATCAGCGAGCCCCTCTTCTGTTACCATGGAGACTCCCTACATGCCGAGGATCCCCAGTTGGTGCCAAGATCATCACACTTAAAGCTCCGGTGTGGGCTGGTAATGGGGACACCCTGTTCTCTCTCATTGCTACGGTTCCGTTTCATTTCATGCTTTTCCCTAAACTTCTGAGAACGTTCAAAGTGCACCTTTTCCCTTTTTTGGCCATTAAATTTATTAGATTTCTGCCCATTCTTTCCAAGACTTGAGCAGCTCCGGTTTGGGCATTTTAGATGACATTCTAGCGGCAAGAGCTGGGCTCGAATGCCTCATCGGTTGACTGGATGAATCTGTTTTGCATTGACGGTTCGGATTTCCTAACTTGTGTGTTGAGATGTTTATATTTTACTTAGTCTCCTGTGTTCAGTGCTCACTCAGGTCACTGCTATTGGAGGATAAAGATTAGGTAAAAAACGGACAGGAGGCCCCCTGAGACCAGAGCCCCGGCTCACACGGGAGGGGGTCGGAGGACGAGCAGCCACGAACCCAACTGCAGAGACCGAGACCCTCAGGCGCCAGCAACGAGATCCCAGAGCTTAGACCCGAGACCTGACTGCGTGGGGGTGTCAGACCCCAAGTGCAGACAGGAGACCGAGCTCCATCTCGGGAACCCACTTTGGGTCTCCTGTCCCTTCCAAACTCTGCAGAGTTGACCCAAAGCCAACCAGGAAGCCGCTCCGTGCAGGAGGAGCCTCCCAAGGAGAAGACTCGATCAGTGATGAGGACAGAAGAGGAGACCAGAGCCCCGGCTCACGCGGGAGGGGGTGGGAGATGAGCAGCCACGAAGCCAACTGCAGAGACCGAGACCCTCAGGCGCCAGAGACCAGATCCCAGAGCTAAGACCCCAGACCTGACTGTGTGGGGGTGTCGGACCCCAAGTGCAGACAGGAGAGTGAGCTCTGTGTCTGGAGTCCATGCAATAGTCTCCGGAGGGCACCGTGGGCCAAGTCTTCCCAAGCCCCCTCCACGAGGATTCCACGCAGCCTCTCCCCAAGCCCCTCCCTACGAAAGACGACGGTAAAACCTAACGCAGCCCCACTGAGGGGCAGCCCCTCCTGCGCCAGTGTCCACACGAGTGTCCTCTGCTCTCCTGCCCTTCCCTGACCAACCGGCTCCGTAAATAGCCACCGTCTCTGCCCGTGCAGAAACTGGCCTGGGAGCTGGCCGCATGCCCTGAACGGGGGGCTGTGGGGAGACCTTTCCAGAGGGAACCCAAGAACGCCATACTCCATACTGTCCACTTTTCCTAAATGAATCATCGTATGTTTGTATCCGAACCTTTGTCTAATGCATGCTGACAACATATACAGGTAACCATCTCCACCTAAAAAAGGAGATCGTATTACCTGTTTATGTACCAGCACATACAGGTAGCAGAGGAGACTTTCCAGCGAAAACTTGAAATGTGCATCTAACTCCTTCCTGGTATCTAGCAAAGTATGTAAACAAAGTATGTAGCAAAGATAAATGAAATAAAGCCAAAGAACTAGAATTTCATCTTGCCGTAATTCTGCCTAAAAGCCAAATCATCAGACCATCTTGCTACACAAGGGGGTCTCGAGATCGATGAGGGGATCTATGATTCATCCCAACTAAATGAGGGCTTCCCAGGGCCTAAAGAATAGGGCCTTGAGGGCCTCCCTGGTGGTGCAGCGGGTTGAGCGCTGCACTGTGAAGCATCTCCTGCACGGCAGCGCGAGTTCGATCCCCGGCCAGGGAGGGACCCCCAGGGCACAGCAGACCTCTCCTGCCTCCCGCTGCTCCCCTCAGCAGTGGGTTTCAGTGGATATGCCTGTTCTGCTCCCCGCTCTGACTCTGGGGAGCCCTCTCACCTCCTGTGACTCTGGCCTTTATACCAGCTCTTGAATGCAAAAATAAACCTTAAAAAAACTATTGTCTTGAGTTACTTAACAATTCTATCTATAAGTACACCCCAAAGAGAAGTGAAAATTCATGTCCGCAAAAGAACTTGCATGCATTCAGTATTCATAGTAGCGTTGTTTAGCACAGTCAAAACAATGAGAAAATCTCAAATAGCCATTTACAGATCAATTAAAAAAAACATCTGGCATAGCCCTGAGATGAAATATTACTCAGCCACCAAAAAGGAGCAAAGTATCACATGACAACATTCATGTGACAATATTCACTGTAGCATTGTTTAGAATAGTCAAAACAATGAGAAAAATCTCAAATATGCATTTACAGATTAGAAAAAAGCATCTGGCATAGCCCCGAGATGAAATATTACTCAGCCACCAAAAAGGAGCAAAGTATCACGTGACAACATTCACATGACAATATTCATAGTAGCATTGTTTAGAATAGTCAAAACAATGAGAAAATAGTTTGACCACAACTTAACATTTTTAACTTAAAACTCAGAAATGCGTCTGTCTTCCTAACGTTTAGAGACATGAATCCTTTTTGTGCCTGTGGGTCAACAATTTGTCCTTTTGTGTCATTTTTTTTCATCATTCGCACGCACAAAGCACCTTTATAGAAGGCTACTTTTAGATTATTTCAGACTAAGAAAGTGAAGACGTTTTTGGGATCACTCTTAGGGGAAAAAACTATACATATATATATAGTCTTGTTAGCAGGGAAAGGTCTTCCTAAATGGATTACACAAGCAGGTTACAGACCCCCAAACCCCCGCTCCAAACCTACAAATGCCATAAAATCATTATCAGAAAGCAAATCACTAAAACCTAACAGTAAAATTAAGCAGCCAGGTAAGTATAAAAGCAACACGTGGGTATAAGGGGCCCCTTATCTTCCTTTCAAAGCCCATTCTCAGCGCGCCATGAAGTTCCAACTCCAAAAAACTGTAAAACATTTACAGATCTATAGGTAAAGGCTGGTTTTTAGGAAAAAGGTTTTAGGATTTTGGTTTTGTCCTGGGAAAGGTAAAGTTGAAGAGGGATAAGAAAACGCTTAAAAAAAAAACAGAAGGAACAAAATGAACAGCAAGGAGACGTGGCGGACACATGTGGAGTAGAACATGTAAAAAAAAGCTGTGCTTGCTTTTCAGTTTTAAACTAATTAAAACAAATATAAGTAAAAAACTTAAGGGAGCTTAATAATAGCAGTTTTTATTTTGATTTTGCTTTTCCTCCAAAATTTGTCTCTTTCTGACCCTTTTCTGTGGGTCTCCACTGAAAGGTCCTTTACACTGTGGCAGCTTTTGGGCCAATCCTATTTAGCTCAACTTTTACCCTCAAAAAAAAAAAAAAAAAAAAAAAAAAAAAAGGGNACAAAAAAAAAAAAAAAAAAAAAAAAAAAAAAGGGTAACTCTCAACACTTAACTTAGTAACTATATTCCTTGTCTTCTCTATATTGTTCCCTAATTGTATTAAAATTCCATTAAAAGCCTTGTATATTTGTCTTAATACGGCGAATGGCAAAACCCATAAAAAAAGCAGGTTTGGGGGTGCTAAGGTGCCCCTCTCCCCACCCTATAACAGATCCCTCTCTTCTCCCTGTTACTCACCTTGCTATTTCCCCTGCTCTTATTAATAAGACCCTTTATTAACTTCTGTTGTATACACCTACAGTTAAAGCTTATTATAAGTGCCTTTCAAACACGCGAGTAAAAACCCTGTCAAACCCATTTTACATTAAAATTGGCTGTAACACTGCTAGTGCGAAAACAGCTGGTCTCACCGTGATGGAACTCCCACATGATCCAGCAATCCCACTCCTAGGAATAGACCCCAAAGACACAAATACACCGATTCAAAAGGACACCTGCACCCCTGTGTTTACTGCAGCACTCTTTACAACAGGGGAGACCTGGGAACAACCCAAATGCCCAAAACAGATGATTGGATCATGAAGATGCGGTCCATAGACACGATGGAATACTATACAGCAGTCAAAAAGGATAGTGTCATTCATAGGAACATGGATGAAGCTGGAAGGGACGATGCTCAGTGAAATGAGGCAGGAGGCAAAAGAAAAACACCAGATGGTTCCTCCCCTAGGAGGAATATAAGGGAACCAAGTAAGGATCAAGGAAAGGAATGTGACGGAATATTATGCAGCCATCAAAAAGAAAAACTAGGCGCATTCATAGGAACATGGGTGGAGCTGGAAGGGACGATGCTCAGCGAAGTCAGTCAGGAGGCAAAAGAAAAACACCAGATGGTTCTCCCTAGGAGGAATATAAGGGAACCAGATAAGGATCAAGGAAAGGAATGTGATGGAATACTATGCAGCCATCAAAAAGAAACACTAGACGCATTCATAGCAACATGGGTGGAGCTGGAAGGGATGATGCTCAGCGAAGTAAGTCAAGAGGCAAAAGAAAAATACCAGATGGTTCCTGCCCTAGGAGAATATAAGGGAACCAGATAAGGATCAAGGAAAAGACTAACGAAAACACGACAAAACAAAAAGACAAGGACAAACTGGGGACACCTGGTGGGGAGGGGAAGGTTGAGGGCAGAAAGAGCACAGGGGACTGAGGTGAGGGTGCACTGGTGAAATGGTGGTGGGAATCCATGGGGACCACAACTGAGGTCAAATCTAAATAAATAAAAAAAAATAATAAAGTTGCCCTGTAACAGTCTCAGCCTTCCATGAGAAGCCAACAGACACTCTGGAGACGCGCGCACCTGGGATTCGAGGTTAATGGGCTGTGCCTCTAGCTACACACTGGCACAACTTCTTGAGAACTTTCTACCAGCGAAACAGGCTTGGACCCCTGGAGACAGGACAAGGGGGTCCTCTCCACGATTGTCCAGGCAGAAAATACATGACAACGTCCCACATTCCAAAGGCTGGCTGGTCACGGCATCGGAGCTCAGGACAAGCATGTTGCTCCCACACTTAGATGTGACGCAGCTCATTTGGCTGAACTCTCAGAAGAAGGCCTAGAGACTGTTCCCATCACACCCACGCACTGAACCGCCGCGTCCACCACAGCTATCCCACGAAGCCCGTCAGCAGGTGCCGGTGTGGAAGAGACGTTGCTGGACACTTGTGTGTGGCACACACCTCCCGGTCAGAGCTTACGTGACGTGCACCCGACACAGCAATGCAGGTGCAGCTAAGAAGCTCGCCAACCGTGGGGATTCTTGGTCAAGTCTCAGTATGGGAGAAACACTGCTGGACCATGGGCTGGAGACGCCTCCTGGTCACAGGCTCAGCCCAAGTGCAGCTGACATCCCAGGGCAGGGGCCGTGAGCACGTCAGACGCAGGCGCAGCCTCAGCACCGGACAGAGCTGCAATCAGGGCTCGGACAGCCGGTCGGCCGGTCTGCGTCCTGGGAGAAGTAGCTCCCTACAACACCCCCCTTGTCCCTGGACTCAGCCCTCGGACACACGATTCTGCAGCAGATGCAGAGACAGCAAAGCATGAAAGCAGCTCCAGCCTCTGTCCGGGGCTCTCGGCAAAGGCCGTGCCTGGTCCCTGTTCATGTGAACGTGCAGTCAGGCGCCTGGTCTGCAGAACCCTCCAGAACCGCCTGGGTTCTGCCTCCACCGCCCGGGACAAGGGCCAGAGGGACCCTACTGTGGAAGCAACACTGCAGGACAGCGGGCTGGAGAGGCCGCCCGGTCACAGGCTCGGCCCAAGTGCAGCTGACATCCCAGGGCAGGGGCCGTGAGCACGTCAGACGCAGGCGCAAGCGCAGCCTCAGCACCGGACAGAGCTGCATTCAGGGCTCGGACAGCCGGTCGGCCGGTCTGCGTCCTGGGAGAAGTAGCTCCCTGCAACACCCGCCTTGTCCCGGGACTCAGCCCTCGGACACACGATTCTGCAGCAGATGCACAGACAGCAAAGCATGAAAGCAGCTCAGCGTCTGTCCGGGGCTCTCGGCAAAGGCCGTGCCTGGTCCCTGTTCGTGTGAACGTGCAGTCAGGCGCCTGGTCTGCAGAATCCTCCAGAACCGCCTGGTTCCTTCTCCTGCAGCCCGGGGCAAGGGCCAGAGGAATCCTGTAACATTGGAGACGGGAAGGGGTGCATGGATTTTCATTTCATGGGCCACAGGTGTCCGGAATTGCCAGGGGACAAGAAGGCCAGGATCAGCTACATCTGATGTAGAAGAATCCAGGCGTTTGGGGCTGCCAGATGCAAAGGAAAACTCAGGCAACCCGGTTGACAGTGCAATAGGATCGACTTTGAGCGCTTTGAAGGTAACTGAGGACTTTGCATTTGAGAGGGACACTCCTTTTGGGGGCCAAGGAAGACTCTTTGTTAATTTCCATTCTTTGCACTCACTGACCCCTGAGCCCTATGAGATCAGCTCCGGGGCGAGCTCAGAACATCTCTGAGCTTCCAGAACGCACCTCCTTACTCTGCTCCTTCTCAAGGGAGTCCCAACGTCTCCGCTGTCACGCGTGGATCCGGTAACTACAGTTAACGTTCCTTGCGTGGCGTCTCCCAGGAGAACAGCCGGGAGCCCGAACCGCAGCACATCAGCATGAAACCAGAGCTCGGGAGACGCCTCTCCTCTGCTGTCTGGCCCTTTCGTGTAAATCTATTATTGGGGTTCACCACTTTCTGAAACTGGCGCTTTGCGGTTGACCGTTTTCACGGTAAATATATCTGACTGGAGGGTACTCGTGAAGCAGCTTAGACACCGCGGATGGCCTCACGCCGAAGGGCCGCAAGACGGAGCGTGGCAGAAACTCACTTATGCAAAGGTCCTTTGATGGCGACTCATGCAGGTCTGCCTCTCTCCACCTCTGGGAAACCCCATCTACCTGCTTCTTCTGAGAGCCACTCAGCGTCTACACCCACCTGATCTGTGGATTATCTTACGAGAACCTGTGTTAGTGCCTCGTCCTCCCATCCCAGAGCATCAGTTAAGCGTTTTCTCCTTTCAACATATCAAATGTCACGGCATTCGATGATTATATTAACATTAACATATCAGTACAGTAGATGTTAGTATTTTATCGTCATTATATTAACATTAATATATCATCAATACAGTAGACATTAGTATTTTATCGGCATTACTATATTGCTGATAATATATTAATGTAGTATAATGCATTAATGTAGCACTGCATTATAAAACATTTAATATATTCTAATTATAACAAGACAATATTGTGAAGTAACATGGTAACAACTCATAATAGCATATTGTAATATAAATTGTATATATACACGATTGTACACATATCATATAGGATTGTATACATATTACACACAATTGTATACATACTATATACGATTGTTTACATATATTACATATGATTGCATAAATATGTGATTGTATTAATATGATTATACTAATGATTACATTTATATATTATATATGATATTAATATATATATGATTGCATCAACACATTATATATGGTTGTATTAACATGATTATATTAACATATGTGACTGCATATTAATAATCGTATGCATTCTATTATATATACTATACATATGTATATTTAATTCAAATATTATAACTTAAGTTTATAATATTTAAATATATAATATATATATTTAATTTAATATATTTAAATTACACGTATTTTAATATAATTTAAAATATTTAAATTATATATGATTTAAATATTTAAATATATTTTCTATAAATGTATAAAGTATTAAATAAATATTTAAATATAATTTATATAAATATTATATAATTTAAATAAATTTTATATATAAATTTGTATATTTTATATAATAATTTAAGTGGATATTTAAAAATAATTTATGTAAATACAGTATGTAATATATGTAGTAAGTGCATAACTATTAATGCACATTACGTTGTAGTACTTTGCATATTAATACACTGCATTAATGCACGTTACATATAACGTGACGTAATAGTTATATGAAACGTAATTACAGAGAACATAGAATGTAAACGTGTGATGCACCAAGCCCAGCACTGCAAGTCCAGCTCCACCTTTGCCCGCAGCTGTCCCGTCCGCAGCCAGCACTGCTTGGCTCTTAGCGCCTACAAGTTTCCTTTCCCTCTCGCTCATCTGTTGCGTTCACGACGCGGGTTTCTCTTCCCATCCGACTTCTTCCACTGAGCATAACCCTGCAGAGCATCCTCTTGGGGAATGGCCGGATTTCATATTTCTAGGAGCACCCAGCTGAGCCCTGGTCCCTCGTGTGTCTGTTACAGGGCAGGGAGAGGGGCACCCCAGAACCCCAAACCTGCCCTCTCTGAATGGGTTCTGCCATCCGCTGCATTAAGACAACATATAAGGCCTTGAATGGAAAGGAACTTTAATACAACTAGGGTACAGTAAAGAAAAGAACAAAGAACATAGTGACTAAGTCCAGCATCCAAAGTTACCCATCTCCTGGAGGGTAAAAGTCCAGCCAAATAGGATTGGCCCAAAGCAAGGCTTAAAAACTTGCTACACAAAGGACCTTTGAGACCCATAGAAAAGGGTCAGAAAGAGACAAATCCGGGAGGAAAAGAGCAAAATCAAAATCAAGATGAAGCTGCCGTGTCCCCTCCCCACGGGTCTCTCACCCACATCTGTCCCAACCAGTCCAGGACCAAAAAGCAAGCGCAGTTTCTTCACATGTCCCTCTGCTCCACGTGCCCCATCCAGGTCTCCTTGCTGTTCTCCATCTTCCTTTCTTCCTCTCCCTTCTCTGCAGAAATCTTTTCCTCCTCAGCTCCACCCACTTAGGGCGGAACCAGGATTTTGGAACGTCCCCTTTTCCTGGGATGACCCCGCTACACGTCTACACTGCCGTGTTTCCCCACGCACCTGCCCACGGGCATGTAGCTGTTTCCCGCCCCTGGTAAATGATGAGAGAGCCCTAAGACCACGCAGCAGATCAGAGAAAGCAAAAGCTGCTTGCTGAAAAGAGCGACAAAGTAGAAAACCTCCAGCTGACTGCAAAAAGAAACCACGAAATCGTAACTGAACTGACAATGGACGCTGCAGAAATGCCAGGGGCCTGAAGAACTTTGTGCATCAACTTGGACTGCTGCAGAATCTCCCTGGCCCTTGCCCCGGGCGGTGGAAGCAGAAACCAGGCGCTTCCCGAGGATCCTGGAGACCAGGCGCTGGATTCCACATTCGCGTGAACAGGGACCCAGGCCCGGGCCTTTCCCGGGAACCTGGACACAGGACAGGCTGTATTCTTTACTTCTTTTGAGGGTAGAAGTTCAGCTAAATAGGATTGGCTTAAAGCCAGGCTTCAAAGTCTGCTATGAGTTTAAAGGATTTTTTCGTGCACATCGAGAGAAAAGGGTTAAATTGAGGAGGAAAAGAGATGAAAGCTTTTATGTTTAACTTTTTATGGGTTTTTATTTCTATTTAATTGAAGCAAATGCAGTTTTTTTTTTTTACTTTTTTGGCTTTATGTGCTTCTCCCAGGTGTCCTTGCTGTTTTTTCTGGTTTTTAATGTCCTCTCCAGCCTTTTTTTAAATCCCTGCTCAGCTCCACCCCACTTCGGGTGGGACAGGGATTTTGAAACTTCCCCTTTTCTTGGGGGACCCGTTACAGATTCAAGCCCAGTCTCAGCACCCCTCAACAGAGCTGCATTTCAGGGGGTCCGATAACAGGTCAGGCGGGTCTGTGTCCTCTGCAAATTATTTCCCTGCAAAACGCCCCTTTCCCCAGGACTTAGTCATGAAACATGCACTTCTGCAGCAGATGCAGAGATGGTGACGTATCAAAGCAGCTCCGGCCTGTTCTGGGCCCAGATTCTCGGCAAAGGCCGCGCCTGAATCCCTGTTCGTGTGAACGTGCAATGAAGCGCCTGGTCTCCAGGATCCTCCAGAACTACCTGGATCCTCCTCCTGTTGCAGGGCAGGGAGAGGGCCACCCCAGAACCCCCAAACCTGCCCTCTCTGAATGGGTTCTGCCATCCACCACATTAAGACAAACATATAAGACCTTTAATGGAAAGGAGCTTTAAGGCAACTAGGGAAGAAGGCAGAAGGGACAAAGAACATGACTAAGTCCAGCATCCAAAGTGACCATCTCCTTGAGGGCAAATGTCCAGCCACATAGGACTGGCCCAAAGCAAGGCCCAGAAGCTGCCACCGTCCAAAGGACCTTTCGGTGGAGACCCACAGAAGAGGGTCAGAAAGAGCCAGACAAATCCAGGAGGAAAAGGGTAAAATTAAAATGAAAATGAAGCTGCCGTGTCCCCTCCCCACGGGTCTCACCCGCGTCTGTCCCAGCCAGGCCAGGACCGAGAAGCAGGCGCAGCTTCCTCACACGCCCCCCGCCCCATGCGCCTCCTGCAGGTCTCCTCCTGCTCCCCACCCTGCTTCCTGCTGTGTGGTCTTTCATAAGCCGCCCTGTTACACTGGCACAGCTGCGGTACGGGCCAGCGTGGCTCAGCGCAGAAGCTGGATCCCGACCCCATGCACAGTGGCAGGATTGACCGCAACTGGCGATCACGAGCGTTTCAGCGGAAGGTTAAACAAAGGGACTCACGTCACGTCAGGACTGGCTTTGTGCCGATTCTAAAACGCCCGCAAAATAAAGCTGTTGCTGAGTCTTGGAGTTCAGCCCTCGCCAGCCGGCGCCTTGCTCAGTTCTGTCCCGGCCCCAGGCCCACGCTCGGAGATCGACAGCCTCCGGCAGCGCCGCTCAACTGCTAAGAGGGGCTGATCTCAGTATCCGCCAGGAAGCAGCCACTGGACGGTGCTTGAAAGTGGTGGAGGATCAAGAATGGAGAAACTGGGCAGGAGGCGCCTGGAGACCAGAGTCCGGCTCACGCGGGAGGGGGTGGGAGATGAGCAGCCACGAACCCAACTGCAGAGACCGAGACCCTCAGGGGCCGGCGACGAGATCCCAGAGCAGGAACCCGAGACCTGACTGCGTGGGGGTGTCGGACCCCAA